>SJOL01006390.1:287657-492784 GCA_004794785.1 Opisthorchis felineus | reverse complement strand
AAAAGTCTGATCCATAAGGCAGAGGGAGGACGTGGAGCTTCGTTCGGAGACCCTACCCCTAGCCTCTGTCTCAACAGTCTGACCAGCTAGGCAGTGGGTATTATGGTTCTCTTTAGGTACCCTGCCCGGAGCGGATGACTCAATAGTCTGATCTGCTCAGCTGCGGGGGACCGGCCTAACCCTAGAATGCAGGGACTAAGCCATAGATATCTCACTTCTGATTCTTCCGCGCCTGGCAGACGCGTTTGTGGCCGTATTGAGCCCATGACTAGGTTTAGTTTTTTCGTCCGTATTAGATAACTCGTCAGTGGTCAAGGTCAGTCAGTGGGTGTTCGAAATCTGTGGATTGTAGCCTGACCTTTTATAACCCAGCTTTCCTCGGAGGAAGGCAGTATCGCTGCGTCCATGAATATGGATATGCTAGACACGTGATGGGGGGAACACACTATTGCCTTCCCAATCCTGTTGCAGGGGACAGTACGAATTTACCCCAGACCGTCTCATATAATGATTACTTGTATCACGGGGTCTCCATGTTGTTGTCTCTCTGTTCCACTTTGGCCTTCCTGGTATGGTTGCACATTAGGGAAGAAGTTCCGGCCAGCGTAGCCTGCGGGATCATTTCAGTACTTAAGCTCGGCCACCACATTTAGGTCGAGACTCGTAGAAATTGCCTAAAGCAGAAACTTACTAGTCGGTGGTCAAGTTGATCTGTGCAAAATCACTTCACTGTGCAGCATCACTTCTAGCACCATTGTAGGCTTAACACATCGGGGTCTTCAGGGAGGTTTTCGTAGATACAACTGGGAACAATGAAGTCCGCATCGGGTAGGCTGTAGGCGTGCAATTCTAATAGATCGAACCATGGCCACACCTGAGTGGTATTCAGTAGTACTCTGTGAATTCGTTCTATGCAATGATTTTCATTGAAATCCTTATGTAGCAGCACCGCTGATTAAGGACAGCGGGGGAAGGACAAATTGCTCCAATAGGTCCCTATGTATTTAGGAATCACTAAGTCAGTCCGTTTGGTGCAACTTCTTTTTCTAGTCCCGTGTATGTCACCGATAGGATTCATAAATTCTGATGGACAACCGTATTTAGAAAGAATCCTCCACATTTCTCAATTGGCAATGCCAAAAGCCCTCGTGCGGTCTACGAAGAGGGTATGGGGCAGCTGGAATTGTTCGTCGGATATTTCTGGAAGCTGTCGCACAGCAAATATCAGATCAGTTGTGCTATGACCAACAAGGAAACCACACGTTTCTTTGAAAATATGTACTTTGACAACTTCAACAGACAAGCGGTTAAGAAGCACTCACTCCGGAAGCTTGCCCGCACAGCTGAGCAGACTGTCGCCTCCGAATGTATCAACTTAAGTCTTGCTTCTTTTTCGTTCATACAGTGTCACCAGTAAATCATACTGGTAAAACTTACTCTTTCTGCAAAGAAGCTGGTCGACTGAAAAAGCGCGTTCTGAAAAGTCGGACCATCTAATGTGGAGTGTATCGCCGTAGGCACGTCTTCTCCGGGCACCTTGCGATTCCGAACTTGTGTGCTCACATACTGTATCTCTTCAACAGACAGAGGAAGGTTGGTGGATGGTTTCCTCCCTCGTTGAGGCAGTCTGTCTACTGCATTCCAGTTGACGCTTACCAGCTGGTTCCGAAGTTCGTCGAAATGTTTTGCGTCATATATTCATCAGCGCCGTAAGTGGGGCTTGCCTCAGTCCAGTGTCAGCATCCGTAGTGCTTTTTGGCCAAAAGGAGGTTTGCAGTGGATCGCAAAATTCCTTCAACTGCCGCCTGAGGTGTATTCTTCAACTTGCTCACTTGCTACTCTTACCATTAGTCCTTGGTGCTGTTAAATTTCTGAGTTAGGTCGTTTCCAGCATCCTTTGGCTTAAAATTTTTTTTACCCTCGCTGCCCTTAATGGCAAAATTGCAACGAACACCTTGTTCTTTCCCATAAACTGCTATTATCGTAAAACCAGTCGGAGCGTCTCATTTTCAGTTTTGTAATTTGTCTAAGTGCCTCAAGTGATCCAAGTTTGTGTCGGCGAGCTGGATTGAAACCTGTCAGTGCAGAGGCCGGTTGACAGAGATACATTATCCTGACTTTCAGATTTTTCAGATGTTTTATACCAAACTCTATGCGTTCATTGGTGGAATAGGCACAGTAGTTTTGCCAATTATTAGGCCTCGTTTGGGTATGTTTAAGATCCGTTTCACAAATGGCTAATGTAATGCACACCTCTCAAAACTCTCCCTAACTGGTGCTAACGCAATCGAATAGAGTGGCAGTCGTGGCAGTTTTGTAATGATGCGTTGTTCTTTGAGGAAAAATATTGTTAATACTGGCAACCAGGTGTACTACTGTGGGCGTTGGTCGCCTTTGGCGCTTGTAGTCCTGGCGCCATGGTGTCCGAGAACGCCCGACCAAAGAGAATGGTCTCGGCCAACACGTGCACTGGAGTCTCTCAACAACTGAATGACATCGATAAGTACACTCATTTACAAATCAATTTGGTTTTCACTGCAGATTCAACTGAATCTCTCGTTTATGATATTCTTCAACTGACTTTGCTGCACAAAGGCCGCCTCACGTTTCAGTTGGTACGATATTCGAGAAATCGCAGTATATTTCCATGAACGAGAGATTTCTTTGAGTCTCAGCTGAGAACCAAATTGATTTGCGAATGAGTGTGTTTATCGAAATCAGTCCAATTCGGGTTCAAGTAGAACATACGGCTGACGGAAACTTGGGGACTGCGCCTACCTGATGATCCCCAAGAAGGGCGAAACCGGTCGTGGGCTGTCGAATAGTTTTCAGAAACCTTTTGAGTAGTTTCCTAAGTGAATGACATGTTTTTCGGAGCTGGTCGAAGGAGTGTGTCAGACTTAATGGAGATCTTGCCTTTTTCTCTCACCACTAGCATGGCGTTACATCACATGCACTGATCACAGTCACAAGCACTGATGGGTCTATCTCAGCCACAGTAAAGCATGACGTGAATAGGTTCCCCGTGGCTATGAATCAACCGATTCCTTGGTGCGGTTGAGCAAGGTAAGACCAACTTCATGATCCTTTTTTCCTCCTGTCGAATAGCCGATCCAGTGGGAGCCAACTTGTCAAATTCTTCCTCGATCGGTTGACCGTGTTTTTCTCAGAGCCGTGATATCAATTCCGTCTCTTTTAAGTTCGAATACAACCAGGGCGAAACGCTTTTCATGCTATTGTTTTGATCATTCAGCTTTCGACGTTCTACGAGCTCATGATTAGTGCTTGCTTGGAAAAACACTTTCGATTCCTATTTATCTGCTAGAGCAAGGAATTAGTATGGAACGTTATGCCGTCGCCAAGGTGCTTAGTCTACAGGAGAGGGCGTGACTCGCTGGTCACAAGAAAGGTTTGTTGTTAGTAGTAGTAATTCGTCATCGTAGTTGGTTAACTGGATTTCGGTTATGGTGAAGAGTCAAACCTCAGGGCTGCGTTTAATTAGCCTCCTGCTTCTCAGTTTGAAGTACACAAGTGCATTCTAACTGAGGCCCACCGACATGACTGTTTTAAGTTGTGGTCACATATGTGTTTCCGTTGATCCCTATGTGCCGTGAGAACTACCGTTGCCTCGATATCCACCCGAACAAACCACTGTGCACGGCACTCCAGCCAGCGCTTATATTGAGATACTGGTCAGAGTCAAATGACGGCAGAGGGCCATCAATCACCAGATTCCCGAAGCATATGCTGCGCCTACTAACTGGCAGTCTACCTGATGTGGTCTCCTCTCGGGACGTGTGTGCGAACCGCCCAGACTTCCATTCGATGTACGAACAGCCAACCATTTGGACAGACTGAGACTCGAAAATGCGAACAACGAATTTGTGGCTTTGCGCACAGTGCGGATGTAACTTTGTCGGTTTCATGAAGGATCCATCCACGCTTGTTCCACACCAAAAAATAACACGGGAAGTCGTATTCTTAGGATCCAGTGGTTCGCTTCCTGGGGTACCGACCCTTGGGAGACTCTAGTTTCCGGGCTACTTCGGACCACACTTATCAACTAAGTGATGACTCCCCGGACCTGTGGGCTGGTCCCTCGATATGCGGTTTTTTCCTGAAAATTCATTACGTCGCGTCATCCAGCCACGGCAACCTCACCGCCGTCCAAAGTTTCTTTCTAAGATACGATAAGGTTCTTTGTGATCTTGTATTTTCTCCATTAATAACTATGCAAAACAACCACACAATCAGTTTAAAACTGACAAACACAGGATGTTAGCTGCGTTGAATAATCAGCTACACTGTTAAAGCTGACATCCTACGTACCAATACAGCTGTCGAACTTAAGCTGCCCTAGTTTGAACCAACTTAATAATGTTCTCCCCTTATCGTATCATTCGGTTGGACAATAAGTAAGTGACAGCGCCGGCAGAATTCACCGAAATTTTTCCAATTTTGGCCCTGCAAATTTTGTGCAAATTTGTCAGCAGAGCAGTTGCTCACTTCTCCCATTTCAAACAGAACCTAAATTGCGGATGTCGAAACACGCAGACCCTTGTCACTTTGGTGCAAATAACATTCCATGGACATCGTTTACCCCACCACTCCGAGTTGCCGTGACACATGCACTCCATCTGACACAGATGTTGAGTTACTTTAAGGCTGGCTTTTTTAGGTGAACGGAATTGCATGCGAAGCTGTTACTTCTTACAGTAAATATCAGCATAGAAGTTTCGACAAGTCATCGGTAAGCAACAACCCGTATGACTGAGGACTCAAAAGTTCAAGCCGAAGTATACCGATCGTCACGGACCCCATGTCAATATTAGTGATATATTTTTGGTGAGTGACACGTTCATGCAGTTCAAGAGGGTTGTGTTAAGCAAAAGAAATACCCCCGTGGTGATGCGTTACTTAGAATATGACAAAGCCAAACGCACAACAAAACTGGACAGGTTTCAGTCAAAGGTCTGACTACCTGTATGCGGTGCTGAACTATTTAAATGACAAATTAGATTTCCTGTTTTGAACAGCATTACAGAGTCGTGTGTTGTGCTCATTGCTGGAAGGAAAACCTAACGAAGTCTCTTGTTTGGGCTTGCCATTGAGTTTGCTAGGACCTAAACAGTGAAGAATTCCATCGACCAGCGAATTATCAGAATGACGAACTGACGGGATAATAGGCCTTCCGGAATCGTGGAAAACAACAATCCACTTGGATATTGTAAAAGAAGTTGGAGAAACAAAAATTTTTGGAGTCACTGAACGTCCTTAACTCCTCAGGCATAACCTGCGTGTTACCCTTTCACCGATAATTTCTAGCCTGGGCAGTACATGGCTATACTTCATGGATTCAAAGTGATTCTACTCGAGTCCACATGTTTTCTGCACGAGATGAATTCTCAATATGGCTGCATTTATATGCACAGTTTTCTTAGGATTTATTCTAAGCAGCACTACAGCATTACACGCGATATTACAGAGAGAAGGGCAACTGAAAGAGTAAGGAAATTTGGAGCCAAATTTCTCTTACACACCATCAGGTGCCAAAACCTCTGGCTGTCGAAAATAACCTAACCAGGTATAGTGGTCTAGATCTGGAAGACACAAGAAGGATAATAGAATTTATTACTCCGTGTGGTAGACGCTTCATTTTGGTTAATATACTATCAGACATACTTAACCGAAGGCTGCTGAACTCGGAAAATGATCTTGAAGCAATCACAAAAGCCTCGTTTAGTTTTACTCGGGAAATTAAAATGTATCCGGTCATTTTGGATACGCTATTCGCACAGGAATCCTAGTGTATGGTTAAGTGAAATACCAATGCGCTTAGAAAGTGGCCCTTTCAAGGTAAGAAATATTTAAGAAACTCATGAAGGCAGATTCCTCAAAGGAAACTACTGTTTGAAATTCAGGCGTGCGAAATCTGGTGCATTTGAGAAACCGGGACATTTAAAGGGCAGCACTTTTGACGTGAATCCCAGAGGCATTTTCCCGGTCAAGACCGCGAAGGACTCCTGGTTCACCTGGTGAAGCTTAACTATCGAGATGTTTTGTTGCTATTTTGAAACTCAGTCCAAACGCGCCCCTATTAATTACACCTCTCACACTCCACCACAGGCTCCCCTTACGTCAGTGTCCCCCGTGTCAGCTAACATTCAGAAATTATATCTTCGCTACGACATCCCTTTCTCGTATTGTATCAACTCGGAGGTGAGGTTAATCAAAGCAGGTCACAATCACAAAATTGCAGAGAGGTTGATAGTTGTGTCGTGCTATGTACAACAAAATGGATGCACGAAAAATATACATTTCCATCTTCGCAGTACAGATGGAATCTGAATAATAAGAAAGGGTAAACCTAGATGAAAAAGGAGCGACTTAAATGCATAGTGCCCACGAGATAAGAGGACACAACCTTCCAGGGTTGCAGAGACAAATCAAGCAGTCGAACGCAGCGAGATCATCCGCACGTAACCTGTCTTATCACAGCCCAATGAGTCGTTCATATGGAGAAGGATCCGAAAAGATCTTTGATTTGTGTTTAAAGGAACCCTGATCAAAAGTCAGAAGTAGCTGAGTCTTCGTTTGGGTAGAAGGGTGGCGCAGGGAATATGGGTTCAGCTTTGATTGCTTCAGAATCAAGTCGCTCTGTCCAGCGCTCCTCCATCAGCTTCACTTTAGTTCCTTGATTCGCCTGTCGGAAAGAAGCAATACCAAAGGTACTATTAGGGTAGAAATTCGTGACACAATGTTGAGTGACCTGAAAACCTTTGAAACTCTAGCATATTGGACGCTTGTACACATAAAGTAACACCGGTAGTGAGTCCTTATAGTATTTATATTGAAGACGCACTATTTCATCTGAGAAAAGTACTGCTAACTCGTCACATCACACAAACGAAAAGTTGCTGACCTTAGGATCAGCCTTATGGGAAATGCGGGTCCATTGAACAAGGCAACAGCCACGGTCTGATCAGCTGTTGGTTTCTGTAGAGTAATCTGACAGTCATTTAGTTAAGACGCAAGTCTTGATCTACGTGAGGATCGATGACAAACAGGGTTGTTCTGACCAAGTCATACGGGGGTCATACTAGGAATTACGCACACCCTTTGAAATGTTTTGAAAAAGTTCTACTTCATTTAAAGTGACCCTATGAAATTACATGAGTTTGAGAGTTTCCTAAGCTATGCTTCGTGTCCCTCTACAGTTTTTATTTTGGATTAACTGTATTATGTGGACAGTTCAGACGAACAGCACACATCACTATACAACCTTCCATGGTTGTTCATCCCATGATACACTTGCCCCTAGCTGAAAAGCTATCATGTAGCACAAATTTTCTAAACGGCCCTTAGGGTTGCTTGGATTAATGGTTGGTGACGCTGTCTGTGAGTACTGCTGTCCAGTAATGCACAAAATAACCTTAAGCTAATTTGGGACAAAATGTAATGATCGCGCAATTTAACTGGAGAAATGTCTTTACGTGCACGATATCTAAGCTATTTATGTTTGTGGTTGAGTCGGCGAACAGCTGTTCCACCGATAAACCCATTCAGACCATTGTTACTTTGACAAAAACCCCACCTAGAATTCTACTTACTGTTTTGTATGTTCCGCTTCTGGTGGAGGTTTTTCCATTTTTCAGACCAACCTGTTGGGACCCACTAATAATGTGGGCTGATGATCGACATGAGACCATTCTTGGTTTACGCTTGCGTGTCTGAATTCCCTCTTTCTTCATTGAAATCGGACGATTCACCTGAAAGCACATGAAAAAAGGGACACAACAATCGAAACTTGATTCTTTTGCATTCCGAAACTGCAATAGTAATTGGCCGCAAACAATATTTACTGGCTTCCATTTGCTGTGTAAACCGAACAGTAAACCGAACCGAACCTGTCAATAAAATATCACTGAATTCCCACTTGTCACCATTAACCGAAACTTAACGAATGCTGCGAATTCTGAAAGAGGATTTTTGAAACTGCTCTTTGTACTCCAGGGTGAGCACAATGCTCCTAATCATTAGTTCCCTGGCCTTTATGCAGCTTAATCCTTCGTTCCTCTGTTTGCAAAACAGAGCTGATAGGGCCTGAGAAAGTCCCCACAGAACTGAGGCTGTTGAACTGCACACCATGCTTGCTGATTGGATTAGTCCTTAGTTAGATTTCTGTGATTCGTAGCAATGGATTTCATTTCTTCTCTGGCTGGAGGAACTATGGGGAGTAGGTTCAGTTACTCTTGGGGATAGATGCCTTGTTGAGTCAGCGCATCTGCAGATAAACCTGTAAACTGCAAGAGAGGCAGCAGATTACGTCAACGTAAGTACAGGAATTAGTCGGTACTGGGCGAATAGATGACAGTAATTTTAGCCCAGTTGTTGGATTGGTCAGTTTGATCACGAATGGCAATTTTTTGCGACAATAATACAGCATCATGGTCCAGGCCTGCGATAATCATTCTGATGCGACTCGCCCCAACGCACGGCAAGTAAATCTGGATCCGTTCAGCAATTGAAATTTTCAAGTACAATAAACTTCTTTCTCAGCAGTATTGTGAGGTCACCTGAAGCTGCGAACCTTACATGAATGCGTCCTTGGGCTGTAAACCCGCCTAGGAATTGAAGCAAGCAACCATGTACTAAGCATTGTTGGTCCTAAACTCAAAAGGATCTTCATTCAAACTTCGAACTAAATACTGTTCCTTATAAATGCTGCATAAATTAAGAAGCCTTTTGGAATGAATCCGTTACAACGAACAACATTTTAACACGTCGGTTGGCTTAGTTAAACATTTGTGTCACAAAGAAATTCGTCCCAACAAATGAACTTTTGCAACGAAACTTTTCCCAGTATGATAAATTTTGTTGTACTGGAACGTTGCTGTAAAGATATTACTATTGAACTCGAAAGCATAACCAGTAACCTATGCAGGCGGTCAGGGAACCAGGGTACATTAATGAAAACGACAAGGTGATCTAAGAACCTTCATTTCTGGGGCGACTATCTTGCATTATGTCCGGACACAGATTAGGTTTGGTGAAATTACGTTTTGGGCTGGATGGATTGGCGGAATGACTGCTGAAACCGACTGATATTGATGACATGATGACTATGTTAAGGATATTTGTAAACCATACTATTATTAAAAAAATATATGTCGCCATGGATTCCAAGGTACCCTATGGTCTTATTCTAAGCAGTAGTCCATTCAGGTTATCCAAGGTGAAGTCTGTTCAGCTTCAATACGTTCTTGGAACGAATGCACAAACCGTACATATGAAATCTCTGCTACATGACAGCGTGCTTCATGGTTGAAGATTGCTAGTCAGTAAAGACGCACAACGGAGTACCATATATAACTGCTGCTCCCAGTTACCTTATGCAATTTGTAATACAGTCCACAAGCGTTGCATACGGGGTCACCCTCAGCGTTTCGCCGCCAAAGCGTCGTTGCAGACGTGTTGCAGTTGGTACATATTTGTCCCGGACGTCTGTTGGCTTGATGTAAATTGAGCTGCAATTATAAAAAAACAATTAGGCCGTTTGATAACAGTCAAACCTCAAGCCGAACGCAAAAGGCATGTGATCTGTTCCTGAAAGTTGCTGACAAATATCAGGTGATAAGAAGGTCTAGGAAGCAGATTTCTGCAATACTTCCAAAAAATTCGTTGCACTTCATATATGTAAGCACATTCATATCCGAGTTCCAGAAAAGTTTTAAAAAAAGGTAAAGCAGTAGGTATGGGGTCTTTTCTTTTGTTGAACATTCCCCACTTTATTCCGCCGTCTTTCTCAAACTCAAAGCTTATAAGGTCATACAGCTAGCAAGTCAGTACTTGACCTGAAGTTAAACGGCTGTACTACAGAGCATCGAAATCACCTATTATTCCGACACGCTTTTGTCCTTTCCCAAACTACGAACCTCAAAACTGAGGTGTCTGTACGAAAGCTCACATGCGACCAGGTGCACGAACTCATTGGAACAATACAGCATACCATGGGGTGTGAAACTATATGGTGCTGAATAATTTGGGTGGAAAACGATCGCTTCATAAGAAGACGAAATCTCTTTTTGGAACTCGAGAGGTAGACGGTTCCCCCGGGGTTTCTAACAGCCTTATGTTCAACTTGAAAATCAAAGTGCACACGCGTGGCCATCTACGTTCATTTGCAGCTCACATTGATGCTGACAAGAGACGCAATTGAATTCCGGATAAATCGCCCTTTTATGACATACTGGAAACTAGGATAAAACGCTTATCTGATCACCCCCAAGAGAGATAAAGCAAATAATGAGCTGTCAAAGAATTTCTGGCAGACGTACACTAAGTCTTATGTTAAAAACGTATACTGAGACATCTCGAATATCGTACCAACCAAAACTTGAGGCGGTTTTCGTGCAGCATAAACCAGAGTTTCAGCCGTGATTCATCTGAGCTCCCTGTTAACAACAGCTTCATATGCGAATGAACGTATTTTACCGGAAATAAGGTACTTTTCTTTTTATTACTGAAATACATCACCAAAGTGTTTTTTTTTGGATTTTCCAGAAAGTCACCAGTAATCTTCTAGTAATATGTGATTTTCGCTCTCATGCCCGTGGTGATATGAAAGATGCAGCAGCCTTCATAAACTTTTCTCAAGATCACCCATAGGTTCACAGCAGGGTGAAAGTCTGGACAAGGAGTGGCCAATTCAATAGCCACATACTGCGAAAAATTAGCCGTGGTTTTATTATTTAGGTGGCATGCAGAAAAGCACTATAAAATCTTAATTGGAACTGCCAGTTACCGGAAGCGATGCATTTGTCACCACAATCGCTACTCGAACCACCATCGTGGTAGTATCGAATAACGAAAATATTTCATGTTTCCTGGGATCACACCAGTTGCACGTAAACCATCTGGACCACACAAATGAAACGTTTCCCAACAGCTGACTATCACTTTGTTCCAGTTGTGCTGCCAAGCGATGTGGTCATTTCCGCTCCGTTTATCACTGCCGACCAAGTTCTAACACAGTGTCTTCTTCGACTTCGGGGTGAGGCAGATTTTGTACAGTTTTCCAGTTGGCTCAAGTGACTGTCAAATTCACTGCAGTCGTTGTTTGATTACAGGCAGTCCTTGGTAGTGTCCTCTTCACCCTTCAAAACTCCGCGATCATGATTCTGCTTGTTTCTTCGACATTCACTATCCTAACAGACTGCCAAGATAGGCAATAACTAGAGTTTCCGATGTACTTATTTTAGTTACAATCTATCTACTGTCCCTTCTCATGTTTTTTGTTCCCATGCTCCGGTAATGATTAATCCGATTTGTCCTTTAGACGATACAAATAGACAATTGGTCAGTTAATCTCGAAGACATACCTTGCTTGTGAACACCACTCATGTTTCGCACCGGGGCTACGACGACCAGTGGAGTCAGTACAGTACCAGTACGGTTGCATGCAACCCCGCCGCGGCACATCGTTCACTAGATCACAACGTTACCTTAACTTGCTTCAGTCTCAGTCACCTTTCGGATATTCGCCGGATGCTAGCTCTGTGGCCCGTGGTGAAATCTCAGCGGTTTATGTGGATCAGGTATCTAGTGTTGAGTTGTCCCGTATCGTGTTTGGGGATCTTTAATTGTTGGCGAGGTGGAAGTTCGTAAACCTAATTTCCCCCAAGAATAAACGAGCAATAAGTAAAAGACGATATGAAAAAGCGTTTATATCTAACAAGTCTGTGCAGAGGCTTCATACTATTTCACTATCCCCCCCTCCGAGCCGTTCTCAGATCACGTCTCCCTGTTGCTCGAACACACTGAATATTAGTTGCGCAGTCGTGTGAAAATGTCCTACCAGTCTAGCTGATCAAGTCAAATTAAATTAAATTTGGAGTATACGGACTCGTCAAGCAGTCATTCTGGTTCACCGGAAAGCGCAAGGCGAAAAACACGCTAACATATGAAGTTCTTAGACAGTTTTCAAGTTGAGTTCTGGCATATTTTACTGTCCTTTACCCATGTTTGAGTGTTTTAGCGCGTAAAAGACCGAGTGTTCGATTGTATTCTCGAAAATCCAGAGTGTTGTTGCGGCCTTTTTCAAATAAGCGGACGAAATACGCATGAATAGGACACAACAGGATGCACAAAATCACAACCCAAAACAATATTGTACATAATAGCCCAACGTATATGGGTCATAATCGAGTTAGTAATGGAAAACAACATTTATGCCGACAATCAAATCAGAGGTGTCCGTAGGAAATCACTTACGGTTTCTTTAGGTTAAGGTAGTGGACTTAACTGAACAGTCACTACTCACGGCAAAAGGTCCTCTAGTGGCCCACTCTACGCACGGAAGACACCCTATGCACACACAAATGGCCAGCTATTGCAAGCCATTGTTCAGCCTCGTCCATACAACAATGGTCACAGGAATCACCTCTGGTACGCTTGTAGATTTAACGCTCCGCAATACCTGGGCATGTGCTGACACAGATGAAACAGCATAAAACTTGAACCCAACGGCATCCGGCTTGGGCCAGCATGCGGGCTACATTAATAATAGACCCAACCCAGAATACATACGCAACGAACACTAGGTAGCCATCACTCGACTTAGTTCAGTCCACATAATAGTGGCCGTCGAACACCACTTCTAGAAGTATGGCCTGGAATATGCGGATACACATTTATAAAAAACGACATGATTTCCAAGTAAACTTCGAGAAGTTACAGGTTCTCGGTGGTGCGAACGGCTTTGAGTCTTAAATAAGGAAAACACGTTCCAGTTACTTAGTGACATCAATTTGTTTACTTCGGAATGTTGCTGTTCCTGTAAAGGCCCCGTTAGACAATGCTAGTGACAGGATCACCACCCCTACAGAAAGGTTGTTTTATACTTTCACGTAGTCCGTTGCTGTACGAGGTCATCCCTCAACCTAACAACGTATCCCAGATGAAGAAACAGATTTCCAAATGTGTTCAGAGGTAAATATAGCTCAGTAGATACGACTGGATTCAAATGGCAGGAGGTTGTTCATATTATGCCTCATTAATTTTACTCAATCTGAACTGTTTATCACGACACTAAATGGGAGTTCATAAAGTCACCGAAAGTTGTCCACGACTTCAGCTTATAATCTGGGGCACTGAAGAATGCAAATTCTGCTCTGTTCCTACTTCTGATTCCAAAGTAACATCCATTGTAAACCCTGACTTTTAATCAGTTATTGCCTAAGCGTTACTGCCCCTCACTTGCAGTGAAACATTCGTCTGTTTTAAAACTCCAGTCGAGTAAAAGCGAACGGACGTCCAATCTGAACAGATCACGGTTTTTCTCGATTCAAAATTTCCAACCTCACCCCTCAGGCAGACACTAGTAAGAAACCCCTGTGCAGTGAAACCAAGTTACAATGGTGTGCAATGCATCGGGTATAGATATTTACCCTTTTTCGTGCGGAGTGAGAAAAAATATAATATGAAGGTTTCGCTCTGAGGAAACTAGCTAATGTTATTACATCCTTCAAGAATAAAGTTATGACGTGGACACCTTCGTTGAAAAATCCGAGTTTTTACGCAGTACATTTGTGCCTGAGTTGAGCATCCAGTGCTCATTGGATTAATCCTAGGATATCTGATGGTCAGAGCTGTATAAATAGTCGCTCTGCCACTGCTGATCAGCCCGTCACCAAACACCAATCACTTGATGAGGCGAATAGCAACCACTGGACATAGGTTGCATTCCGAGCTACCAACTGCGGTGACCAACCGAAAATAACGTGTGTGCTACTCTCCATTATCATCATCCTCATCGTTATCATCATCGTCATTGTCATCACCATCATCATCATCACCATCATCATCATCATCATCATCATCATCATCATCACCATCATCATCATCATCATCATTATCGTCAGCCGCAGCAGTAGTAGTAGCTGTAGCAGCAACAACAACAACATCGTCGTCGTCGTCGTCGTCGTCGTCGTCGTCGTCAGTGTGCACAGCAATATACTGATAGGGGGTACTGATGCTTAACTACCATACCAACATTTGCTCCAATAGAGAGTAGAGAGTTAATGAATGTGCTGATTTTCCGAAAAATAACCACATCTTTAGGATAAAATTTCAAAGCGAAAATGCCCACACCTTCCAAGATCATTCAGCGAAACGTGTGTACAGTGTTAGAGTAAGATGTCGTGATTCGGGTTCACCCAGCATTCCTTGTTGACTTCACCGGGCACAAGGTCAGAGCACAGCGGCAGACAACCTTATTTCAGCTGACTCCGGATAACGTGTGCAGTATACTTGACACCGAGATTAGTCACAAACACGTTCACCCAGCCTAAGAAGGCAGTGAACTTGAGAACGGTCACCTTCACTTCGCGTTACCACATCAGAGGTTGCCCGCTCACCCCGCTCCGTGGACCTTTCACTAACAAGGGTTGCGAGTAGAAAAAACAGCTACCTTCGTTGGGCTGTGGTTTAACCTTCTCATCACATCCTCGATCGCCGTAACATGACATTCTGTAACCGCTGTTGTAGCCTTTTTGGATGATGTCACAGTTATTTTGTAGATATGGCTTTTTAGCTTCGGTGAAGCCGAAGATAATGAACGTTAAAAAGTATTACGGATGTCTTGAATGTATTTAAATTGGTTTTCTCTGTCACGGCACAACCACGGCTCACATAACTATCAAGCTAAATGAGCAAACTCAAGCTCTCCATTTTGGATATCGAAAAGTGTAAGAATGGAGTGGGAATCCTAAAGTTAAATTACCTTTTGAAGGTGCAGAACAAAGCATGCGAAAAAGGATCTACCTCCGAACTTCATTCGGAGTCATCTGTACCGAAGCATTGTTGCCAGAGGTGATTTTGATGTCAAGCCTCACGGCTCCTTGGTTATGTATTCTGTGGTGTTGTCATTTTTATAAAACTGAATAGAAACGGGTAAGTGTAAGCCCTAAGAACCCCACTTTTTGTGGAGAAATTCCAGACTGCACACTGTAAACCTCAATGCAGTGAGAAGTAGGGAAACCAGAGGCATGAAGAATGCTTGCGCTTTTTAAGAGAAATCTTCTTTCGTCAGTTACGTATGAAAGAGCCAGTCTATCGACATATTTGTGGGCTCGAAGTAAAGGCTGTCAATGGAGAAGGCTACTGTTGCGCAGCGGTGCGAATTGAGTGAGTGTATCTCTTCATATTCTGATATTCTTGGTCTTGGGTCTTACATGATGACGTTGAGTGTTGTATTCTTACGAAAACTAGCAACAAAGTTAAGATTGGGCTGATTCATAAACCCAGATGATTAAACATATTTTTACTTCCAAATCCGTTCACAGAGCCTATTCAAACGAAAGTCTGGCACCTATTCCGATTAATTTTGTCACAATTCATGTGGTTTTCGGCTATGGCGTCCCAAGACAGGAGGGATTGCTAGTACTCCAGAGAATGAGTGAAAGTTTACATTCACAGAATTGATTAGGTCGAGTGAAAGGTTTCGGTATGAGGGCGGACAGGTAGGTTAAGGGATAAGGAAAATAATCGGCTCAGCATTCACCAACGGCCTACTTCCTGGGTCTTCATTTGTGCCTATTAATAAACCATTTCCGGACGTTTCTGGTCTTTCAGATTCCCCCATTTTACAGCACCTAGTGTTCCTGTCTCTTGCTCTGTAAGCAGATTGCGTTTGAGGTGACGTCCAATAACCCTTATAGGTTGCTTATGCTTCCGAGGCGATAAAACGTTGCGTATCAAGCAGTGAATGTGGCTTTTCGGAAATTCAATGATTGTCCAGTGGAGGCTCAGTAAAACCGCAGGCGGGAATTCCGGTCGTAAGACTGACGATGCATGTTCTTCCTCACTTGATATTTTCCAAAGACGCAACTTTTAGGGCTTCACAAATAATGTTTTGATGAGCTTATTTACCGTCCAGGTCAGAGAGATTTTTGATGACTAAACAGTGGGTTAATTAATAAGGATCTATCTGGAAACTTACCAGAAGTTTTCACCGGACAAGGGCATGATC
Organism: Opisthorchis felineus; assembly: GCA_004794785.1. Lineage (NCBI taxonomy): Eukaryota > Metazoa > Platyhelminthes > Trematoda > Opisthorchiida > Opisthorchiidae > Opisthorchis > Opisthorchis felineus. The sequence continues at coordinate 476,754 of SJOL01006390.1, read as the reverse complement.
TAAAGCTGCATGAGTGTTCCAGGAAAAGCATGTGTCAATAATGGAGCTTTATAATCAGTAGCTAATGTTTTTTTTATTTTTTTGGCCCTATGGTTGTGGGCTAAAGCCCCATAGCACAATAGCACCCACTGCACATAGTTTCAGTGCTATTGAGCAGGGACTACATTGTCATAAATTCTGGATCGGATCGGATCGCATCTCCAATGGGTTCCTAGTTTTGAGATGAGATCCTTGTGTTCTAGACAAAACGGCAAGTTTGTGGATCCGAGGTACAGCTGATTGGTGTACACGCGGAAAATAGTCGAATATAGAAACCTCCGTCTATACTGGGACAGAAACAACCCACTACAGTAATCCCCTTGAGTTTGGTGAGAAGTGAACAGCTGATGATTCCAAATAAGAATGAAACAACCGTACAGCTTGTCAGCACAGATTGGCTTCAGTGACAATACGAAATCTCAGGATCTCCTGAAGTTTGTACTCGGTAGTATACAAACAAAATGTGCCCAGAACTGGATTAACACATTTAGATCATGTATACGAGTGTTAAAAATTCATCAAATGTTCACCAATAATATAATAAAAGCGCACCCGAAGCAACAGATTTGTCGTTTTGTTCAGGAGATCCCACTTTAAAGACTGTGGGAAAAACAGGGCATCCTCGCCTCGAGAGCAGGCGCACAACGATGAGCGTGAGTGGTGGTGCTATCCGTGCTACTCGTCATTTCACTAAGAGATAGACTAGCATATCTAAATTTCTACAGATAAATGAGGAGGAAGTGAGTTAGGGGATAATAATGGAGACAGATGGGAAGTGGAAGCAGCATCCTGTTCCCGCTTACCTCCTCCCCACACATAAAACAAGTTAGGCTATCTGACTGACGATACCATGTGACATAACATTATTGATGGTTGTGTATTTCTTACTTGTGCGTGGGATGAGGTATGGTCGGTATGCTTTAACTTGAACAGTAGAGCAACCGAAGGACCCATTTACAAACCACTGGTTCAAAAGTCGGAGTACAATGCAGTAGTAGTTGGTATAGTCTTATCAGTTTTCTCTGAGGAACAAATCGCCAAACTTGTACCAACCGTCAAAATTGTGGACTAGAAGGATGTGTTAGACTTCTCCTCAGTGGCCAACCCAGTATGAGAGTGGCACTTGGACAACCTAAATTAGTTGGCCAACGGGTCGCACAAGCCTTGACACCAACTGCTGCTCGCTCTTTTCTTCCCTCTTCCTTCGATACGTAACTTGATAACCCAGAAATGCAACTAACAGCCGACTACAGCGTTTTCTCCAAATTGGTTCTAAATGCCTAAGACTATGATAACGCAAGCATTGTCTTTTCAGATTTTGGTAACAGAGGAAACAGAGTATCACACCATGTATGCCTATTGAGTGGAGGCACATACCTAGTAATTCGTCTGTCACTTCTGTATCCCACCGAAATATCATGACCAGAAGTTCGTTCTGTTGCTAATCTAACCACAACAGGGTCGCCTTGCAAGTCACGTAAAAATATCTCTAAATCAACTCACCATGGTGGATTCAAAAGTAGGAGTTTGACTTCCGTTTTGTTTTCGTTGAAAACCCGGACTCTCAGGTTCTTTTTGAGGTGGATGGACATAAGACCAGGAGCTTCGTTTCAACTCCTCACCATTTGGACGGAAACTGCTATTGCGAAGCGTGCCGGTAATCGCTTGCGACGAACATGGGGAAAAAACTGGTTCACCCCAGTATGGTTTACCCAACAAACCCAAGGGAATCTGTGTACTGTAATCCCATCCGAATGAACGAGAAGTCGGTGGGACATAAGGCGTATCGATCCGTTTCGAGAGGAGAGTGGATTCTGACTGACTGTCCAGTGGGGAACATCGGGTGGATTTTCGAAGAAAACTGTTGTCTGACCAATATCCACTAATACTTAGTGACTGAGATGGAGCTGTTTTCCCAGTGGGATAATCCGTTTGGAGTACACTGTCCATACGATAAGGTTCTCCGGGTTCAATTTCGCACGGTCTGCTGTGATGATTCGAAATTCCCAAAGGATCGAACAAAGTTGAATAACGGAATACCTGTGAAGATGGTATAGCACAGCTATACCCGTCGGGCACAGGCGCTACAGTCTCCAAGCTTTGCTGCCTTGTTCCAAGCAAAGGTTCATCATTTCTGACTAAGAACGGCGGGAAATGAAACGAGAATAATTAAACAACACAAATATCTCCATGGTATATTCCGTTTGGAACTATGTTGTAATTGATAACCTCACTTATATTGAAGGCAGACTTCACTGGTTTTCTTCATGTTGATTCAGGGGGGCCGATGAGACCCGTTTAAACACGCCTCAATAGTAATTACTATAATGTTGATGACAAAAGTAATTTCAGCAGTAAAATTCAATATTCATTTGGTCGGTTCACTCACAGGTCAAATGAGGAACCCAGCTATCATCATTACTAAAAAGACGGTAGCACCAGGAGAACATTAAAAAAGTCCATCACCTCGTTAGAAGGTCCTATTACAGCAACTAGTTGTTTCAAATTTCCGTCAGCACAATCTCTTTGCTGTTCTAAATTATTGGCAACATCTTGAGGAGCTCAGTGGTTAACTCGTGAACTAATTGACTGGAAGGTCCTGGTTCGATTCCAACCACAACACATCGACTATTTCTATCTAGGCTTGGGCAACCTGGCAGTATCTCAGCCTTCGTGCTTCTTTCAGGTGACGTAGCAGCTAAGCACCGAAAGGGTGTTACAACCGAGCAATTTTTTCTAACTAGGAACAGGTGAACCCGCTTGGTTGGGTCAACTAACCCACTAAGAAGAGGGACATTGTTTTTGCCTAGCAGAAAATGGCACAATTATGGGTATCTTAACCTTAGGCGAGGAATTAGACAACGAATTAAGCCAAGGTCTTTGTGGTTTGTGTGAGAAGCCTCGATCAGCTGGACTTGTTTCACTTATTTCACCTTGTCCATCTGAGTTGAAGAGATTTATGAGAACTCTGTGAAATCGGAGAAGCTGATATATAAAAGGGGTGAATCTTTTGTTTTTGACTACCGCTCACTAAACTCGGTTACGAAACGTTGTTCTACAGACAACGACCGGTTTCATCCTTCTTAGAGCCCGTCATGTAGGTGCACTTTCCGAATTTCCGTCAACCTGACGTTCTACTGGAACCTAAATTGTACACAATTTGCAAAGTATGAACAGTTGAGTAACGTGTTCCTCCGAGAGAATATACTCCAAACTCTGGGAGGTCATACCAACCGAAAAGTGAGGCTATCTTTGTTTTCTTCGTTTAATTTATTGAGTCGGCATTTAAGAGATAAAGCACTTATTGTTACTTAGAATTGGACATTTATTCAAGCCATTCAGGACTGGTGATTTTAAAACACGCGTGGGTGATTGCTTGACACTAAGACATTTTGGTTACCCTCATGCATGTTTTCTGACCTTTCCTTGCCATTATCGTTAGCAGTATGATGGTCCTTGTTTCAGTACCCTGTATGCACTTGAACAGATATTACCCTCTCATATGGTGGTTGCAATTTAGCACCACTGAGAACTTCTTGACTGATCAGTCATGTAACCGTCCCCAATACAACTTTCACTGGAGAAGACTGTCCGCTTCCTAAGAAAGGTGAGTTCACAGTAGCATCTGAAACTTCCTTACTGAAACTATGGGTAGCCAGTTACTGCCGAAATGAAGAACTCTTGCAAAACAGACAGCTTCATCAATGCCAATAGGCTGTAAATCGCTTAAGACTGCCAAGTTCGCAAGGTTTTTTTTGTAAACTAGATGGAAGCTAGCAGTCACTGCAGATTTACGGACGCAATGAAGGCGCTGCTATTTGGACATGAACGGGAAACAGTGCATCTGTTTGAACTAATTTTCTATACTTGTTGTGACATAAAACTTAAGAGCTCATTCTGTGAATCATAACATAAGCTTGGTGAGCCCGAGTGAAATCGTCTAGAGATTGTAGCTGTATGACGGTATGGTTTTTCTAGGTTTTTCCTTGTACAAGCAGCAGGACCTACTACCCTGAAAAGCGATGGAGATCCAAAACCAATTTTCAACAAACCGTCCCGCCAAAGACGAGTCCGCACTTAGATGAAGTATACTGTGTTGCAACAAGTAGACCCCTTCTCTCCAAACTACTCATCCGCCATAATACTGGGGAGCATCTCTGTATTTCTGCCTCTTTATGATCAAATAAATCCACTTGTTGGGGCAAGACGGCTCAGTCGCTGGGGCGCGAATTTGATGACCGGAGGGTCCGTGGTTCGAACCCGACCTCGGCATCACGACTTCTCCTGTCTAGGCTTGGGCAACCTGGCAGTATCCCAGCCCTCGTGCTTCCTTCTGGTGTCATGGCAGCTAGGCACCGAAAGGGTGTCACAGCTGAACAAATATCTTATAAATATACTTGGTAATCGCCCAGCAGTGTTACTGTACCACATCTCTAGATGGCTGATCATGCTATACACATGAGTAATTGGTTCTATCATATATAAATAGTTGTGCTCCGAACTACGCTTGTGAGTGACCCCATCCCCAGGTCACTACTTCCTAAAAAACTTATGACATTTAACCTGTCTTTTCTAACTGATTCCAACGGACCTCTTTTTGCATACTAACAATTGCGTAGGGATTTAAATTGAGTCAATGTACAAAAGAAACATCTGAAATAACGAATATTGGAGAATCGGTTTTTACAAGTATTATTACCTGGTAAAGGGCTGATTGTGGTAAAACCATAGGTCCGTTGATCTTCATTCCTCATGGTGTTTTGATTTCTTGGAGAAGACGGGTATGTACAGGGCACACGAAGTTCCGGATGTTGGTAGTGATCACCGAAGATAACTGATGATGTCTGTTCACTCGATGCAGTCGCGCTTGATGCCTCAGACGGAGGATATGGTCGATAAGATACACAATACGCGCAAAGAAACAATCCGGTTACTTCGTCTCGTGCCCATTCAAACGATGAACTGGGGTTATACATACCACAGCGAACACACTGCACCATTTCACCGCCTGTCCTGATTCCTAATGGGGAGTGGGATTCTGTAGAAAAGCAAGGCAGCCGTAAATCATAAACAGACTGGGTAAACAGACGTTCATTGAAAATATGTCTGAAGAACCCTATGAAATGTCCTTCATTCTCAGTATCGAGAATATAGTTAGAATGTACTTTATGAGCCTGCTTTTCCAGCACAGCAAACATCCTCCTGATTGAATAGTTACCTAAGAAGCCTCCGTGTGACGCACAGTGGGGAAACATGTTGAATGAGCCACGAATGTTTTTGCACATAAACATATCCGGACAAGCCAAATAGCCAGAAGTGAACACCTCTGCGGATCCTTTTGTCTGAATCCCGCACAGCGTCCATTCTGAGTAGAATGGAGCATCACTAAAGTGGGAATTCCGATCGCACGTACTTCTATGATAATCGGACTGTTTAATATAGTCGGTGTGAATTGCTACCGATTGCTGCTGCTAATCACCTTCAAAGCAAGTTGGTTGGAAAGAGAAAGGCATAGATGGCTATAATATCCAAGGTCAAGTAAAGTGCTCCTAAGCTGCACAGCCGAAGTTTGTGCGTTTACCAATACCAAGTGAAGGTCGTGACAACCCAAACCAAATGACAGTGAAATATCCAATGTTCCTAAGTCATACTAAACGATTTGAAGAACACCAATTTTAAGCATGGTCAGATCTTTGGAAACGTTTTCTTCAGTGGGACCGTCTAAGGGAGGTGAAAATTCGCTTCCATTATAAAGCATGAACCCCGCTCCCAGATGGCTCAGAAAACTACGGAGATAACTTCAAACCCCCTTCCCCTGGTCACTTTGATTAAATTGTCATCGACTAGCTAATGGTTTCGAAAGGTTGTCTTTTATTCTTCATCTGTGAGAAGCAGCTTCAATTTTATAAGTTTCGTAATAATGTTGACTTTGGAAGTGAAATTCCGCCTGAAAGTCCCTCCGTTTCATGATCAATTTTCAACCGACCCGTCCTAATAACTAGTATGAAGAGGAAAGCCGAAAATTCATCGACCGGTTTTCGGCACTGGTGTAAGGTGTAATGCGCAAGTAAACAGTGGTAGACTGTCAGGCTTACACGGCTTATCAGACACGTGACACATCAAGGTGCGAAGGCTGCCGAACAATAGAAAAGATGGAACTGTTGCATGTAATGAATTGCGGTCAGTTACCAAGCTTAAAACAATCAGGTCATATGCAAAACCGAGACATCACACCTCATGATCCGTGATTCTGTATGAACAGAGCAGAACAGAGCTCCTATGCTGGAATGTAGCGATGAGGATAGGCAGCTGCACAAGCACACGTCCACCCCACCTTTTTTGTTTTTTTTTTCTCTGAAGTTACATGGTCTCCTCCCATGTTAGTCGTTTACACGAGTTTGCTGTCCGGAGTGCTGCTGCTGGTTCTATTGCTGTTGCTGCTGCTGCCGCGCCTGTCATTACCGCTGCTTGTTTACTCGCCTTATCAGTATGGGTAAACATACAGTGGATGTGGCAGGTCGCCATGGCCATAGTAGAAGTCGAATGGCTTGCTGAAGTCGAATAAGGTTGCTTTGTGGGTGGCGACCGTTCGAAGAACAAGCGGGACATTCGAACGCGTGGGCTGAAAAACTATGCTCGCTGTTCCAAAATTACCTCCCCTCTCTCAATACTTGGGGTAATTCTACTCGTCTGATGATAGTACACGGTGAATGGTTGGTGCACAGAATGGGATCAGCAGCTTGCAGCAATAAAAGTCAATCACGACTCAAGTTACAGTACCGGTATTAAAGCGGAAGCAGAAAGGTAAGGATCTGTATCAGAATACAGATATGTTTCATTGTTTTCTAAGGTTAATAATGGATGATGCTAACATAGTGTTTGGAATCAGGAATACGGAACTAACTTGCTCTTCTAGGGAAGTTGAAAAGGCTGTCTTGGCCAGAATTTCGTGGAAGCACCATGTAGATGTACGTATGAAACTGGGGACAACTAGCAATCTTATTATGATTTATCTTGTAGTCAAAGTATGTTCGAAACTAAGCTCGCCTAAGATACACCAGAACTTGAGGCGAGGGTTATTCCCTTGTTCTCGACTCACTGCATGCTATTGGTTATTGGCCTTTTCCGTATTTGTCAGCACGCACAACGGACGGTCTTAGTAACCTTTGCTCATTCCAAACAACCGAATCATGGTTCAACTGTCCAGAGTTCATTCGTTTGAGGGATGGGAATCGGTGCATATTTTATATGCTTAATAAATCTAAAGGCTGCAAAAATCTTTTGACGAAACGCAGGCGTACTTTCATGGGAGCATAGTCTCTACCACTGACTATATAGTGGTCCTATACTAACAGTCCGACGGAACAGCGGAAAAAGCTGAGTGTTCGTGTGACCTTAAGGATGGAAATCAGGCCTCATGGTTAGCGAAATACACTCACTTGCAAACGAATTCGGTTTTTCGAGAGACTCACCTGAAACCCAGTTGAATCTTTCGTTTGTAATGTTTCCAGGCAACTGAATGTGCTGCACCAGGCCGCCTCATGTTTCAGTTGCTACGATATTCGAGATATCGCGATACATGTATATTCGTAATGCACTACTCATAAGGTTGCTGAAAAATCTTCGACAGCCCACGACCGGTTTCGCCCTTCTTGGGGCTCATCAGGTAGGCGCAGTCCCCGAGTTTCCGTCAACCTTTATGTTTTGCTTGAAACCAAGTTGCACGAAATTAGCGAAATACACTCATTTGAAAACAAATTTGGTTTTGCGCGAGACCCAGCTGAATCCCTCCTTTATGATGTCTATACATGTTTCGCGATATCTCGAATATCGTAGCAACTGAAAAATTAGACGGCCTGGTGCAGTACATTCAGTTGCCTGGAAACATCACAAACGGAAGATTCAGCTGGGTTCCAGGTGAGTCTCTCGAAAAACCAAACTTGTTTGCAAATGAGTGTATTTCGCTCATTCCGTGCAATTTGGTTTCAAGCAGAACATAAGGTTGATGGAAACTCGGGGACTGCGCCTACCTGGTGAGCTCCACGAAGGGCGAAACCGGTCGCGGGCTGTCGAAGAGTTTTCAACAACATTATGAGTGGCGTATTATGTCTATACAACTGGCTTTTATCCTTTAAAGTCTTCATAGATGTTCATACCTTGCCACCGAACAACCTTTTTACCGTTTCACTCAGCCGAACTGTCCTGTTTTCCTTCAGATTCTTAGAATTATACCGACTGAGTCCAAAGAAACGATTCGTGACAATAGTTGATTCACTCAAGAGTGAGCCGCAAGGATTCGTTTCGGAATAAACTTTCCAGCAACTACGGCAGCTTGTAAGCCTGGCTTATCTAGCCAGCTGGTGTCCTGGGAGTAAAACCGATCCTCTGTACGCACATACTACAGGGGCTTATTAGGGATGCAATTTCCCGCGCCTTCGCGAGGTTCCCCATGCCTTCATCTACGCTTGGGGGTCAAACGCCAAGCAATGCTGTATAGACGCATGTAATGCGGGTGCCTAATGAACAACTCAACTTTTACAACTGAAGTGTAGGTTACATCTAATCCATTCATTCGGCGGGGTGCGGTCCTTACAGCTGAACGTGCCCACTTATCTGTATTTTATAGGAGCCCAGCATGGAATCAGCCTCCATCACTTTCAAACCACCCATCCAGCCCAGATGCCATTCTGAAAGTCAGATGATCCACCATGTGCTTTTCATTGGTAAGACTGAGCATGCATTTGCTGCTCATGCGATACTGACTGAGTTTGCACCTGCGAACAAGACACCCATAGTGTGCTACCTAACTTGTTTTCGTTCCTCAGATCAATTTCCATGATCACTCAACTGTCCCCCAATCAACAGCAAGTCACAAGTTTGATTTGATTAGGCCCCGCAGTTTTTCTTGCATAGGTTAGCAATGGTGACCCGAGAATGGAGACAGTAACCTCTCTGATAAAAACAGAATTCATTTGATACCAGAAGAATTGCCCTCACTAGGTATTTCTTGCAGTGCTCCGAATAGCTTCCTAGGGATATTCCACAGTGGACTTTTCAAGTCCCTCCAGGAATGTTATGTTGCGTCCGTACTGTACGCTTACTGTACGAAAACTTGACTGGTTTTTTGCAAGTACCTTGAGAGCAAATATGTCAGAGTGTGTTACGAAATAAAAGCATTCATACGGAATGTTGCAGCTGAACTCAGCTTTCTAATGAATGCATCAGACATGGGGTTTCATTGTATCACTTAAGAATATCTGACTTACCAAAATATCCGGAATTCCTTTTCACTGCGGATCCGCCAATTTCGGATAATTTTTTTGAGGTATCGCAGCCTAAGCTTGTTGAAATATCTACGGAATAATCTGATTTCACTGACAGATGACTTTCTGTTTCCGCAGCGGCGGGTCCTGATAACGTTCCATTCGATGAACCACTGTTTGATTCTCCGTCTTCTTCAGTGATTCCTTCATCTAGCTCGACTTCTTGTGACACAGAGGCACTTGTCGAAGAGGTGCCGGCATTGTGAATTGACTGTTGGTCACTGTCCAATCGGTCTATAGCATTGTGCAATGCCGTCGTTGGCTGCCAGGGTAAAAGCAGGTTACATGACCTAGATAAATCAGAATATATTCCAGTAGCCGGGTCTGTAGAGCAATTTGGATTGTAGTAGGTCCCTGTTTGTTGCCCGGAAGAATCGTTCTGCGAGGGATCGTTCTCTACTTCAACGCTTGGCCAGGACCAGTCCGGTTCTAATGAACTGCCAATCGACGAAGCAGCTGCTTCTTGTATCGACTGTTCTACGGGCCGAACAGTGGTCCAACCCCCGAAATTTGTTTGGCAATTAGTTTGCAAAACAGAATTCAATGGTAATTCAATGGGTGGACTGCACATTAGGTGTTGTTTGATACGGCCAACAATATGTGGTTCAGGGCTGTACCAGGGATCGTGAGTTTTATTCGCTGTCACAGGAAGAGCGGGATGACTTTTGTTGATGTTGTCAAGACGAGTTTCAGTGACGGAGTCGTAGGTATGAAGTAAATCTTCTCCTAGCAGATTCGTTCTGTAGAGTGGTTTCGGAGACATGCAATCCACTACCGGATCCGATATCGTTGTGCGAATGATAAGAGGCTGTGGGAACGAGTTTTGGAAACCAGAAGTGCTGGACGGATCCAGATCTAACAGCGAGGCACTTCCCACTTTGTGAACGACTGAGGTCTTTGAACTGACGTTCATGGAGTCGATATGCGTTCGATTACTGTAAGTAGCTTTAGGTATCACGTCGGTTGAATAGTAGCCGTTGGGGTTTTGAATTATACGGGATTCCGTTGGCGCACTCGGATCGTCGAGCCGCGGAGAAAGCGGCATTCTGGAAGAGAGGGGCACTCACTAAGTGGCCGACTCCCGGACACAATGCAGTGAAATAAAATTGAAATGCGTGAAACTACGGAATACTGATTGTACTGTAAGATGACTTAGGTCATAACTTTTAAACCACTGGAACGCATACTTGCCACACTGTCTTTTACATTATCAAAACAAGCACAAACACATTCATCAAGCAGATTGTCATATGTGAAGAATTACAGTTTAGGGAAATACACTCATTTGCAAACAAATTTGGTTTTGCGAGGGACTCACCAAGAACCCAGCTGAATCTCTCGTTTGTGATGTTTCCAGGCAACTGAATGTGCTGCACCAGGCCGCCTCATGTTTCAGTTGCTACGATATTCGAGATATCGCGATACATATATATTCGTAATGCACTACTCATAAGGTTGCTGAAAGTTCTTCGACAGCCCACGACCGGTTTCGCCCTTCTTGGGGCTCATCAGGTAGGCGCAGTCCCAGAGTTTCCCTCAACCTTATATTCTGCTTGAGACCAAATTGCACGAAATTAGCGAAATACACTCATTTGCAAACAAATTTGTTTGTCGAAAAATTTTCAGCAACCTTATGAGTAGTGCATTACGAAGCACAATTTAGTTTAGAATCTACGTTAACACTGTGGAAAATGCCGTGTCTGAATCTATGTTGAACAACATTCTGAAATCGTGATGGCCTCAAAAAACTATCGCCAATGATGTAGTATAAAATCTTCTTAGCGGGAAACTTCCGGGACACGGTCAGTCAGGTATACAGGTTGATTATCATCAGACAATTTAGTGGCTATCGCTCCAGCGACCACCGTAACGTTCACATCCTTGGATTAGGCCATAAAGAATACTGGTCATCAAAATCTTCTCCAATACTCCCAGTTTACAACTATGAATTTGGTTCAAATGAAAATATGTCTTTTCCGCCTCTTCTTCATCTCTGCTCAACCCTCACTGACACCACAAATACGTCATCAGCATCAGAATCAGCATCACCGCGAATAACATCTACATCCCCGGGAATAACTTCACTGCTGTACGACGCCAAATTTTATGTAATATTCAAAAATCCCTAAGGTGGATGAAGGAAAGGGTGGACAGTGAATTGACCTGTCGCCGAGATGCCTACCCACCGAAATGATCTGGTCAGCAACTGACCTCACGATTGCCTTTGATATAGTTGTATCATGCAGTCTCCGGTTATGCGCAGGGTGGGTCGCAAGGATCCTGGCCGACAATATTCAGATTCCTCGTAATTTCCTTCATTTCCTTCTGCTAAAATCACACTCCGTCTACCTCGGAAGTTGCACGATTTTGAAATGGATGCAGAAAACAACACTCTTCTAGGCAGACGATGATTCGTCGTGTGTGGTATATCACTGCAGCACCGTAGTTGATGGCACTAGATGTTTTTGTGGCTGTAATATCCTCTACACTACAACACCTGTTTTATAACTACCTTGATGCTAACTACCTGATACCATCCGAAATCAGCATAGTGAATACGACTATCTGCTCTCCACAAACGAGACCCTTTCTCTCAACGTTCTCCTTTGTCAGACCCATTCTTGTCTGTAATGGTGTCAAGGACAGGAAGTTTTCGAGGGGTTGATTTAAACAAAAAAGTGTAAATTTGCAACATTTTCCGCTTCTTCTACTTCCCCGGGCTTCGGAACGCAGCAGCCTTCCCGGTCTGCACGAACTGCTGGCTTGACCCAAAGTTTGAGGACATGTCCAGCAGGAATGCGGCGTTGATCCATCTCCTGGCCTGTAATAAAGTCACAGTCTTCTCAGAGATCTAATGAACGAAAGACGCTGGCAGGTCTTGTCGTACACAGAAGTAGACTTTTAGAAAACTCGCTCAAATGGTACCTAAAACTAGAAGCCTGGTTACCTGGCCGGTGTTGAAGAGAAAGACTGTGATACTTTTGCTTGATTTTGTTCTCCACGAGTTCTCCAATAGCTACGCGGGCTGCGAGCTTTTTGCGCAAAGAAAAGGGGTAGCGGAAAAGTGCATGACTCGAGTCCACACGGCTATTCTAGAAGTACCAGCAGGGAGTTATCGTTCCTCACCATCCGTAACTACAGTCTGTTTGGATTCGGAGCCAGTTGTTTTGTGCGTGCCGATTTCCACTTTCCCGGAATAGGCTTTTGGTACACACCTTCATCACCACAATTTGATAGGATATTTAATTCGAATCTAGCACCTGAGTCCTGATTTCTTTCTTCTGACAGACCGCACACGTCAATCCAGACAGAGACCGGACCAAGAACGAGGCAGCAGGCTGGCCTGCTTGTTTTTAAGTGCGAACGTTAGCGCAGCTAAGAAAGTGGATTTCAAAGTTTCAAGTTTTTTTGGAGGTCACTGGACCTGTTACTGTAGAGGACAAGTAGAATACGCAAGACGAATAGAACTGTCAGTCCTAGAGCTGAGAATTATAAAGACGGTAGTGTAACCGGGGCAGGGTGGAGGAGGAGAAGCAATACGTGAGAGTGTAACGTAGGCATCAGTAGTAAAGTCTTTTCGCTTGTCCACCCTTCTGCCTCCAGTAATTAATATGGCCTTGCTGTTGGCACCGTGCGACGAGAGGTGTGATATGACAGTTATTTAGCTGCGAAAACTCATGGTTGTAGGCCAGCTGGATACTGCCAGATACCCATTACTTGACAAGAGGACGACCGAAGTTTCGGGCTCAAGAGCCCGACCTCAAGAGAGCGGACGGTCGCATACACGCCGTCACATGAGTACAAGCTTCTGACGGCACAAGTCGCAGGCCATGTTCTGACTCCCAAGTTGAAGGATCAGGAGACTGCCACTGGCAAGTCTGGTGTCAGCGCAAATGTAGCTTCCGCGTGTAACCCAGTGGGTCACAGACTACGTAAGCAGTCACACGTACATCATATCATCCACGAACTCACAAAATGAGATGACTACAAGTTAAAGCGATTCGCTCAAGCCTGTTCCATGTAACTTGACAGCTTACTTCACATCGAATTCATAACGAAGAAACTGAGACGGAGCCAATTTATATTCTCGAGATGGAGCTACATGTATCACATAATACTGACACTCCGCAGAGGCTGTTGCATTTTGACCTAGGCATATGAAAATATCACTGATGATGATTCCAAGCAAGGATGAAGCAGCTGTACAGTGTTTCTAGACTTTTCAGTATAGATTGCCCTCACGGACAGGATGGAATCTCTATTGAATATTGCCAAATCTCTTCACATTACCATGAACCAATAAGCAGCTCAGAGGAAGGATAATTTCACTGGATTTGCGAAACTTTCTTCTGATGTATCATTACTCGAGGAACCAGTCAACACGTGACGATCCGATGTGGTTTCCGTAATCGGAGGATGAGTAGAGCTATGGCATGTCTAAGTGAGAGCCAATCACACACTCGTGGCCAGACGGACAAATGTTTCACCACTGGCCGGAGGGTTGCGGGTTTGAAACTCTCTGAGTTTCTTGAGGTGCGCACTGCTGATGATTCTCAACAAGGATGAAACAACTATACAGTGCTTCTCAGTTTTTCAGCATAGATTAACTTCGCCGAAAGGATGAAATTTCTAGTGGATATAACTAGATAACGTCCTTCTATATTCTAAGGTCATCTGGATGATGGATCCAACCCTAACTCTAACAAGGGGTACTCAGGATACGCTATACTCACTATTCTATTCTAACTTATTAAAAATCGACAGAACAGTCAACAATTTCATGAGGCCTCGAAACCGGATGATGCACTCCAATTAACCTGATTTCTAATCAGGTCTTCAGGGAAAATGCTGAAATATTTCTGTAACTAGTTCGAACTGAAGAACGAAGGGGCTTTATTAGTGCTACGAATGGTTCAATCCGCCAAATGAAACTCACATTTTAACATTCAACAGAAGTTCCGTTGCAACGAGAACCAACCAAGATACGGCACGATGTTACTCGTGGGGAAATAATGGGGATTTTGTTAATTATTATTGTGCCGCGAGATTTGTTAACATCAGTGCAGATTATTCGTGCACCACAAAGCACACCACCACAACAAATAACAACGATTGTGGACGTCGGCAGGTATCACATTTGATAAACGAGCCGATATCAGTCCCAAATGAACCGGTTGGGGCTTAGCAGAGAGATACTCAAGCAGCGATCGATGAAAGCGCCCGTAACTGACATTGTTTATTTGGGTCCATAATCAAAGGTTTCCAAATCTCCATCCCTCCTACATCAATTGAAAACCAGTGTTCTTTGGGTCATGTCAGCATTTGGTCGGTCGTGGAAGTCACATAAGGGATACTGACAGAAATCAAGTGTCGACCTTTTAGGCAGAGATGTGGTGAACCAAAGTAGGTTTCACGTGCACAGGTGCAACATGGGCTAAAGATAACAATAGCACTAGACGTAATACATCATAAACGATAGATTCAGCTGGGTTCCAGGTGAGTCTCCCGCAAAACCAAATTGGTTTGCAAATAAGTGTACTTCGCTAATAGTAATAGACATTATATCACAGCTTACTCACAAGAGAACTTTCAGCATATCAGTTTGTCTGTTTACTTTCCAGTCTGTTTCCTTGTGAGAAGTTGAGACTACGAGAACCAAGAAAAATGAGCTGACTCAAAGAGCTGACCAGTTTTCCGGAACTGAACTTTAATTTGGTCTTCGTTAAAATTTCTTCTCAGTGATTTTTTCTGGTCTGCTTGAATGTTGTACAGGTTAGTAAGACTAATCAGCAGCCTGACTGCATGTGCCTTGTCACACAAAATAAGAGGTTTGTGCAAGCTTTGTTCGTGCTGACCCTTTCTACCACGTGCAGACTATAGTGAGTACGCCATACGTGATTTGGTGTCAGCCTCCCCACCAACCTTCACAATATCTAATTGAGATGAAACATCACTTGTGGTCAATGTTTCACACTAACCCCACCCCCTCGATAGTGCAACTCGAAGGTGTGATCGTATCGACCATACGTTGAATGACTGTATTGATAAAATGTGACGCAACACCAGCCCGCTAGCACACGACACAATGTAGCGGCAGCTCGACATGCTAACATTACGTACACCTAGCTCGACAATCTGTCCAAACCATTACATCAGAATCCGAGAGCACGTGCATGTTTTTGACCGCTGGTTTCCCGAAAAATGTTCAAACAGATCCACAATTCGCGAATTGGGGTGACTGAAAGACTGGAGAGAACAGATTACTAGATTATCAGTCAGAAAAAGGACTAAAGTTGAATTACAATTCCCAGTTTCAAATTTGTCATTTCAATCTCATCGAACTTAATAGCAAGTTTGCTAACTCAGCAGATAGCTTTTTTCCTATTCACAGGTAGGACTCGTGAGTAGAATTAAGTCATCTGACTGTCCACCCTCGGCTGGTCATTTACTCATAAGTGGATCCCAGTGATTAGATTCGTTCCTTTAATAGTTCAAAAACGTGAGCTACATAATTACTGAGTGGTTACACTCCATCTACCTTTCGAGCAGTGGTTTTAGCTAGCAATCGCCTTCACTTACGATACCTCCTAAGAACACTAATTTAGTTCCCTTCGAGTTGGATAAAGCTAACCCTGGACAGATTTGAATTGAAAAAAGCTAGTACTTCGCAGCTTGCAACTAAAGAGTAGCCGCTGGCAACTTCAAGTTCTAGTGTTTTGCAGCCACTTAAGTTAGCATCCGAATATTGCTTTTAGATAATCATATCCACCAAGCTTCTAAGCCAACTATACAAAGGGTGAGTAAATGTGCTGCAGGTAGCTCAGTGATTAAGGCGCGAACTTACTGGCGAGAATGCCTATGGTTCGAGCCAAAACACGGCATTTCGTCTGTTCCTGTCTAGGCTTGGGCAGCCTGGTAGAATCTCAGCCCTCGTGCTTCCTTCGGGTAGCATGGCAGCTAGGCGCCGAAAGCGTGTTACAGCTGAACAGTTTTTATTTATTTTGTTTGAATGTGCTTATGTGAGTTTGCTGTTGATTGCATCTGCTTGCGTCCCAAAGGGGTATCTATGGTGCTCTGAAAAACAGACTTTAATTGCCTTACTAGGTTAACTGGAATTGAACTGGATTAGAAGTTCAAATACAGTGCTGGTTACCAGAGGTGTGAACGGACCAGAGCTACTGAGGCTGAGCCGGACGGTCACCTTGAACTGGGGTCGAAACGCGTGGACAATGCACACAACGCTAGATGCAGTTGTGTGGCAATATCAAACTGTTTGTTTGCGGCATTAACTTCCGAAACGACTGACAAACCATCTGTCTTCATGATACCCCAACATACATACGAACAGGTCACTTCGCCATCAGTCATAGATGGCATGGTTCAGTCACTGGTTGTCGCTGTTCTGAAACGTCTCTGTTGATTCTCTTCACGCACTCATCTGTTACTGTTTATTTTCCGGAAAACACTAGTTGTGAGCATTTCTTCCGGCGACTGAAAAACTCTCGGACCATCGCGTGAAAGAAAATTACCAAAACCATCTATTACCGTCCCTTTTGACCAATTCATTTCCTAATGTCGACTCCTGTCGGCAATCCTGCATAATGCTGGGCACTCCCTCGCTATTACGACACGACCAGCACCCAAAACAATGGGTCTCGGACTTAAACCTTACTCACCTACACGACCGTTGATGGAGGAAACTGCACAGTTCGACTAACTGTCAAGCGTCAAGTGAAAGGGTGTACCCGTGCTGACCTGTAAGTTAAGTGAATCCAAAAGACTGAATAAAAAAAGGAAACTAAAAGCTCAGGAAATCTGCAAAAACTGTCCTAATTAATGAGTGCTTTAAGGTCATAATAGCTACTGTTGAGTGAAAGCATCGACTAAAAGTATACCTTGTTCCTTTCAATAAAAACGGAATGCCTGATTCATTAGGCTGAACACTGAGAACAACTATTCGGTTGACCACCTGCTATTGTTCAGTCTGACTGTCGACTCGTACTGGAACCCTGGTCTGTAAACCTGGAACCTCCGCGGGCTTTGGAAATAAGTAGATGCTCTTTATTGCCCTAGCACTGTCGAAATGCTGGTTCTGACCTGCTGCCACAAGATATATTTAAGAAAGGAAGGGGAATACCCGGTGGCAACTCGCCTGACTTACTTGGCTTTAGGTGAAAGGAACAGGTCGTCAGTAGTATTGCCCATTTTTAAAAAATGGTACTTGAAATGAGTTTTGTAGCCACAGAGCCATTGGCTTGACCTCCGCTGCAATGAGGTTATTTGCACTGTCTGTGATGCACTGCCTTATGATAGCACATGAAAACATGACCTAGTAACAACAAATGGGATTTCAGCCGACTAGAGGTTATGTGAACCACTTCTCATACTCCATTCATTTTTAAAGTAACGATATGCGCATCGCAGCCTGCAGTATTGCTGTCCCTGACATCACGGACGGCTTCAAGCCTTTCAACCAATTCAGTGTTCTCAACATTTTTATGCAACAGGATAAGCCCCAAAAGTTCGTGAGTCTCCTACGTTCATTGTATTCGCAGACTTGTTGGCATGGGGAGCTTCTCAAAAGAGTTCTCGAAAACAGTCGTGTCCGGCAGGGGTGCACAATCACATTTTGTTTGACTTCGTCGTTGATAAGATAATGAAGCAAACTTTGGTGGGTCTGAAAAACCCCGGGTCATCAGATCTCCACTAGTGGAGACTCGTTGATCCGGAATAAGCAGACGAGAAGGATGAAAAGGGAAGCAGAATTGTAAACGTTACTAAAAAAGCCAACCACTGTCACTAAATCATTCTGCATGTGCTTCGCATCCAACATTCATAAAGCCACAGTTCGGGACTAGCAGTGTTTGAAGATTTTCCTGGTAACTCAAGGGGGAAAGCCGGGTGTTGTGAAACATTATACATGCCTCGGAGTTTGTATTAACACTGACGGGAGTGTGGTAGACCAAGTCAGCACAAGAATCTTAAGCGCCAGAATTGCTTTTATCAATTCGCGCCACTTGTGTTACCAAAAAGGTATATCGCTGGGTTTAAAATAACACGTGCATCAAACTACAGTGCGGGTCCTATCGTGGCATCGCTGTGGGTGGAGGGCCTGATATATCACCAGGTCTCTGAACACCACTCTCAGAAACATAGCTAGAATCCTTTGGAAGCAACGAACTCGTAATGAGGCAATCAGAAGAGAGAACTTGAGTGGACTAGAAAGTATTTCACTTTACGGTTGTATTCAGAATTGCAAGGTACGACGGCTTAGCCAAATACTACGCGTCAAGTTATCACTTACGCGCTATTTTTCGTGCTCAGTGCAGGGACAGAAAGTCTGGAGGTGGGGGAAAGATGGATTGGTGGAAGGAAAGGAAGGTTTTACAGAAAGTTAGGGCACCGTCCGTATTTTTCGTCTTCCATGATGGAACTCACGTGACATTCATGCTGCTTGGTTGTGGACAATGAAATATACGTGGACTAGCCGATGTCAGTGACGTTCATGTTATTGGTTCCTATCCGGATTGACGGACGGAGTGTTGGAGTTTTGGAGGCGATGGGTGTTTCGGGATAGACTGGTGCCAGGCCTCTCTCCCTGCTCCAGCTTTCTTCTCAGCATAAGGCTTCATTTGACTAAATACTTGCACGACACTGAAACACTAGTGCTATTCTCTGGTGTTCCTATCAATGACGACGCTGAAGATGACGATGATAATGATGGTGACGATGAAAGTGATGATCACTCCCATCTCAGTAGGGTAATGTTCTCATGTGTTGACTGGCACTGTTCGCCGTTACGGTATTCATATCTAGCTTAGGTAGACACATTTCGCCGCTGCCTATAACCGGCGACTTCAAGCCACAAGTGTAAATTCTTGATAAATTAAAAGCTTATCTCATTACTGCTTACGTTGTCTTCTGCACATGGGATACTCTTATTTCATGATTTACTTTTCACCTAATCACCAGTGCTCACTATCATTTGTTCGGCCAACTCAGAGCTGCAGGTGCTTATCAGTTGCTGGCAGCCGAATGACCTGAAACCTTAATTAATTAAGGATGTGTCGAGCATCAGAAGCTGTGGTGGTTTGGTGGTGCATTACGCATGCCTAATCATCGTTGACCGAAAAGATTGCTGTTCTACGTGCCCAATTCAGAGTGGCCGAAGCAGAGTAGTCAGCCTTTGACCTGACAGAGGGAAATGGAAGTCGATTACGAAAAGTTGGGTTACTATCGGTGCGACTAACCTTCCATGATGAGGTCCGCTTGATCTCCCTTGTGCATGATTGGAGAAATTGCAACGTATGGCTGCTAATCGATGTGAGTGACGTTCCTGTTGTCAGTACCTAACAGGAGGTGTAGGCATCTCCGAATGATTGTAGTACGCTTGCACTAAGTCCTAGTCCCATTCACTTTAATTCTTTTCCTCACAAAAATGGTTTTAAGTAAATTACAAGTAGGCGGCAACGAAGCATCAGTGTTGAATACCGATGTTGTGCTGTTACTGCTAATGATGTACCGGTTTGTTTCTATTATAGGATTGGGGATTCTTGTCGACATGGCTGTTAGGCTGTGAGTGAAACACAGCGTCCGATCAGATGAAAATGGGTCAGATACAGAGTTCCTCTCTCGTTATCGACCGATCTCAAGCGAAACTCATCGGAGGCTCTAAATTTGCCGTCGTATGCGTGTCGTAATTTGAGCAACGAGATTGTTAAAGTTTGCTCAGTCCATACTTTTCGTGTTCTTCTGTAGTTTGGATGATCAAAACAACCCACAGCATAAGCTGACTTTCGTGCAAAGTGTTCTGCTAAACAGGATTCGACCGCAAAGTGGATAGGGGGTGAAGGGTTTGTTTCTTTGCGTGAGAAATTCTTTCGAAAGGGATGAGCTCCATAGAGTGTTACTCTACTGACGTCTTATGTTTTCTATCAGAAAAAAAAAGAAGAGAAACCCAAGCACCAAACAGGTTGGTTATTCTACCAAAATTCAGGAAGGCGGCTGTATCAACATGTTCTCAGTTTATAAGAAAGTCGGTTCAACTCACAGATTTCACCTAGGCTTCAATTTCTAGACCAGACTTAGTTCCGCCACCCCCCTCCCCCCGCCATGTAGTTCGAAGAATGTTTACCCCTTCGTCACCAATATGAAAGCGCAGTATTCCGAGATGGACGAACGGCTTAGTCTTTCCATACCCACTGCCTAAGAAAATCTGTATGTGTATATAAGAATATGATTGGGCGTTTTATCGTGTGTTGAGGAGCGCATATGGTTATACGGGATTATACCCACATTGTAACCACCTTGGGCTGTTGCTTTCAAAATTTAGGCGAACTCATGCTTATCTGTGTGGCACATTGGACCTCACAAGCCCACTTGGACGCACAAGACCGTTTCATACGCAGTACTAACGGTATTCTTGGCGGAGCTGTAAAGAGGCTGCAGCTTGGGGCTAGTTCGTCCGCTTTCATGTTGCACTCAGAAATAGTTCTTATCGCCACCACGGTCAACAAACGACAGAAATTCGGATAGGCCCACAAAGTGCTGACCAGTTCCGGAAGCCCGGGAATAGAATCGAGTAAAATGCCGCGGAGTTTTTTTAGTGAACCTCTGTCTTCATCAAGGGTGTGTAAACATCACACACACACATACACACACACAAACTTCGGTGAACCCTATTTTAGACTGTTCCATGCAAGCCGACGCCTGTCAACTAAAACAAACACATTACTGGTAGTCAGTCGAACTCCGAAGTGCCGTGAGGTCGTGCCAGAGGTAAGCACACTAATACTTGTTTGAACCTGATTAAGCAAATATCATTTACATCTACTTATTTAATATCGCCAAGCTGTTTCGATTCTCCACACCAAAATGTCAACAGTAAAACATCTATTCAGTTAAAGGGGCATGAGCGAACAAATCATTTCTAGTGCATCAACTTGATATTCCCTCAGTCCTGGTCTTTTTTACACAGTCACTTCTGTTGTCAAACCCCACTCGGATGTGTGACGGATGGTGTTTGCCAACTACCGATCAGGTTTCACTACAGGTAAAATTCTACCGCTCAACGGAACCTAGCTCTCCAGGCTGCTCTTACTGGGCAAGTTTGGTCCTCAATACAAAAGAACGCAGACTGCACCATCTCAGGATGCAGATTTGTATGCTACAGAACCCACAATACTCTCATATACCCAGTGTCCCAAGATACCTGACCCTGCTGACATAATCTGCTCCTGAACTCAGGGACTCCAAGATGGTGTAGTGCTGTCGTTTAAATTGGGCATTGTGGGTGCGTTCAAAATCCTATCAAACTGACTAACCAGCTGAGCTGTTCATAGAAGAATGGCGCCTCTTTTCGCTAAAATCTTAAAATTACTTGTTATTTGCTTATAGAACACGCCGATATGATTATTGTAAGGCTTAGTGAAGCTTACCATATAAACAGAACGAGTTTGGCCAAAGTGAAACACATTTTTCAATGACTACTTGCCCAGAAATCGTGTTCAACTGCGAAATGACTGGGCACCGAGAGGTAATCAAGGGAGAGCCGCACGTTGAAACGCACCTCAAGGTGCACAAGACAAATCAAACAGTCAAGGGATTTTCCGTGTGGTTGCTGGTTAGCTGATTCCTCAAGATTCAAAAGTGAAGTTCAATACTGCCGACGGTCACACTATTTATTGCGAGTAAAAGACTGAAAATCCCGAAATTATAACTCCAATCGTGTTACCAATGTTGTATAAAACCAATGATTTACACATAGCTTACAGGACTCCTATGAAGCTTCCAAACAGCGACTGGTGACCAAAACACGGGTTCAGCGGAGTGGTCTAGAATGAGGCTTAGTTTGGCGAGCTAATGACACTTACAAACACTAGCTGTTAATTCATCAGACAGAGTTTTGTCAAACCAGTTGTGGAGTCAAAGTGCCCAGCCGTGACAAGGAGCAAACTTTCTTCGTAGCTCGGCTGGTAGGGCACCCTTACGGTATATGGGACAAGAAAGGGAGGGTTTTTTTTATTCATGATATGTATATTTTGAATTCCCATCTCAAGAGCTATAAGTAATTTTTTATGGCCATATATAACAGCGGTAAAAGTTTGTTGCTTGAATTCTATGAAACGATAGCAACCCTTTTAAATTTGGGATACGGATAATCAGATAGACTCATTTTGTTAGCCAGCTGGCTACAATATACTTAACGTTAGCCCACGCACGCTCCCTGGTAAATAAGCTTCGAATAGAGGATGAGTTCTTGAATGGTTCCGCAGCTGAAAATGCACTCGCTATAATTACCCTCTTCAAGAGACTCATTCTGACGTAGACGGAAGTTTTCGCAATATGTTTGAAGCACTGCCTTCAGAATTGTTTGTAGGCATTTTGAATGAATACGATATGCGTGAAGCATTTACCTCAGTGAATTTTGTTAAAACCGAAGAATGAGGTGACAGTCCAGTCACAGTCCAGGCTTTACTGCGTGATGTTACAAATTTAACAAGCGGCACGTGAATTAACAAGCTCAGTTTTGTGGTTTGAGGTAAATTTGACTGTAATTCGAAAAAGTTCATTCATCATGGAGTTAAACCTAATCCGAAAGAATAGGCTGCAAACCACCTAGTTGGTGCATGACGTAGATATTGCTAGCAAATTAAAAGCAAGCTTCAACAAAAACCAGATCGTTACAGGAGACAGCAAAGGAATCTACTGTGTTGATATCCTGAGGATGTTTTTTTAGACACGAAAAGCATGGTCTATATATTTCGCTTAGATTCTTAGTTGTGGTTGGGGAGATTCAATTTGTTCCTGTTCCTGAACTCCAGCTTCTATCAAGATTGCAAATATCAATCCCATGGAACCTCCCATACCTCGCGTTTGTGAACGCATAGGCAGTAGCTCTTCAGTCATGTTGTTACTTCCAAAATGCGGTTCACCGAGCGCGCACACCTCGCTGAGTAACTATGTCGCATTGACTGCCTGGACCAAAATATGTCCGGATAACTTGAATGTGAAGCTTATTGAGGCTTGCAAAAGACTGCATCCCATACCGTCATTTATTGATTTCAGGTTGAAACGAAAAAATGTGAGAAGACTCCAAACTGTCATTCCAGAATACGAAATATGGGTAACGGAAATGACAGTGCTGACGTCTGATACATGATACTAATATCTGTGTTAATTCAGTGTGCCTGTATTAACTGTTTATATACCTTCTTTTGGCAAGCAGGGACATTGAACTGTTGTAACTACCACCTAGTTGGATTTATAACTCAATATGAATTGGGTTTTGCACCAGTTAGAAAGGAAGAAAGGATAGGGGAACTGAGGATGCATACCATCCCAACATCCAAAAAAATGGCAACAGAATATCTTTTTCATCTAGACGAATACTGCTCCTTCGGATTGTCCAGCAAGTCATCAGTTTATCCACTTTGTGTAGCTTTTTTGGAATCGTCAGTCGAGCTGCGCAACGGAAGGCGATGGTTGCCGGTTGGTGGTGGAATGCTTTCAATGAAACTTCCAAGGTCTCCTACCAAATCTTCCAGAAAATGTTTCCACAGGAGATGGTCAAGTCCTTGAGAGCTAATTTGAGTCACCTTTATAGGCTCACTAAATTGCGTGAATTTCCATGCCATAGTTACCGTGCAAAAGGCTATAAACGACAGTGTATTATGTGATATTATGGGGGATATGTGCTCTGGTAGTCCAAAACCGACTTCAGAGACAATCAAGAACCTCAAACTGAATTACAGAATATGCGCCAATTACTACCTCACTTTATAGAAAGTTCAACTTACCTGATTCTAGGGAAGCCGTGGAATTCAGACTAGCGTCAGTGTGAAAGCATGTAGTCCGTAGATAGTCCGAGTTGTGCTCAGATCTGGAAAAACACTGGATAGCGGTCGGTGGCGTAAGTTATTTCTACCTATTGTCGATCCGTCGGAGGGGTGCAGGCCTAGGTTAGACTGAGTTGTTCTATCATTAAAACTGACCAATCAGTGGGCTGCTCAGACAGAGGGGGGTTGACTCGAGCCGCATAACTAGGATTCCTTGAACCCCTCTCACACCAAGTTAACGGATGTGTGACAAACATACCTGCGTGATGTGCTTTACTATGGTCAAAGCTTTCCATTGGTGTTGAGTGATGAACGGACAGGTATCAGCCCACGACTCACCGTCTTGCAGAAGCACGGCGGTCAAAACATAGACGTGGATAAATGCTGAGTCCGGATAACGAATAAAAAGCACAGGCACAGTCTGAAAACGGGGCAATTTATTTCAAAGGCGTATTATCGCAATTCCGAAAAGCCGTCACCATCCGTCAGAAATAAAGAACCCACATCAGCTAGCTGAGGTAAAAACCACAGAATCCATATAGGGCAGAAACGGGAACTGAACTATCGTTAAACTCACGGCTCACACTAAATTAAGCGAGATGAACTCTCAGGTAAATAGGGCACTGCCCCAGTTGCGGAACCTGTTTACAACAGCACCCATCAGAGATAGGGCTGCGGTAAAAAGGATTGCTAACCACAATGCACGATGCAGTAGAAAGGTGCAGGTCAGTCTAGAGAACCCAGATACAATAGGGGCAGCATGGACATATGCAGTGCTTCTTATCCAAAATGATAATACTGATAATAATAATCATTAATGATAATCTAGTTACGAATGAATTCCTCTAAGTACGTGTTTGGTAAAACGTGTGTACCTAGTGAGACGCGTATTAAGAAGGCCGTTGTTTGATTGCCTCACCATATGACTACAGTGGGGCACCTTGGAGACAAACGCCATTGTACTGAAAAGTCCGCTATACTTTGCGAAAAGGCGCGTTTTGTGTTTGCTATAACGAACTGCCTGGTAAAGCACCATTTTCAAGTTCCTGCAGTGTTCATTATAAAGGTGACATTCTCAGTATATTATCAGAGGAAGAGTTTCTGTAGAAGTTATAAGCATCTACCACAAGGCAACAGCACAGCTGGCCTTATCTGGAGCGACTACCAGACGGAGCATACTGAGGCTGATTTTTTCTTGCGAGCGGATTGCTCTTGCAGACAGAGGAGTTTCAGCGGCCAGCAAGAAATGTTCGCGTCCGAAAGATGGATTCTCCTCACGACCCTTCTCAAAGTTTATTGCTAACGCACATTTCAGTAAATCCGTTTGTTTTAACGGCTCATTCGAAGTTGTCCAGGTAGATCCTCATCCGCGAGACGATTGCTTCCTGGTAGGAATGAAGCATCTCAAGCTGAGGCAAGATATGACAGGTTAATCACTGTTTTTTCTCAAACCGTTGGGCGTATCTGCTGCCTTTTCTAGATAACGTTCAGTACTTTCCTCTCGGTTTAAGATTACGTATTCTTTCAATCTAACCTTCCTTCCTTCGTGTTGTTGCGCTAATATACTTTATCCTCCCCACACGCTTTCTTATTTTTCACATAAGCATGATACACTCTGCTTTTATCTAATCATAAGGCATAACACTTGTATGAGTGAGCAGTGATCATTTCTAGGACAAAGCTGCAGCGATCTAACTGAGAGAATAGGACAACTGAAGTATGAAATCACGTGAATATTCGCTGAAGATTATTATGTCCTGTTGTTCGATTTGGCGACAGACCCAAAGGAATTTGCTGAAATATACTGATTTCAGACGCCCTTGTTGCTCTCGCCCAACATCTCTTAACAAAATCGGCAGCTCAAGTCGTCGGGATGCCTAATGCTTGTGATTGAAGAGAGGAAACTAGACCGTGAAACCACTCTCAACTTGGGATAAGATGTGCATTGTTTTTGTTTGGTAAAACACGGTGCCGGTCAGTATTATTCTACCCGGTGGCTCAACCAGTTGATCGATAAGTCAGGGTCTTGTTCAAGTCTTTGACCAAGCTGAGCATTACGAATGAGCCCATTACTCCTATATCGGGCTTAGTAGCAGAGGTCTTACGTGTATCACTTCTTAATTTAGAACCTACCCTTCTAGCAGACTGGCGATTAACCTGTTTGTTCAAGACTCTTCTTCATATGGTGTTAAATCTTCGTACATCAGATTTCACTTGAATCAACCCAGTAGTTAATTATCGTGGCATTTCGAGCGTATTCACCTCCTAGTTTGGCGATATGAAATGTCATGCTTTCTGGGGCAGAAATCACACAACGGCTAACCAGAGGAACCTACAACGAATACGTCGGTTTGACGTCATGTTGGACGACAGAGCTTTTCAGTACTTGACATCGTCGCTGATCCTGACTTCAATGGACCGTTCGTATGCAGGCTAAAGTTACGTAACCACTTTCCTCGTTCATTACCCAAGGCAAGCGTTGAATGTCATAAGCTTAGTGAATCAGGCCGACATGCCATCCCATAATGGAAGCCGTGATACAGGGAAGAATTATCTCACCCCAAACTAACTCATTCCAGGTTGAAACTTGGGACAGAAATATGTTAGGAAATGAGTTTAGAACACGATTTGTGGTGAAGATATTTTACACCCACTGCCCCCTGTGTTTGGTGGGTAGAATTCGTTCACCTGTACGTTCACCACTCTGTACTCTTAATTGTATTATGCGACAGCAACAGTTGCTCACTTTGTTCCCAATTTGTAGGAGAGACAGGGTAACTACATAACGCAGAAGAAAACAAATGTCGGATGGGCGTACGGAAAACAGGCCAGGGTCTTTTTAATATCACTCAGGAGCTCTGCATTACACTTCACTGCTGTAATGAAATATCCAACCACGAAATAGATTCGTAGTGTCCATGGTTATCTGCTTAAAAAGAAGCGTTGCGTAATTTGCTGAACTGATATCCATCAACCGCAGTCGCTTCGGAGTCTACTCAAATAGGAACCCTCATTCTTACCGCAAAACTGACAAACACACACAATGTTAACATAACCGCTCCATCCCTTAGACGGGTACTTTTGGGAGGCAGATTACATAATGTACCCTCCTCTGAAGAGCAAACCAGAAACTCGAAAACTACTAACTATAGATGACTGAATAACATGAGTCTGGAAGATTTTGATGGCTGAGTCCAAGACTGTGAACAACAAAAAGTGAACAAAAGCATGCCATGGAGAACCCAACTATCGACGCTTAATTAGACAAGGAAGCGGAGCTAGTCTACGCAGCAAACACTCAAAAGCCTGCCATGAACAATAAAGTGTGAATTTTTCATCTTTCGGTCAGGAATTTCTGTTGTATCTAACTGCTTTCCCCGTTCCAGTACCCTGGTGTCGGAAAAAGGCTCGCCAACAAGGAGCACAACGGCTTTGTTGTAAACAAGGAAGTGCGAAAGTTACAAGGGACCTCACGATAATGAAAAGGCACTTTTGACATTGATCCAGACTGTCCGATCGGCGTTCGTTTAACATTCATCACCATTGGTCGTGCTTCTACGAAATGTCTGAACACTCATCATCGTCGACTGTTGCTGAATTGATTGAATGCTTGAGCGTTCGAGCAGAAGCTGGCGTTTCTGGCCTGAATGTTTGACGGCTTCCTTACTGCGATTCTGATGGAGTTTGAGTGTCTCAGTAGGTTTCGGGCGTTCTGGGATTACTTTCATGAATCTGACCTTTCTGACAATTTCTGTTACCACAGTTGAAATATTCGAGCATGAATAAACTATAGAATCAGGATTGGTTTTAACCTTTGTGCTGTATTCCATCTACCATACATCAACAATACCTCGCCAAGCGAGCAGTATTAAACACATTTGAATGAGCATGGTGTACATGAACAGGAAATCGAGTGAGAGACGACATCGGCTACCTACCAAAGAACAACTAGTTCAGGTCACCAATAGGGTGACTTGAGCTTGTTAAATACTCCTCACTTAACCTTTGCAATTGTATGAATTGAAAAGACCTTGCCGAAAACATGTTCATCAACCCATCTGTGCTCTTATTATAAATGGGGATTTTCGGATTATTACGTACCTGGCCAAGCGTGAATGATTCACCATACCGCAAAACATAACGGAACAATCACCTCAGGCAAGAATCTGATCGAAACGATTCAAGTACCTAACTACCTGATTCCGCCATGATAGCTAGATTGCAAATAATGGTCGATATCGACGTGCTAGTAGTGTAAAATAGTTGTTCGAAGTTTCGTCAGGCTAGCTCAGACAGAACAATAAGCACCAACAAAATGACAGGTCATTTCCGACCGTAACAGTCTGTCTGTTCGTACTAGTCAGGCGCGGCCACTACATCGTTCACCAAAGGCACATTGGCTATTCACCATTGGTAGGCGTACTATCATACGCTTACCCCGCGTTTCACAACGATTTGAAGCCATATCCGATCGTTTAATTTAATTTGCTTTCTTCGACCTTTTCAAGCTTTACAGTTCGTACTCTTAAGTTGCGGCGGCATTAGGCGTGAAGTCATGCCTTAAAAAACACCTAAGATGTGCGGTGTAGAGCAAAACGTATTCGCATGCAAGCGGTGGTTTGAGGTGCTCTCAAATGTCTAGGTATATCTATCAGCTGCGTATCCACTGAGCTTGATATCTGGACAGATATATGTCATCTGAAATGTTGCTTTTCCAAGACCCTAGATTGCAGGTTGCCTTGAACGAGCATCCGTTAACTGAAACCTGCCTATCCACGGTCTATGACAGATACGTACCAAGTGCAGTCGGTTCAGCAGCCGTTCGTACACTTGCACACAGGAGGCAATAAAACGGTTTTAAAGCTTCATACTTCAAGCTGCTACTTTTCGCGTCACACCGCATCCGTTCGGTATTCACCAGTGATACGAATGTGAGTGGTAAAATGCAACTCGGTGGCACGACGAGAAAGCGCACAGTGATCTGGTCAGAAATGATCGATCGGAGCGCATGATGGACAGCGGTGCGGTGTGCGTCGAGGTATGTAATTAAGAAGCACAAGATGTTTGCTGTGCCACGTCGGCGGAAATCCTTCAGTGAATTAGTCAAAGTGAGCAATCTGATCGAATCATTGTAGGAACCCACATTCATCTGCCTACTGATGGCGAATAGCCTAGATGCACTTTTTGGTGAGTTGCGAAGGTCAGGCACAGGGGTACCTTTTTTATTCGGTGGTCGCTGTAAAGACAAATCTTTCGCCAATCTAAAATGTCTTCAAGCTGGTTGATCCTGGAAAATAAAGTCTGTATCTTTAAAGCTATGAATTCCTGGACTATGTTCGTCAACTTGGCGTATGTAGAGTGGTATACTCCTTCGTAAGTTGGAATACCCAAATGAAGAATGTCTTAAACGAGAAATTCAATTGAAATCCTCCGTAGAACCACCTTACTCTTAATTAGTGTGTAACACTATTTAAATCCAGTTGAGATAATTTCGAGGACCTGTTTCAAAAAGGAGAAAGCAGGCAGTTGACTGTGGAATAGTTTTAATTAACCTTATAGGCAGTGTCATCTCGTAAAAGTGTTGAATTATTCAGACCTAATTGATCTGCGGAATTCGGACAACGAAGAATCATTCATGATATGCAGATTCTGCGTAATCTGTTTTCCGCTCTGCCGTTCTCCTGCTCAGGTTTCGCGCCGTAAGGTGGAATTATTGCACTCCCGAAAATCGTGGTGTGCTTGGACCAAAACGTTAAGGAGATTGGTACGAGTGTTCAGCGACCATTTAAACTCGCATTTGCAGTGTGATCCGTTATTTAACCTATTTAATCTATTTAATCTTTGGTAAATACCTATAAGTTGGACGGACTGATATATCAATCTTTGGAGGTGATTTTAAGGTACAGATAACAATGTAGGTGTTTTTCATAAACGTAGCTTGTACTGTCCTCATCGGGCTTCTGCTCACCACTTATTGCACATATGGATGGCTTTTCTGCTCTGGTTCAGGAACGGCTACTTCCATTCGGATGCCAGTATGACACCTGGACACTTGTGAGAGCTTTTAAGAAATCACTGAACACTGTTTGCAGTTCCGGTAGTGTTGGGAGACAGTAATCGAGGAGAGCATCACGCGGAATGTGTTTTTGATGAAAATAGGTATTTGTATTGCAGACTTCACTCTTAGAACAAGTGATGTTGGGGCGTATGAAATCCCAAATGCATGAAATCACTCTATACATGGCAGTTAATATCTGGGAATTGCCTTCAGATCATATCCTATAAGTGTTTTTGAAAGTGGCCTATGTATTTCCCTCACTGGCATTCAGAAATGAGATAAATTTAATTTCCTTATGTTTCTGCTTCATCACGCAATGAAAACGGAATCAACAGACTTCAATGTTGAAGCAGGGTGCCTTTCTCGATTATTTCAACACTGTGCGGCTGTCATTAAGTGACTGGACCTTACTGACGGCTTATGGACCTCCGTAATCCATTAAGCTACACTAGGAGTGTGCTTGTGACATCCACAGAGCCCACGTGAGACCATGAATCTTATAGTTGCAAATAACTTTATGCCACATCGGCCGTCGCGTGGTGCCATCAGCTGGATCGCTTCACTTGCTACATTGCAGGGCAGGTATACAAAAACAGACTTCCCTCCTTTCTCCCCTTCCTTAATTAGTTGCCAGAGATATCTCCGTAGTTCCGTTCCCAAGGACTGACGGATCCATTCGCCACCCATTACTGTTAGCTGCAATATCCTTGTTTAACTTGTCCGCCACTGCCGTAGACTCTTCGAAGTCCTTCTTTAAACACCGACAGTCAGTTCATCTGGCGGTCTTTAATGTTCACACTCTGAAAGAAGCTGAACAATTTGCTTGCACGCTGAACGCATCTGCTGTTGATTCGGGGTGTCTCTTAGAAACGAGGATCCAAAACCGAGGCATGATTATTGGACTGACCTCATCGATTTCCTCTCGTTTCCAGGTGCGCACCTCTGGTGATCCAGAAGCCGCCAGGGCTCCTTCTACCAGAGTTGTCACTGTTTTAAGCCACTGAGCTGAAAAGCCAGCTAGGATAGTAGCCCGCTGATAGTCGCCTCTCTGCAGTTCCGTTTGACAATGTTTTTGAAAGAATCCCGTATCTGATAATCACTTCCTGTTCGCTGTATTAGCTTATGCTCAAACACACTGTAACTCTGTTACTCTCAAAGACAGTTGCGACGAATCCTCGAACGCCTTTTTGCGGTGGGCTAAGAGTTCAGATATTATTGTGGTTCTATGGTAAACAAATGCACAAGTGAGTAGATTTGGCGCTGCTGAAGCTCCTCCGGGGGGCTCTCGTGAACTTGAGTGAAGACGTACAGGCAACGACGAACATTTTCTGCAGTTATTTGCTGATTACAGACAATTTCCATGCGGTACTGGAGAGATAACTGAAGCTGCTTAGCCGCGTGCTGCCACCCCAAGAGCCAACGTCTATAGCAGATTGACTATATCACCACTAGCCATAGGTAGCGTGGGTCCGTTACTGACACTTATTCGGATTTCGATCACCTGTTTGTTTGTTGCTGGTCCTATGCGACTTTCAGGGGTGCGCAAGATGCACACATCTCTTCTGTCCATTGAGAAGTTCCTAGACCCTAATGTGAAGTAGCCTCACTAAAACCACCTAATTAATTGTCTTTTGGACAATAAATCTGCTGGCAATAAAATTTTTCTGGAAATAACTGTCTGCAACCCTGCAAGATGCTGGGTGTTTTGCTTGTGAAAGAGCGCAGTCAATTAGATATAAGGTCTCAAAAGCTATTGGACTCTCGAGCATGTATTCCTTCTGGTCGAGAGTAAAATAAAACCCGACGAACAATCAGACTTCACGTAAAAAAGAATATCGATGCAGATGGAGAATCTTGCTGGGTCCATAAAGCCGAACAAATGTAGGAAGCGAAAAACCCATGGGGATGTACGAAACCTACTTCAGCTGATGCGCTCAGCACGTCCAAAAAGGCCGCTTGTGACGGAAACAGTCAATGACAAAAGTCATACGCTCATTTCTAAAAAAAAAACACAATGCCCGCGTCTTTGGACTGAACCCTTTCAAGAACAGTTCAACTGGCCACCTGCAATTGCTCAACTGGATACTCAACCCGCAACGGAGCTCTAAATAGTGAACTTGGGACTCATGCTAGTTTCGGAAATAAACGAATGCTTTTACTGACTTCTAGTCCTTAGGAACTCCCATCCATTTTGCTTAAGGATGGAAGTGAAATCCTCAGCCAATGCTTGTCTAACTTATTTGCCTCCATCGGGATCGTACCATTCAAATGGGATCATCGATGATAGTGCCCATTTTCACGAAGCTGTTTGCACTAAATGTAACAATCCCAGAGGGGTTGGCTTGATTCCTGTTGTAACGAGACTCAACGGTGCCTATTTTACTTCGTCCTACGAAGGCGCGTGAAGAGGAGAACCGACAGCAGCAAGCGGTAACGAAGGAGTTGCGTAGACCATACCTTCACTCTCTTCCAACGACATGTGCATAGGCATCCAACACTTTTACACTTTGTTGAAATGAACAGTTCATTCAATTCTGCCAACTAGTTCGATCCTTTCAACGCGTACGAGCAGCTGGATATGCCCCAGATGTTCGTGCTGATTGTATCCATATAATTGTGGTCGTGTGAGTGCATGGGTACCTCTCCAGAACCTCGTTACAAACAGTGGTATCTGACAAGGGTATCCACTCTTTCTTGTTTAATCCCGTCATTAATGAGGTAATGAGGCGAACTCTGTAGGGTCTCCAAGACCTCGGCGTTCATATTCCTCCAAGGCAGAACCCTGTCAACCTGGAACAGGCAGACGACATTGTACTCACTTTGAAAAGGAGCCGGAAGCGCAGGTATTACTAGAAAAGCTGACTAACACCATCCGCTTCCTCGGCACTTGCCTTGCATTCACAAAATGCAAGGTCATGCTGCGGGATGCACAGTCTTTTAACACCCCTTAGAGTTTTAGGAGAGACACTGAAATTTGTAAAACATTATACGTATCTCGGAGGTTGTTTTAACTCTGATGGTAGTGTGATGAACGAAGCAACCCACGAATCTCAAAGGTCAGAACTGCATTTGCCAATTTTCATCACATGTGGCATCAAAACGTCATATCGCTGAGACTCAAATGACGCGTGTATCGGGGTGCGGTACAAACTGCAGCGTTTTGCGGCTGCGTGACCGGGCCAATTCGGGTTCAGGATCTGAGATACCTTCGGATTTTTGCCAGCCGATGTCTCGGAACCGTAGCCGCAATTGATTGAAACCAGCGAAATCGAAATGAGATGATCAGGAAATAGGTCTCTGGCGATGCAAAAGGTACTTCACTCAAGGGTCACATCCAGTATTGCAAGGTAAGTCGACCGAGTTACCGTCTGCCGAGAAGAGCTTTGTTTTTAATACCTAAGGCTGAGTGGTAGAAACCTAGAGACGGAGAGTATGTTACGTGACAGAAGGGAAGGAAAGATGTTACTAAAGGTCTGGGGTTTTTGGTCCTGTTGGCCTTCCAGGCTGGGAACCACGTGACCCTGTTTGCCACTGAACAGAATGATGGCTAACCTATGTCTGTGGCGTTCATGCTGTTAGGTTCTATCTCGGATTGTTTGTCTGTTAGAGGTCTAGTCAACTCGGATGTTTGCGATAGTTTAGATCTACACTCCTCTCATTTTCCGAGTCTCCCGTCTGTTATAAGGCTTTGTACAAATAAATTACCACAGTTGTAGGGCAGTAAGGCACTACTGTTCTTCCCTGGTGTTGTTGTCAGTGGTCGTGATGATGATGACAATGTACGACAAAGCGTGTACGATTATGAGCTTGTAAGGCATAGTTATAACTCATAGAGTCAATGCAGGTGCACCTCATCGTGGAAGAGGTATACAGCTACATGGATTTGTCACAGGATAGTTGTGGCTACTCCCGTGGGCTTCACGAGAAGCAACGGGGTGTAAAACGAATAGGAGTTTATGTCCAGTTGATGGCTTGTTCTGTCCCTGAACTTAGGTTCGGATCAGCTTGTGCAATTCACATGAGAGTGACGTCGTGGCCAACTTAGTTAATGAGGGTGAGTAAAAAACAAGTAACATTTGACTAAGGTGACTTGCGGACAGTTCATTATTTTGTTCCGACGGATGAATGAGTGCGGATCATTGTGATCAACATAAAGTTACGTGTCACACACGTGCACGCTAAAAATCGTGTGTCTTATCTTCTAACGTTGGTCTGAACCCCCCTCCCACCCCTCAAAGGACAGGCAGCCCACAATCACTCGACATCGACCCCCCTACCACTGACCGAGCACAAGGCAGCACGTGTTGTCAAATTTAAAGAAGAGGCATTGGTGGTCATCTCAAGCGAGCTCACCCCAAACGGCATTTCTTCTAACCGTTCTATATACTGTGTGCAACTAGAATGGACGGTGCTTTCGAACAGCATCAACAAGTCCTAATCATTCAATTCCAACTTGTCAATAACGAAATGCAAGGGAATCAGATTTTGGTGCAAAGAAGTTTTCACATGAGGACTACCTAAGATGGATGGAAATCAGCCTGGACCTTGAAATCCTTTTTAAAAAAACTGATTTCACCGCATGCAGTTTTAGAATCAGTCAGTTTCAGACAGAGAACAGAATTAGCAGTGTCAGATCAAAACCAAAGACTCCTTTTTATGAATATGGATACCGTTGTCAAACTGAGGTTCGTTTGCATAAGCCAAATGACGTAACGTGCAATGTGCAGTGTGCAACCCCATTATACGGACTGTAGGTAGATATCATGATCAGGCCCCAGATTTGTGGGGTTCCGGCAGTTATATCGGATGGAACCGGGTTCTCACTAGAAAACGACATGTTGAGTTATCTGAACACTTCAGTCAGTCGCTGGCATAATCGTGTAAGAAAATTTGTAGTAACTGGTCTTTAAGTTAGTGCTATTAATGATCACTGTGTCTGAGTTTTCTTTGCACATCAGCTTGATAGTCAGTATACGATGGAGACAATCAAGCTACACAAGGAAAACCAAATCATGTCTACATCTGAGCGGCTCTAAAAATTTCTGTGTACCATAAACCCCTGAAAGGTGTCCACGCAACCAAGAGTTCACAATAGGACAAGGAAAAAATGGGGTTCTAATCTACCCGCTGCAGTAACAATGTGTTCACAACATGTTTCCAAATTACCTGAGGGCAGTTTTCTACCGACGAACAGACGATGGGTGCAGTACTTGTATCGAAATTAATGGTTGATTCCCAATAAGCAGAGACTGTCTCACTATACGTTTGTACAGCAAAAGTGTGGTATTGTCCTAAGATGTTTAACATTAACCCTCACTTATCACGTCGGTTTGTCCAGGCTTGAAAGTTCAAAATTCAGTTCTTCAGAATAAAAAAGAGGTAACTTTTAATGCCAGATGTCGACCTTTACCGTAGTACTTATGAAGACAGTTACTCTGATAAACTGATTTCCTACAGGGTAGACAGCAGATAGTGGCATTGTGTAGCGGGAAATTGTAGTACATATAATTGTTACTGACAGCTGTATCACAGTGCGTCAGCTTCTAGAGTACTTTTCAGAAGGACAGCTATCTTCATTGGGAGAGTTTCATTGTCTGAATCAAGCCGTTAACGCCGTTCGCACCTGAAGTGAAATGGGTTCCATTGTACTTGAGTTCTGAATGGTGTTATACAACTTCCACTACCAGCATCCACTTGCTCACCAATGCACTTCATAGCTTCTTATCACGAAATGCTACGAACTTGACCGAGTCCTACGTGATTCACAATTTCAGAAATCATGGTGATTATATTTTTCACACTATCAGTTACAGGTGTAATCTTTGCGTAACCTCTACTCTTTGGTTAAGCTTGTTTTATTGGCTTCCCATCTCGCATGATGAGTGCGAAGTAGCTCCTGTGTAACAGAGACGACGGTTTGAACACACCCTAATCAGAAATCACAAGAGAAGGCGGTTAATTACACATGTAGATAGGTCTGGCTTTATGCACAAGTGATGTGCTTCAAAAGTATTCATTTGCACTCCTGACATTCATGGATGTCGAAGGTAGTCGACAGTGTAGACTGCCGTGTTCTTGTTTTATGCCTCATGCTTTCGGGTGACTTCTTTCACAAAGACTAACCAAGAAATACCCCGTCGGAGAAAGGCCGTTTTTTCAATGGACTCTTATTAGCCGCGTGTCCTGTGCTACCTCACAAAGATAGGACGCTTCCTCAAGAAGCCCAACGTCTTCTTGTTCCTTTGGTGGTCTTTAATGGGAAGTTTCTCCACTGTATAGAAGTTACATGATATACACTTAGTGAGAAGCCAGTTGTGTGACGTTATTCCAACATTTTCACGGTCACAGCTTGGTACCGGACTCATTCGGAATTTTCGATAAAGTATCACCAGCAATAACTCGAGTGTCTTCCTTAGGCGTGTATGTTTGGTCTCTCAGAATTAAAGGGCACAAGAAAGATGTGAGGCGGTGGGGAAAGTTCTGGAATTCTGATAGCAGGTTACAGAAATGTTGTCAATTTCGGTGAAGATTATAGGACTGACACTTTGCATGTCAACTTTGTGGACGGAACTATTGCATCTTGTGAGGAACAGCTGAATTGGTCCATTGTATGGTTGTGCATTATCTCAGCGTCACTTCTTCGGTATTATGGTGGGTCTTTGTTTGTAAAAAAAAAGAAATCCAAGAGATACAAGATAATACAAAGCGCTTTTCCTAACATGAAATTAACTCTTCCACCAACGGCAGAAAATGGACTGGATTACGTCTGAAATTATGCAGTTCAATGCGTCCGTAGATTTGACCGTAGGACAAAGTGTCCCTCATAAAAGCTTGTTTTATTTAGTTTCTTGAAGCTTCCTTCAATAATTACGAAGCTTTCAAAGCAGACCGCCCGTCAGATTGAACCACCTTTGGTTGGTCACTTCAAGTTCATTATCGGATTGGAAAACCGTTTTTCGGCTTTCTAACTTTGGAACAACTGTGGTATCCTTTACAAGGCTCTTCACTTCTTGCGCAAGTAGCTGTGCAGTCTAAAACCCTAATAAAACGACAGAGAACTCAGCTAATTGCAGGATCGCAGGTATAAAATTAAGCATGTTTCATTTGGCACACCGGATTCACTCAACGGTTGGAGACACTCATAATCTATACATTTTTCTAGGCTTTCGATGTTTGCATGAAATTCACATCATACCTCAAGACAGCCTATCTATCCGGTTCTTTGGTTCTCTGAGTTTAGTGAGTAGCTGTCGTCGTTTTTGAAACGACAACGTCAGTGAAATCTGCACCCATCCAGTCCTTCTAAGCTCCTGAGTGGACATTACTTCACTGTTAGGTATAGATTACGCATGCCACGTCCCACGAAGCAACTTCCTACAATTTTTTCAGCCTCGGTACAACTGTAGTTGCGATGTGGGGTACTTAGTGACTGTCACATTCAGTATTCGACAACGACGGCTTTGGCGAGAGCGCTGGCGATAGTTATTTTTGGACATCCTAAATTCTGAATGATGATGCAAAGAACGTCACACTGCCATCATAATCAGTACCACTGAAGAACAGCAGGGTTTCACAGTCATAAAACTGTTGCCGTTTGTTGAAACAAAGAGTACACGGAAAAGAAGCATGACTTGCGACTACTTACCTACAGTCGAGGAGTTAAAAACTCCAAAACAGATTTAACGACCGAGTTCACTTCTACTATGAGGCGCACCTCCACAATTTGAAGGGTTTTGATTTGGGTCGAAAATACTGTATAACTCTCAAAGTCTGGAAGAATGAGAGGACTCTTCTTGCATATCTGTATGGTTGCTAGTGTTCAAAGGGTGGGCAGCCAAATGTTGATTGTTCCTACTCAGTTTGAAAATAATAACATCATTTATGTGGCCCCCTTTTTAAGCAGTTCTCTTCTATTCCTTCTCAGGTTGTACATTCTGTGATTCTCATTCAATGCGATTCTACACGGCGCTCATCGTGAGCCATTCGTAAATTTGCCTATCCTAACCCGGGGGCCGCACCGAATTGTTATAAATGAATGGTAGATCCGGAAAGGGATACCAGTTGTTTGGGGATCAGTGGTTGACACATTATCTCCAAGTAAGCTTTGAAATGTCCATGGGTTTTAAAGGAATCTTAAAGCACGGGCGACGGAATAGCGACCACTACGAAGTGGATGCACCAATCACCTGGTGGGTGCGCATCTATCTTGGATGCACCAGCTCCGAAATTTTGATGTTTTAAGATAATAGGGATTCACAAAATTTCTGCTTATTAAACACAGACCTTTGGTATCACCAATAAGTAGCAACCGTTCTCCATTTACACTCACATTCAGGGTCAAAACACCGACGTTATCTCAACTAATTTGTATGTCCCGAGTAAACTAAATAGAATCGGTGTGTTTCAGGAGCGCACAAATTACTCAGCAGAAGAGGACAACTGACAACAGTCTTCTAAAAACTACTGAGTCACTGAATCAAAATTTCCACGGCTGCTTGTTTCGGTATTCCCTGCAGGGGTTCTATGAGGTCTATTCTAAAGCGTTTTGTCTGGTATTACCAAATCATAGAGATCGAAGGGACGAATTTTTTCACCCTCACACCCAAATGTAGTCAGAATAAACAAGGTAGCCTGTCTTGACTTCAGAAATTACCGCCACTAGATGGTGGTACACAGTTGATCTGTCAATGTTTTTCCTAACTTCTAAAGCTGTGTGTTCTATATCAGCATAGTGACTCCTCAAACCCACCGCAAATAGTCGTTTGAGGTTTTCCGACCAAGATGTTTTTTACATGAGGGCCTCCCAGATCAAACGACATCCAGCGCGTTCTTGCACTTGAGAACTTGCAAGGAAGTGTGCGGATCACATGTGCGCACAACATCAAAATGGCCCGAACATTTACTACCTGACCTCAATCCTCCCCCATGAAATTGGAAGAATGGCCTTCAAACAGTTTTTCAAACACATCTACAGTGATGTCGCTTCCGGTCGAAAAGACTAATGAAGGCTGATCAGGGAGTCCCTTTGCACGCAAACGACCACCCGGGATAGTTCTGATAGTATTTTAATTAATGATATTGTCAAATTTGTACCCCTTATGGAGGACTGTGCTCAAGCATGTCGCACGGCCACAGTGATTCAGATCTGCTAAAAGTTTTTTCTTGCGCACACTGAGCTCTGTGTATTTGCTTCACTTAAAAAATCACCAACCAGAAACTGTGCCCAACGTTGTCGTTATAAGAAGTAAATCAGCCTAGCCCATATTAATGCAGTGCCTTTTGAGCGGGTCGGATTTGGTTTAATCAAAGTTTGCCGGAATGCTTTGTCATCTTCCAAGTCATCGATTGATCGCCGTTGTTTCAAGAAAGGGTTTAACGATGAGCTCTAATTAGTTCCACGAAATTGCAGTCCGTGTCCCAATCGCGATGAATTTTGCAGAGCGAAGTGGCTTAAGCAATGGTAACTTGACCCATTCTTTGAAGTAGTTCTTCGAATAAACGAGGATACAGTGAAGCAAATTGTAGGTGGCACGTTAGATCCTTCTGACATGAACAAAATGTGACAGAGATTGAAGATTTTTTGTTTACCAATAATCACACCTGCTTTACTCCGAGTGAAAGATTCGAGAAATTTCCAAAAAATGCCCTAAGTTAATGGGTTGAGACTAAGTTCAGTAAAACCAACCGAAGTAACATAAAAAATTTAGGCCTTATCACAGTCGGAGTTGGTAGCCTCAATAAAGTAACTAGGAAAAGTTTTACGCGGTCACTTCAACGTCTCGCTGCTAACCATGCTTGCATCCTTTGCACTGGTTCTCTGAGCTTCCTGTAGTGTAAGAAATTCTTAGTCTGGACATCAATCCTGAACACACAACAGGTTGCTTGCGATTGTCGTTTCTCTTCCATTATATTTGACTTTGTCTACCTTAGGATTCACCGTTGGTTTCCTATGCTAGAGCCCGTGACAAACACTGTCCAAGAGATCCCCTTCTATGGACAGCTAGACTGTTTTTATATGAGCAATATTCCTTGCACGTCTATAAGATTAGTCCACTTTGGGCTCAGCTCACTTGTTGGTTGATTGTAGTGTGCCTGAACACTGTTTATCTGAACAGACGACTACCTAGCTTGTCCTCTGCGAACAGTGCGCCATTGGGTCAGACAAATAGCTTGCGTTTAGCTTATATTGCACATCCATCTTAACGTAGGTATTTTTCGGAACTGAAAGTTCCACACCTTTGTTTTATTCCCTCCAAATAAGTAATAGTGACCAGTATTAACAAAGCCGACCAACAGTTCACCTGGGTTGTAATTTGAAAACTCGTTTGCTTCCTCGAATAATGTTTAACTGGATTGCTGAATACATCAAACTGTTGCTTTTGGTACGGATAGAAAACAGGACAGCTTAACCTAACCTAACGTAACGACAACCCACGCAATAAAAGCACGTAAAGCATCCGAATGTAGTCCTTGACATTGTGTATTTTAAGACCCATTCCCGCTCAAAATATGGCAGATGCCATCACCGCTGTACAGAGTTACGTTTGGACATGGAACTGTCTTTCTAGGTGGATTGCATAGTGGATGTCAAGGGTTTCTCGAGGTTGTTTATTGTGATCCGCCAAATGTTCAGGGCATTAAGAACGGTGGACGTAGATTGGAGAAGACAGTGAGGACTGCTAGGTTTTTTTTTCCAAAAGTACACATAATGAAAAGTACGGTTTTGACTGCTGAAATTCCACAGAGGGACTTAGAATTCCAATGAAACCGAAAATATTGCTTCAGGAGAGATTTTGCAGCTTAGCACGTACTGATGTGCCACCATTACCGCCATATTCCCCTAACTTCCACATACTTATTATCACGGCTGTGTAAAGCTAAGTACACACACCGTAGGAGCTGCCATGTTTAAAAGGCGTCTACCTTCCAGCTTCCTACTTAAAGTCGAATTCATCTCCGAGTAGGTGATGCCTGGCTTGCTGTGTATGATAGTTACCGCGAATTTCAGCTACTTGAGTCAATTTTAGTAGCATCGAGGATACGCGGTCAAGTGTTTAGATCAATCTGGCCACAATCGGAACAAATTCCCGCAGGCACGTGTTATTGAAAATAATGCAGTTGAACCTTTTGTTCCAAGTGGACATCTAAAGCAATTTTCCAGGGACAATGATAACGGAGACAATAACAATGATAATGATGACAAGGATAATAATAATAGGCAACACCTCAATCTCAGTCAACATTCTGGGAAAGCAACACTGGGCAGAAAAAATAGCTGTTAACTCCTGCCAATCAACGGCAATTATTGTTTATTTTTCCTATTTGTTCTGACTACTCATGAGTAGCATGACTTGCACCTGTTTATTTTAATGACGTTTTGCTTCTCCACCACTCGTTCCCGGGGTTTTTGCTCCCTCTTAAGGCCTGCTTACTCTCTGGTCACTAGTGTCGAAATTTTTTGTCACCTGTGTGCCTTTTTTCGAGCGTCTGGTCCGACAGAAAACCCGGCCTCCGGAAGTCCGAACCCGGAAGCCCACCGATTGCCGACAGGTGCGGCGTCTACTACGCCAGGTCGGCTCGCAGGGTGGCCCTATTGTTTTATAATGTTCGTATTGCGTCTCACCTGACGGTGTTCGTTGAGATTTTGTTTTAAACGGGCCTAGGCACGCATTCCGATTTGACACGTGGCAAGTGCTGCTTCGTCATGCTGTCGGTTAAAGACTGCAGGTTTATTTAATTTGTGCCAAATCCACCCGATAGCCGTTTTCCAGACAGTTTCTATTGCCTCCCGAATGTACTGTCTGTCTTCTGCACCGTTATCTCTGTGCAAGGCCTACTCATGCTGCCTGATTCCCCGTATCCGTACGTTTGTATACTTCTTGGTACTTACGTGTTATTACTTCCAGTAAGCCCTGCTGCTCACTGTCCCCTCTTCCGTTCCTAGCGATTGCGTTATTGTTGATTGTACGATCTGCTTGATTGATGCTGTTAGTTGGCCTATTTGTTCATAAAACCAGTTGTCAATACAGTACCTACTGCCCTCATCCATCTGTTCCTACTGCCTACTGAATACGAACTGCGTGTAGTCAGATAGCTCCAACAGTCCTGTAACATCCATAGACGCCCGGATCTTAAACAGTCATTGCACCCTTAATTGAGTGACCTACGTTTTAGTAAGGGATACGAATACATTAGAGAATCTGACGTTTGTAGCTTGTTTGATGTCATCTTTTACATTGGCTTCCGATAAGCATCATTGTTGCCGTTGTTGTTGACCTCTACAAATACTGTTCAGAATGTTTCGACAGGACCAAAACTCCTCAGTGTCACCAGAGAATATCGTGTTCACTGCTGCTCGTGCTACACGGCGAGATCGGCTTTATTTTGTTTTGACCCCCTATCAAACGTCAAAAGAGCTAGGAATATCTTGTTCAACTGAAGGTGCCTATTGCACCAAACATCACTTTACTGTTTTTTGGGAGTTCCTATTTTCAGGGAGACTGTTCACTGTTGTCACCATAAGCAGAATATCCGAATTTTGTCAAGATGGAGAACGCGATACCTGTGCTAGACTGCGCGTGCCAGGTATGATAAAAAGCTGTGCCACCATACCTACACAATAAATCGTTTTCCTTAATCAAGTAACATAAAGAGATTTCATAACGATCAAGTCTGCCGCAAACGACGAGCTCTCAGGAGCGTCACCTTTATCTTGTACCTTGACTTGTCTGGGACTTCCGTATTCCGGACTGAATTGTTGATATACTTCGTCTTTATATAAGGTAATAAGACAGAATGAATGGTGTCTTTTACGACGATCTGTGAGGAGCTGGGTTCTTGATCCGAACTTTTTATCTTTTTAAGTAATAAAACAATTTATTGGGATCTGGTTTGGGGCTTTTTCCAAGACGTAGCTCAAAGGTCGAGCGTTTTGTCCTTTTGATTGGTCGCTGCAGTCACGAACCTTTTTAAATCATCTAACTTCGAAGCAGCAGTGATGACCATCGTCAGCATCATCATTACCGACAGCAGCATCGATGTGAGAAAAAGTTCCGCTTTTTTCTGCTTTCAGTCCACGGAGTTGTGCGAAGCCGTCATTACACGACTTCTTTATTACTCATTCTTGGCTGCCTAGTTTATTCGCCAGCTGAATTTTTCTGAGCACCTTCTGATCTGGATGTCCAACCTACATTTGGGGTTTCGATCCTTTTAGAAATTTTATGATTGTACTGGGGGGCAGCTACTTAGTCTTCTCCTTGTGGTCTGACACCTTTCAGTATCAGTTTTATTCGTCCACTGTACGCTTTCAATTTTGCTTCTTCTGCTGATGGAACTGAACATTTTTTAAAGGTATGAAATTCGCATCCGAATGGAGTGTTCTTGTTCGTACCATATCTGATCTCCAATAAATACCAGGTAATAAACGACGCTAGTTGTGGTCGGTTGGATGAATTTCGGCTTGACGATGTGATAAGTTTATTTATCTCTCCACTCGAGGTGGCACGTTCTCGGCTACTTTTAGTCGACGTTGTCTTTTGTGCTACCCAATTGAATGATCAAACACCTACGAGTAAAACGGGATCTGACAGTGCGAGGTAGAGGCTTTTCGAATGGCAAAGCCGATGGGAGATGACGCTCCAATACGTCCCCGACAACCTATCCTAAATGTCAGTCTCAGAAACACATGAGTCATTCGGTGTCTAG
Organism: Opisthorchis felineus; assembly: GCA_004794785.1. NCBI lineage: Eukaryota > Metazoa > Platyhelminthes > Trematoda > Opisthorchiida > Opisthorchiidae > Opisthorchis > Opisthorchis felineus. The sequence goes on along the minus strand of SJOL01006390.1, from coordinate 432,793 downwards.
TTTATGAAGTTCGATGCTATGTTCTCAAAAAATGCCGTGGGTTAGCTACTGAGCAAAAGTTTTTATTCATTTAAGCAAGCTCAGTTGTTATGGCACCCAGTGGGCATATACATCTTGTCTTCGCACACAGAGTTCGCACTAACATTTTTTCTGTTCGTGGCTTTCTACACCAGGACAGAGATCGATTTTGCCCATAGTGGTCCTCCGTACATTTGGTTGTAAAATTTGTTGTTGAGAGTTTTCGGAAAGTCAATCCAGTGACCATCCAGTGGGCATCCTATGCTAGTCAAGTATTCTTTGTGGGAGATGTTCCTGACTGAATATCATCAATACTGTGATCACCTATTTTATACTAGAAGATCGACGATCGAATTTCAGATCGAACGTTCGTCGTTTGTTGGTTCATTTGTACCTGTGAATATGCTTAGTTTTGTACCTGAAGCTTATCGCCCTTTGCTTCTCATGGTCTTTAATTTGCTGTACAATCCTCGTTTAAGTTATGCTAACTGTTTGGGACTCACAATCACGAGACGTTCTGTTTTGTTGACATTCTTAACTCGCATACTTGCGGTGATAGTGGGCTTCACTTTACATACATGTCAAGATCTCTCGCTACAATAACTAATCGGCCCGAGCTTTTCTCCTAAGAAGTCGTCACTCGACGAGTCAGTCAACATCTGACCACTTAATTTCAAACAGGCTCCACATCCCGTCTAAGTGCGAGTGGGTCAAATTGCTGACCAGCCGCTCTTGGTTGAACGTTTTATCCTTCAATCACTAGGGTGGATGTTGCGAATTTGAACTGTCCTAGAGATTTGTGAGGTGCGCACTGCTGACTCCCAGTAAGGATAAAACAGTTGTGCAGTGCTTTTCGGCTTTTCAGCATAGAGTAGCTTCACTTACAGGATGAAACTTTGATTAAAAGAACTCTGTGGCATACGTTTTCTCAACAACCATGGTGACATCATCTGTTGTAGGGGTGTAGCCAACAATCATATTTCACTAGTTGGTGTTGTGTTGTATTGAGTTTGTGTAGATGTACGCTCTGCTAGTCTTAGGATGGTACTCGGCCGTTTTTTCAGTCCTAGTGATTATCTAGTTGGTTCGTGCTATAACTGATCGAATTGGATACCCTATTCATTTTAAGGCGACTCCAGCTCACAAAACGTGTCTCGGCATCCGTTACTGCCTAAATTGTTTCTATCCACCAACCAGTGTACTCAGCAAGTCACTTGCGGCTGAAGTGAAATTTATGTTGGTCGAAACGAAATAAGACTGGATATGCAAGCGATGTAGCATTTGCTTTTACACCTTCTCCTGACAATACACAGCTAGAGCTTAACTTCACATTTACCTCCGGCATAAGTCATTTCATCAGTCGCGGAGGCAAAACACTGAGTTAACTTTCTGTCAGAGTTCCGAATCATAATGAGATACATTCGAACGGAGATGCTGATCATCTGTCGCCTTAATTCTTTGCACAGTTGGTTAAGTGCAACGTCGTGGTGAAAACCGAAAGATCTACAAGCGGTCGTGCAGTTGTCCTGGATATATTTAGCGCACCACACCATAAGTTACCTAGCTCAGCCGTTTTACAGCTCATTGAACAGCTTTGTTTATGCTTCCGCTTTGTTTCATACGTTTTGTGGCTAAAAAGCCCATCCCTGAGTTGTGTTGTTTTCATTTCGCTTTTCTTTACTCCAGGGTGATATCGCGTGACCTACGCTGGTGGACCGGGCCGAGGTGGTAAACAGCCGTACAGTCTCCTTTACTGCATATTCTTTTACTCGCCTGAAGGCTGGGAAATATCGATCATATTTTTCGCAATCCGAAAGTCTGATCGGTGGTTACTGACAGCTGTTTTGAGTACTCTACAATCATAATTATCGAAGCGGTGTATATGTCAAATTTGTATTGGCACGGTTAGTCGCTTTAACCCTTCTTTAGGACACACCGCAACATTTAGGTCAACTGATCATATTTCTTCCAAAGTCGCACACAGATAAATAAGTGAGGTAAGCAAAAAGGTGCCCTCGATCGTCCAACCATGCATCCGAACTTTAACCCCATCCATTATGTTAGAAATCTGTATTCACCCTTCTAATTTTCAGAGATATAAAACAATAATAAAGTAAATTATCCGAGCTACTGACGTTCAATGACTGTGCCTAAGATAGCCTAAATAGGTGGAGCTTGTATCCTTCATCATGCAACAGGTGAGTCATGAAACAAACTGTCTGTGTCTCAAAGATTCTTCACATGTTCTGATGCCGTCTATGCTGGGAATGAGTTAATGCTGGCTTGGGACTACGGATATCTAATTGACAATAGTTTAAACCTATGGTTTATTACTTATATAGCTTCGATCGGTCTTATGTATACGGTAGATTGTCGAACAACCAAAATCAGTGTTCAGGAATGGAGGTTTTCGGAAATCAGCTGTGCTATGCTCATGCTCCTGGTAAGATGGAACAAATGGTACATACAAAAATAGCGCATTCAGGTCGATTGAAGGGTCGCTCAATGGTTTGATGATCGACCACTCTGTTTGACCGACCCCTTCGCAGTCCAGTTGTCATGGGGTGCTTAGAACTTACCTACAGAGACTTGTTTTCCACGAAACACCAGACAGCTAGCCAGTGTTGCCGGTTCTGTCACACTGTCCGAATAGCTTTCCGCATCACCTCTTGCCTCTAGAAGCGATGCCTAACCATGTAGATACTGCTATCGGTTGCCTACTCTGTCTCATTAGCCAGGCAACGAGAGACGCTTATTGATTAGCAAACTTAGCCAGTCTAGCCTACCGCGAATTGTGTGCGAATTTCGCTTGCAACCACTGAATGTACGAATAGCTAGCCGGATTGAAACCTTAAAAATCACACAGAGACCGTAAGCCCCTTGGATCACCCTAATTTGACATATTCATTCGATTCCAGTGAATAAACCATTCTCATTTTAAGGGTTATGAGTGAGCCCTTTTGATACTCAGAGCCTTATGGACCTGTTTTGGAATTCAAGGTAACGGGGAATGTTGTTGAAACTTGATGATCTCTTCGCAAACATGCGGATGTACCTGTAGAAGCAAAACCAAGCACTATATGCGGTTACAAGTAACCCTAACTGTGGTGGGCTTTAAGGCTAAAAGTAGATTGAATGTGGAACCCTCTGGATATCTTGGTGCTCTCAGCAGCTGTGCTAAGTTTGTTCAGATTGACCAGATAGAAGTAGTTGGTATACACTTGTCGCCGGAGTTCTATAACAATGAAGGGAGTAAAACCCCACGAGCAGGTATAATAACCTTAAGAGCAGGAAAACCAATGGCTTCGCTGTTACGCATGGTTTTCGGGAATTTTGAGCACCCTCCACTTGTCTGTACCAGTTTAACTCGGAATTCGGCGCGTCCAGAGGGTGTTTAGTCTGGAAAACCCAGTCATAATAATGATAAAATGGTGCTTGGTCATTGATTTGGCTTCCTGCTTATGCCTTTTCTTTACGGCGACTTAATTTCTTGATCGCGTATCATGTGGAACGATCTAAGTCGATAAATAGTGTTTCCAAGGGGCAGCACGAATTGCTGCAAAGCTCTGGGCAATTTGTACTTGTGTTGACATGTTTGTGTAAGTTATCCCTAGTCAAATTATTGAAAATGGTAGTTTCTAGAGCGAGCCAAATGCATCCCTGGATTCCTAGCCCTCTTCTGAATGGTACGTTTCTTGGTATGTATCAGGGGTTGTTTGTTAACTTTGGAGTGTATCTTATAATGATACAGTTGTCAGATGTGGACATAGGTATCCTACGTCTCCAGGGGTACGGATGTAATTAGCTGACCTACATGATCTCGAGTTAGGAAGTATGCAATAATCAACCAATTTTTCTGAAAAAATCGTCGTTATATCGATTGGAGTCACCGCCGAATAAGATTACGAACAATATTTCTACAAAATGCCAAACACTCCTAGGGGATATCACTAAGCTTTCCAAGACTAGTGCTTGGACAATTCAGAGAGATCTACACATTTACAAATAAGAAACGCATTGGTGACTAGACAATTCTGTTTCCGCACAATGGTAAAATGAGTTATATGTAAAGAACCGTATGCAAAGCTAATTTGTAGCTCAGGGGAAGATTCACTTAAGTGAAAATTCCTCGGTATACAATAGTACAACCTAGAGTACTGTATAAGTAAGTTCTAAGCGTTTTTACTAAGGTGGTGGAAGCTGTCAATTCCCTCCTGGATAGATCTTGCCTAGAAAGAAACGAACTCTGGCGGTTTAGTTTCAGCTGTGTCCTACTCCCATCCTATTTTGTGTTCAGGTTTAAAAAAGATTATCGAAACCGGGTACCAAAATCCCGTGTGTTAGAAATACCTCAACTGACTGCTGAAAAGGCTACTTGGAATTCTCAGGATTCAGCGTCTACACGTTATGTTGATGGTGGTGATAAGCCAATGGGTCTTCTTACCACCGGGGTATTTTACTAGTCCTGCTGTTGCCATGGTAACATCTCCCCTTGCATATGAGATATTGACCCCTTTCGCCCAGGTCTTTCCCTCCTACAGTGTTCAGTGTCCGATTTTCAAATTTGGGCCAAAGCAATCCAGTAGTTTGGTTTCTATGGCATTTACGCGACCACGTCATTGTTTTCATCTGTATCCGGGAGGCATAATGTGTGATGCGAGCACCACATGCCGCATCGGCCGGTGGCCATGGTATTCGAAAGGGGAATACAGTACGAAATAATGACCCGCCCTGATCAAACTACTATAGTCGGGGCTAGGCTGGAAAGTACATTCCATTCATTGCACAAAGAACCGATGGGTGGCTGTTTGAACAGCTGGTTCCGCCGAAAACGGCAACAAGACAGATGAACCAGAGGAGGATATTGTGCCATTATACTATAAAAATCGAGTATTAAGAATGTATTACAATGGACCACCCTGACGGAACATCATTGATGAATGAGTTTTGAATGCTCCTTGGAATGAAGAAGGTATGCATGTAGAGCACTCTGTCCACTTTTAAAGCCCGGATTCGGTTGATCGATCACCCTGTAATGGAATGCTCCACGTCCATGAAGTTTACGGATCAGTGGACCTGTAGTATCTCTGAGTAAGTTGACGACAAGTTCCCTCTATAATTTGGACCAGGTGAGAGATCTTGCCATAGGATCCTCGGCAAAATGGTGCTTTGATAGTGGCTCTGTGGACTGGAAAAAACACCCGCTTCGACCAGAGAGGAAGTTCTCGAAAAAGTACTCGATTTCTGTGCTTCTTCCTTCGGTGTGGACTCATCAGAATAACTGTGCCGTTCAGGAGGTTCTACCAATCTCGCAGCCACCTTCAAGTAATCAACAGCAAAAAATTGCCCAGCACGTTTCAAGCATCTGTGACGCTACCTGAATGGGAAGTCCTGGTAGGTGTGTCAATCGGCCGACACAATCAGGACAGCTACTGGGCTGTTTTTCAGATCATCAGGCCAACAAATCACCGTTGCAGCGTGAACATGCCCGCTTGTTCAGACGTGATAATTCATATACAAACAGCATATGCCTGTAGAGTGATGGTAACACGCTCTACTCGCAGGTCAGATGGTACCCATCTTCTTAGATAACCCTGATCAATGCAGAATAAAGCTTCGGGGTAATGTTTTCAACAAAACTACGAACGTACAAATCGTTCTTTCCCGTTGAACATTAATAGTGTTGTGTTGAAGCCCGATTACATCGTTTTTGACCCTAATAAGAGTCTTATGTGATCTACTCTTGTCTACTTGCATTGTACCTATTCCCTTACAATTTTTCATTGGAACGATAGACAACATTGGACAGGTAATTAATCTCATTTGTTTCCATTGGATGAGTTCCCAATTATGTTGTTTCCTCTCAAGGCCGACTGCCGTCATTTCTGAAGTCTAGGTAAATAACCTAGCTTAATATAAATAAGAACATTTGTTAAAACATCCAAACATATTGTAGGGCGTACTTTTTCTGCGTCACTCTAGTGCGAGGCCAATTGTCGTTGAAAGGGATGATAACTACTAGTGAACTATCGATTATTCTAGAGACGTAATACTCTCTTCATAAGGTTGCTGAAAACTCTTCGACTGCCCATGAACGGTTTTGCCCTTCTTGAGGCTCATCAGGTAGGTACAGTCCCCAAGTTTCCGTCAACCCCATAAGCGAGAGATTCAGCTGGTTTCCAGGTGAGTCTCCTGTCAAAACCGAATTGGTATGCAATTCATCCCGGTAATTCACCGTTTCTTTTTCAGGAACTATAGAGTTTGTAATTTGAAACTATTTTAGTTCGATAAGGTAGTAGCTCTTCCGGTACACCCAGCGATTACAAGCAGGAAATTGCCTCAACAATGTAATGTTAACAGGATCACGGATGAAATGAGTTTGAGTGCTTGGTTTAATGGCAAATGACAGACACGGACAGCACTTTAAAAGCATTAGTGCATAAATGCATAAATAGCCAATGTAATTTGATGTTATCAGTAATATTGATCAGTGGCATAAGTCCTTCCATATAGTTTGTTATGGACTCAAAAACTGAAGCGGCACTAGGGTAACGTTTGGGATAGCTAACCGGCAGTTTAAACTTCTCCACTTTCTTTGGGCGGAGGCCGTTGTTATTGGATACCGTAATCTGGACCCGTGTCCAGAAGCACGGTTCTGAGCCAGGCTTTTATTTGTCCTGACTAAGTATGAAGACGTATAAAATATCTCGCTTCAAAGCTTCACACACTGTTCTATTCTGATAAATACCAGTTTTACAGTCATTTGGATTCTCATCACGTTCACACCTTCCATCTAAGTCAACACAGTGGCAGTTTCTCTGGCTTATCACATATCCGTTGCATTCGGTTAATGTATTTATCTTAAAGTTTACCGAGGTAAATGCTTGTTGGATCGGAGGCCGGTAGTCGCGACTGAGAACACTTATTCTGAGCACGTCGTGTGAGAGAGTGCTATTTAGATGATCATCATCTGGTAGAATAGCTTATCTGAAGTGACGGTTTCTGATTAGTACAGGAGGTCAGAGAACAACGTGACCTAGCTATGTGTATCTTAGAGGCAACGAACGTGAGTTGTAGTCGAACTACTAAGGGTTGAAAGCAATTTAAGCCGGGTTTCCAGTTCTCTAGTAAAACCTATGCAATACAGGGTAAAAGATTTCACAGACCCGTAAGGTAGAAAACAGAATAGAACAACATGAGTTATGATGAAAAACAGCTTTATTGACAAAAGTTTGCTTCGTTAGGAGAATACGGAGTTTCTGTTATTTTATGGCGGCGGAGAAAGTTTCGTGTTGGTTGAACTGAGATAACACGCTGAGAAAACACAACAAGTCTGGTGATTGGTACTTACTTCAAAGGCACAATTTCGTTGGCCATTCATTGGCTTTCGGTGCATTCTTCTATTTTCATTATGCACTATGGTAAAGTGCACTTTACATTTCGTACACGGAAAAAACGGTTGAAACTTTATAAGGGAAATTACTCACAAGGTTGCTGAAAACTCTTCGACAGTCCACGACCGGTTTTGCCCTTCTTGAGACTCATCAGTTAGGCGCAGCCCCCAAGGTTCCGTCAACCGTATGTTCTACTTGTACCCAAATTGGACAGATCTCAACAAATACACTCATTTGCATATCAACTGGGTTTTGACGGGCAACTCAGGTGAATCTCTCGTTCATGATATTTTTGAACTCCATGAAAATATGCTGCGATATCTCGAATGTCGTACCAACCGAAACGTGAGACAGCCTTTGTGCAGCATATTCAGTTGAAGAATACCATGAGCGAGACATTCATTTGAGTCTCCCTTGAAAAACTAGTTGATATGCAAATATGTTTGAACTTTAGTTTCTATGAAATGGACCTTCAATTCGATTTGATTTTTCAGGTCCTTATCCCCGGTATAACCTACCACTTAGTGTAATTCTGGTGCTCCTACTAAACAGCTGCTTTTTAATGACCCTTCAGAGCTGTGTTCATTTAGTGAGGGTGGGTAACTCTCGTCTAGTCGTGGTAGAGTTGCACAATGTAATTAAAATCCATAATCAAACAGGTTTTTATATCAATGACTCGAACAGCTATTGCTAAATCTTAAACAATTGGGGTGTTTGACAAGACGAACTGTCGTAAGAACCGATCCACATGGTGGCTAAGGCGTGTGTTCGTATAATTTTCAGTCTGAACTGGTCATATTGCGGTGAGATAGTAGCATAGACGGGATCGTCTTATCTACATGACCAAGGATGTTTCCAACTAATAAGAGCTCACTGCAAAAAATTGTGAAATTGCACCCGATGATCTACGAGCTACGGTATATCCAAGTAGAACTAACCCTCTCTTCGGAGGCACATCGTACCGAATGACGAGTAAACTGGTTTAAGTGAGCACCGAGTCGTCAGCTATCCTCCATTGTATGTAGACAAATAAACTGTGTAAAACTATCATACGTTTTTAAATTTTGCTGCTGCTTTGGAAGTAGAGGTTGTTAGTCATCAATGGCCATATGTTGTTCTCCACAAGAAGAAAAGTCCTGGTAACAATGGAGCGATGTTTATAAAAAGCTACCAGCCAACTGCATGCATCAAGAAGATTTTACTTCACAGGGTTATATCACCATAGCAATGATCAAGTGGAGGTTTTGCTGGTCTTCTCATTTAAACTTAGAATGGGCCCATGAACCTTTGAACAGTTATTGTTACATGCACATTTTTTCCTGCTTTACGTAACATGATATCCTGATGGTTGATAAAACTTTTCGAAATGCTCTTGTCCCGCAATATATATTTTCCGGTTGCCTTAACCAAAGGGATGAAAGAAATCCATTCTTTTGGACAATACAAGCGTTGATAAGAAACGAATACTGTGTTCGGCCTGGAACTGTTCCTTCAAACCTTCTGGCTGTTTTCTCCGTGGAGCCTATTTTTTCCCAACGCCAGCAACGTTTTACACATACCATCAGTACCCTTAGATTACCCTTAGAGTTGATGCTGCTGGAGGGCACTCGATACTCCAAAGAATTTGATTAAAATGTTTATAGAGGGCTGAACAACACTTTTCTTGTTCTGTCTGTATTCACGCTTTAATGGATTTAACCAAAATAGATTTTGGGGAGTCGTTCAGTGTCTTTGTTGTTGCATATGTATGCATGGTCACTGGAATACCAAAAACTCGCCATTTATGATTCTAAAGATGCTCATACAATCAGTCGAAATAGGGCGATGGTCTTAAAAGAGAGGATGGGCAGATAATTTGGTGAGTATACAACACAACACTAGAGCCTAATATAGAGTATTTCACAAGGCTTTCCTCCACATACAAGATGGATCAGGTCACACTTTACCAAGGAAGGTATCATGGCCTTCGGAAGACTTCTCTGTCTTTGATATTCGAAGGGTCTTTTAACCATAGGTACGGCCGGATCGGGTAGTTGTTAATCTCAATTCATAAACTCTCCAGTATATATACCAACCTGAAGATGTCATTTTAATTTGGTGATGTAGCTCCATTGCTGTAATGATCCTGTGGGCCACACAAGCTGGGACTCAGTTTGCAGCATATCAGAATGAACAACGGAGAGCAGTCTGACCAAGAGCAGTGAGTCCCCGTAATGCAAGAAATCGTAACATGAGGCGGTCTGGGAGTGAAGGTATACCGTTCGCTACGACAAAAGTGTGAGAATAGTAAGAAGTTTCTTTTAGCCAATCAGCATCCCCATATTTATGGAACCAGCGGTGCTGCCTTCTCCAAGGGAGGACGGGTTAAAAAAGATCGAACCTAAAAATTGCACACTCTGATCAACAAACGGTTGACACCCACCGCGGCCGCATTAATCCATTGGTGTCGAAATATTTCTGGAAGTCAAGAATCTGGTCTTACTCAAAAGGTCCCTGCTGTGCGCGGTAGCATTAGGAGTCACACATCCATGTCTTACCCTCTGCACCCTCGGGATTATCAGCTCCCACCGCCATGTGGGTCAGATCTTGAAGTCACAGTCTCTGGATAGGGCATTTGAAATAGGCTCTCAATTCCGAAGTTAGCAGTCAGAATACCCCACCTCCCATACCCGACGCGGACTGAAGAGAAAAAGAACACATTTAATCTACCACACGGAACATGGGACTTGAATTCTCCTGGATAGGCATGGGAAGACAGGCCTGAAAGACGAGCTGCTGTCGTTGTAGAAGAACCCAAAGGCTACCAAACAGACTCCGGTGCACTAGGTGAGTCCCTGTTGGTTGACAGGTGAAACCTACCGGAAGCTGGTTACAGAGTGTAAACAACATAAGAAGGTCGACGTGAACACGATATCGGATTCGCAGTTGTGGATTGAATGAAACAGATGATAATAGTTTTACTGAACAGCACCAATTCGAAAATCATGACCATCCGATTCCTGCTATCGATAACGGTAGAAGGCTTTGACGATGTGTACAGCTTCCGAACTCACATTTACAAACGCGTGGTTCAGTGTGAGGTGCACATCGTTTACCACGTGGACTTTTCCAATGAGTGGACAAGGACACTGAATCGACCATGTCGTTGTGCGGCAGAAATCCCAGTACTGTACCGATTACAAAAGTGCTTCCAGCAGATGGATGCAACACGATCCACTCTTTAGTGCTGAAATTTGCTTCATACTCCGAAAGCGGCTACTTCCTGGACCAGGAGGAAATTTATTCAAGCCAGCAAAGTGGAAGAATGAGGGAACATCGATTTTTTTGGGCTTCAACGAAAGAACACCCAAACACAACTGAAAGCCAGTGGGCATGAATAAGAACACATATGCAAGCAACTGCTGTGAATACTGTCGGAATAAAGTAAGAACGGAGGCAACGTTGGTTCGGTGAAAATGTCTCATCAATATCCACTGTGATTCAAAAGACTAATTTGGCGTTCGCCAAAACAATATAAGATCTGACAAACGCAGAGACCAGAATGCAAGTCAGAAGCCCCAGCATCAAGCTTCCGAAACACATTCAGAAATCAAAAAGGACTGACGGACCAGGAGATGTTTATAACTCCAGGTGCACGCGAATCACCGTAGTCACAAGTAATTCCTTACAAGAGTGAGAGAAATCTATGGACCAAAAGTCCAGTAGATTCAGCTGATAGAAAATAAGCGAACTGCCTAAAAACTTCACGAACCCGTCGAAAGTCCAGCAGGTTTGGAACTTTCTTTTCAAAACTGAGCTATATAGCTTACCCACCCCAAGATACAAGGAAGACCTATTTGACTTATTCACAAACCCGCTGGGAAATTGGAGATTAGCGGGACTGGGTGGCTAGTACGCGGAACTGTTCAAGTTGGGAGGTCTGACACTGCAGAACGAACTTCTACACCTGCTATGTAGAACTTGGAAGGTGTAGAACATTCCACAAAATTTCGAAGGTGCGCCAGTAATTCCCTTGCATGAGGGAAGACGAACAACTACCGCGGAATATGTTTCATCTGCACAGCGGGCAAGTTTGGGGCCCTTATGGCGCCCAGTCGTCTATTCGGTGACATTTTGAAAGTAAAAGTTCCTAGGAAGCATTGTGGATTTTAAAGCAGCCAAAGTACGGTTGACTTTTTCGCCTCAAGAAAAATCCGAGAAATGCCCTGAGCGGGATCAATCCGTCTATGCATTGTTTGTGGAAATCACTAAAGCCTTCAACTCAGTCGGCGGAGAAGCATCGTGGATCGTCTTACGAATTTGTCAGCTTCATCAGTCTTTCACACCTGAATGAAAGCTTCGGAGCGGACCTGTGTAAGCACCCTGAATCCGCCATAGCAAAGTTGGCATACCAATTCAGTACCCACTGGGTTTATATATGTTCAATTATGAGCGCTTCCCGGCCAACACACTGTGCAAGTCCAACGTCTGTATGCTGCTGTTTGCAGCCCACTGAACCTTATTTTCGCATTCTGATGCCAAATCATATTGGCTGACTATGGCGTTCGATTCGGTGGCCTCTTGCTTTGACTAAAATAAGAATATTCCGAAAACCGGTAACTACAAGTAATTTTCTAAATGGTTGCGAGATGGAGTGCTTCACCGATTTCTGCTTTTCTGGCAGTAAACTATCCACAGACCTGAAGTTTGACAATGAAATACACGCACGAGTTTCAAAAGCCAGCGCGGCATTTGTTCGTCCTGATAAACGCTTCTGAAGTAGTCATCACTTGTGCATCGACACCAAGAGTGCAGTTTATCGGGCTGTTGTTCTTTCTTCACTACTGTACGGCAGCAAGACCTGGAAGCTTTATAGAGGACGTGTTCGTGTGCTTGACCGATTTCATGTGTAGTACCTGCAGAAATTCCTTCAGAGTAAATGGAATAAAAGAATCTCGCACATTGCAGTCCTTCAGAGAGTAAACGCTGTTGGTGCTGAATGCGGAGATTTCATGAAGAAACTATCGCTTGGGTTAATCCTATCCTATTGTTGGTGATATTAACCACCGCGTGTATTTCAGATATATGACCCTGCTTTTTCTATTCACATCAGAGCACTGAAGACCACAGGGGTGATGAATGGATATAATCTCGAAAACATTAATAAGATGACTTTTACTCTACATTAAATTTAGCAGGATATCCTACCATTGTTAAATTTAGCCTCACCCGACTATTCATATTTAGGGTGTTTGCTGTACGAACAATTTCATATGGATAAGCCACGTTGTTCGGATCGCTGAAATGCAGCGCAAAGAAAACTTTTTGAATGTTAATCATATCATCGAACTAAAAAACGAGAAACTATCTCGCCTCTCGAGTAATCACTGGTCGCCTCTGGCCTGGTTTTTAATAACGTGAAAACCAATGCATTCTCCCTGGCGAGAGCACCAACGATCTATGTTTTTGTGTGGCACATCCGCACCCGAAAGTGGTGTCCACATATCTGAAGTGAAAAATCGATTATTTCGAATGTATGTGTTATTACTTGCGTTTCACAGTTAAATGAGCCTATTAGAACACCCTTAGCTTTGTTAAACCGCTTAGCCATGGGTACTGCACAGCCATTTTCGCAGCGAGTTCGCGTAGGCTTCGTGAGCATCCTCATCGTCATGACTTTGCATAAAAGTAGGATGCGTTCATCATCATCAACAGCGTCATTCCCGGCATCGTCATCATCATCATTCTTTTTATAGTTAGATACTTGTCTTCCTGAGTACTTCTTTTTTGGGGCTAGCCCAATAGAAAACTTCGCCAGCATTGTGTAACCTGCACGCATCTTACACAAGACAAGGCCCGATTACCTTGGCACGTGCGGCATCTGGAATGTTAAAGCCAACAGTTCGGGAAGCAAAACTCTATTCTGAACACATACAACACAACTACAAACGTATCGACCGACCAACACACAGCCAGTGGTAGTCTGTATCGGGTTCGAATTCACCAGAGTCGCTTTTGCCCAAGTAGCGTCAAAGTCGCATTGTGATTGTCACTGCCGAACCGCAATGAGGGAAGAAAACGGACTTTCCCATCACCCACACATCCAACAGGATATGGAAATGAACCCATATAGTACAGTGAAAAACGAAGCTAGCCTTGTTTGTAGTTGCGTATTCCCTTGTTAGAAACTCACGCGTCACTTTAGTCGTACAGATCCGACATAAACGTCGACTGTTCTAGCGAGCTGTCGAGCCAACCGGAGTGCAGTCACATGTGACGATAGCCGAATTGAAGTCATTCTATTGTCAGATCGTCACAGCTACTCTTGAGGAGATTGCATGCGCTGCACACCTCAGCACCATTTGTTGGCACGATAGGCTGCCTGTTATGGTGTATCACCTCGTTTTAAAGTTCGGAGCAGTCCGCGCTTTACAACCCAGAAATTTGATACATTGCGGGTAACGATCATCGCCCTTCAAATTATAAGTCAAGCCCATCTCAGTCACCTTGTTCTTGCACACTGGAAAAGGACTCTTATGTGTTTGTCTTCGTAATGCTATAGTGAAACTACGGGGCAATCTGTCGCACCTCACATGCACTTCAGTAACTAGCGAGGAACTTCAGTTATCGCACACACAAACCTTGAAGGCACGTTCCGCATTTCGGCCGGTGAAGCAGAAGTGGCGCCTTCACCGGCCTACATATCTTGGTGAACGACCTTCACAGAAGAAATCGACAAATGTCTCGCAATTAACGACGAAAAGTACCAAAATCAGACGAACCAAGATGAACTGTTGGCTTGCAAATATCTGACGGGATACTGTGGACAAGATCTCGTTCAGCTGACTTGCATTCTGTAGCACCTTGTTTCAGTATAATTAGGCAATGGCTCCCCCTCTTTAGGTGGTAGAAGCCACGGACGAGACTTCATCAGCGGGATTATTGGCTGCCCATGAAGCTCAGCGGTGAAGGCCATAAGGCCGCACTGCAGTACCCGAGTGCCTGGGTATGAGCTGTTTGGGGTTGAAATAAATGGCGTCAGGGATGGTAAATTCACAGTAGTTGAATTGATGAGAACCAAACATTTAGTGGTACAATGAATATGGACAACCAATTTGACGAACCAGCAGGCACTTTTAGCAGTACCTCGTTAACAGACGCGGACAACAGACGCATGGAGGACTGTGGCTTAAATAGTATTTAAACATGGCCTTGATCAGCCTGTCGGATCGTTTCAAAACCTAGATAGCAACTCCAGAAATTTGGGAAGTTCACATAATCATTTTTGGGCTTAGAAACTTACATAGTTCTGCTCGAAATAGCATGCCGATTGAATGGCATTCTGGAATGGCACTGAATTTACGTATCGACCAGCTGGACGGGCTGATTATGCTCGACTGAACTGGCTGCGTGCTTGATCATCTGGCTTTGCTCCGGGTGATTTAATTGTGCGCACTGGTTACGTTGCCGGGTGAGGTGACTTCGTAACATGGTCGGTTGACTTTGGAGGAGGAACAGTAAGTGAAGTGAGTAAGCTGCAACCAATTTTGCTAGTATTGGTGCAGCAATTACTGTGACTTTGCGTTCGCTTATCGGGAATCGGTCAGCACATCAGTATCGGCTGACTTAGAGTGCCTATATGATCAGATTAGTCGATTCATCAAAAAAATTAAAGTGGTGCATCTCCAATCTAAAGTTATATGTATGCATAAGTGACATGGGCCCCCAATCCGTATGTCGGTCGCACGGCAGGCTTAGAAGAATTGACGTACAAAAACTCCTCTTCAGGGGAGAGGTTTATAGACCTTGAAGAGTCTTGGTCCCCCGTACATCGTAGACTTTTGTACTCAGATAAGCAACATCGCTGCTATGTTCACAAATGATGGGTAAAATTCAACAACCATTTGGTTTATTCACATTAAAAGTGAGACCTTTTGTTCCCGATGCATTTTTGTTAGTTATCTGGTGTTGCTTTTTGTTTGTTGTGATGTGAAATCAATGGACAAAAAGCGGAAGCTTCCTCATTTACTCAAAGCTAAGAAATATGCTAACAACTACGGAAGCAGTTGGTCTTGAGTACTTCTTCTCTACAGCCGTATGAATGGTTTAGATGTCATTTGTGGCGATAAATAAACATGATCACCCCTTCATTTCCATAATATCCCCTTCAGGTCTCTTCACCATTAAAAGATAGTTTTGTCTGCCTTGTGAGGTAGGAAGAAATCCTTGATATATGTGGTCTCTATCCACTAGCCCTCAGTATGCAAATCCAGCTCCATGATATGGTCTTAGATAGGCTTTCTTCAAGTATACTTTCGAAAACGGATAGGGAAATTCAATGCATTATCAACAAACTGCCTGAGCACATACCTCCATCTATGGCAATGATCCTTACAGAGTTAAAATTCTGTAACACCACTCGAATTTCCTCGAATTTTGCATACCCGGTTACATGTGGATATATTAGGATAGCGTGTCTGTGCAAACACTCACGCGACTTGTCCATTCAGTTTTGTAACTCAAGTAATGTTCGTCTTATCGAAACAGATGTACTTCCGCTATACAGTGGTGGATTGTTAGCTCGTCGAATTTGTTGATCATTTTCGGTGCATGGTTCACATTCCTGCTCAGTACATCACTTGTTCCAGAGTAGAACATGCTTTCTAGTGTTTGTTTTCCATATTTCTACTACCATGGTGGGACACAGCAATTTTGTCCTATCAGGTGATAACAGCGGTTCTTTGTGTGCACCACGCATCAGTTGAGTAGCAAGCATATAACAAAGACTATTCAAAGAAAATAACTTCGTCATTTGATCATATCTGCTCGAAGGTCTTCGCATCCAGTGACTGGTTATAACTATTCGTCTGCACTGGGGATAAATTTCATCTTACAAAGGGCTTTCTAGAAAACGGCGCTTTGAAGGTCTTACGATAAAGTAGACTAAGCAAACAAGGGCGTTCGACTTCGTTAGAATGAGTTTAACCTATCTTGGATCATTTTGATCCTTTGGACGAATGCGTGGTTCAACAGTTTCAACAAAAATCTCGATGATTTTCTATCATCTTTAGGGTGTTTTCAATCCAAGGCTTAAAATGCTGGTTCTAAAATATTTATTCCGAAGAAATTTCACTTCATATAGGCGATTCTTTAGTAGGTAAAAACAGCTTTATTTATTGGGTGAGGTGCTTAACTAAGAGCTATCGTACTTGACAGCGCAATCCACTTATTTAATCCAGTGAAAGTAACTTCTGTACGACCACAGTCTACTTCTTCCATTCGGTGTGGGTTCGTTTGTCAATTGCAAATAGATTAAATGTGGATGGATGTTAACATTTGTATGAATGTGTTTTGAATTTACGTCGTTCTATCTCCGTGTGAGCTTGTCTCTAAGTGCAGAATTCTTGACACTACTGAGGATGTCGGAGAATACTCCCCTCACGGTTATCTGATCACTAGGCTCCAACTCCCGAGTAAACAGCTCCTACTGTGTCCAACCACGTGAGTTTTCCCGTTAAATCCATCCACCAATTTGTCGATGTATATTAGAATGCACTAGTAACACCTGTGTTTCATCTTCACTACTTTGGGTTTGAGGCAGCGGTAAACATACCTTCTGCAGGATATGGACCCTGACGCTGACAGTCAGATTCAAGTTATACCAGGAAAAGCACAACCATCAGAAGCTGTGCTGGGTTACCAAGACAGACATCACCAGGACAGAAGACTCTCCGTCATCAGTGACGCTTTATGGTAACTGGAAAACGCCATCTATATTGTTTCGCCTTTCTTGTGATGACATCTGAAATCTGAGACCATTAAAAATTTTCGTTTTCCGGTTTGAGATTTGGAGCACAATGCTCAAATTAGGGGTATGTTATATGGAAAGTGGATTATATTGGACCACAATTGTCCCCATCCGGTTAGCTGAAAATATGGACGATTTGACTTCATCGAAGTGACTGAGAATGTACAGCATTATGCCGTCAGTAGCTAATATAAAAGTAAAACGGTAATAAAATAACAACAGTAAAAACAGAAAATTGTACCCATATTTAGGAGAATGTCTAAATGGGAACACGTGGCCTCTTAACAATAAGACTTCCAACTGTGATGAGGTGAATTCGGTTTAGTTAACACAAAAATCAAGGTTGCTTTGATAAATTTACAGCGGCTAGTACGTTGCTTTTATCCAGAAAAGAGAAAAATTTCTTTCCTGCATCTTGTCTGTCGGAATCTTCCCAGCTAGTGGCCAAAAGTTAGTGTTTTCTAACCAGAAAATTCTCTCTTTCTAAAGACGACGGTTGGTCTTACCAGTGTCCAGTGGTAAAAGGCTTTCGTGTCAGTCTAAACTTCTCTCGGGTTTTTTAAATTATGCATTTGCCTAGATCAGTAAGGCAGTATATTTAGAGAGCGAAATTAGGACTGCTGGACTAAATGTCATCCTGTGAAACAATCTAGTCGTTATGTCAAAAAATTTCCCCACTTTTCTGATCCTGTGCAGTCGTAAAGAAATTCTGACAACTTAAATCATTGGCTGAGTTGAACAGCAAGCAAAACAAGTGAAGTACACCTTACACCATGGAATCGACGTCCATTACAGTGTTACCGCCTATTCATCCCTGTTATTTGACATTGCATAGATGAGCCATTGAAAACAAACTGCTTCGAGCTATCCTCCGGGACACAACACTATTGATCGTTCACTTTTGTGGGCAGTGATTAACGCCCACAAAAGCTTTCCCTACTAAGGTTGTCGGAAAATCGGCACACCGTGCCATTTAACGGGATCACGTGGTCTGTACAACGTGATTGCCTTTAACAGCGTTCGATTGTTTTTCTTTCCTTCCCCTAGTATGTTAAAGTGTGGATCAATCAAACAGGACTAACCATCAAATCTATCAGCTTACCGAAAGGCTTTGCAATTGTCTTGGGTTTTCTCGGAGCAGTTGACTTTGGTACAGGTTAAACTATCTTGCTATAATCTGTGGAAAAAACAGATGACATTCCTAGAAATACACTCATTTGCAAATCAATTTGGCTTTACGAGAGACTCACCTGGAACCCAGCTAAATCTCTCTTTTGTGATGTTTCCATGCAACGGAATGTGCTGCACCAGGCCACCTCATGTTTCAGCTGCTACGATTTTCGAGATATCGCGATACATGTATATTCGTAATGTACTTTGCATAAGGTTGCTGAAAATTCTTCGACAGCCCACGACCGGTTTCGCCCTTTTTGGGGCTCATCAGGCAAGCACAGTCCCCGAGTTTAAAGTAGAACATAAAGTTGACGAAAACTCGGGGACTGCGCCTACCTGATGAGCCCCAAAAAGGGCGAAACCGGTCGTGGGCTGTCGAAGAATTTTCAGCAACCTTATGAGTAGTACAGATGACATTCCTATTTTTTAAGGAAAGCTTCTACACTTTTCGTCAAAAACAATGAAAGCTTACTGGCAAGAGAATTAAGCACCACATAGCTTTTTGAGAACATTTATGCTTCAGCCATTCTCAGAAGACACTCAAAAAAGACAAGCAATGCTGAAATGACCGTAACAAAACCTTATGACCATCTGGATTGCTGACCTGTCGTTGGCTGTTGGTGGGTTTAGGGATCACATGTAATTCAAATCCACATGGAAATCAAATATTTGGGATCTGTTCTACCTGTCATCCAGTGCTCCATTCACGTATGAAATCATGAGTGGACCGTGGCATCTTGGCAACAGACTAATGCTTGTTTTTCTTATGAGTTGTGTAAAACCTTGCAACAGTGCAACTTCGTGTCGCTGTATTATTTGCAATCCTTAGAATGCATCGATTGACAAAAAACTGAAGCATATGTTCCATGAACCAGACACATAAGTGCTCAGTCCAAAATAACCCATTACGCTGTGTATGGTACAGAGAGCAATGATTTAACATCTGACCAATAAAAACCATGCCGCAACCAATCCTTTTTTAATTTGCACCTAGTGACTCAACTGGTGTTGCTACTAGCTTCGACTAATTTCCATCTTCACAGCAGCGAGTTGGACAGCCAGGTGACGTATTCGCCGGCGTTTCAGACAGTTGTGGTAACCGTGAATGTGCTCGACCACAACCAAGGAGGTCAGGCAAATATCTTTTTCTACTTGCACATTTCTCTGAAACGCGTTATCAGGGGAAGAAAAGGTGGGATCCGAATAGTTGGAAACCCGAAGTTTATATTCCAGGGAATCCTCAGAGACACGTGACAATACAGGTGAAAAGAAGCAGCTCCAAATTTTTCGAAAATACGACAAGTACGGGGAGCTTGATGAGGTCGTCTACTCTGCTTATCTACTAAAGGGAGAACCAGACATAACTGACAGGAAGTCCTGAACAAAAAAAACATGACGAAATTTCATTTTCACACCAGATCTAGCCAAAGGAAGACTATATAAAGTACAACACCGAGGTTGCAATACAGGGTAATGAAAAGCTGCAATGATCTCTACGTTCCCTAGGTTCTATAGATCTAGTAAGTTTTGATAGTTTTAGCTGCCTTTCGAATTGTTATGAAGCCTACAAGTAACGGTTGGTTTGCTCATTCACAGGTTGTCACGTAACACAACAGTTGACCTCCTGGTAAGGAGTACGCATCGTGGTGAGGAAATGACAGATACTAATTTCAGCATAATTATGACACTTTTGGTTTATGATTAATCTCTGGTCGAGTAGATGTGCTCCAAAACAAAACTACTCCTCTTCTGTCCACCCACAGGCGACTGGTGGCGAAAAAGTCAGGACTGGTGTGCATCATTGGAGTTTCGTGCTCACTGCTTCTTGCAAACGAATGGGAAGTTATATTCGGCAAATAGGTGTTTTTCTGCTTCCACTTCCATAAAGTTTCTGTGTTTTTATGGTTTCGCCTTGAACTCAGGGTGCTCACTTAATTTCGTTACAGATTTATGACTAGTAGATCAAAAGGTTGGGTTGCGCCCACCTGATGACCATTAAGCATATTAACGAACTTGACAGTCCGAGTGGCGTGCCATTCTACGCGCAGCCATTTCCATCAACACCTCACGCCACTTACGACGAAAGTCTTGACGAATTCGATCGTGACTGTGCTTGTGTACGGACAGCTTCCGTCGACGGGCGCAGATACAAAACCACGATTTCTGCTGTCCTAGTGACTAGCAGTGAGTAAATTTCCAGTAAATTCGCAAAAATGTGGCTATTCTGCTGCAACATCTCCCGCTTTTCATACTCTAGTTGACTCGCATCTGCGGGCAGCGAGTACTTTGTAGAGCGCGCAAAAATCAGGGGTCTAGGAGAGTCCGAACTCATATTCGACCTATTCGGTGTCCTGCATTTTCACACTGTTATCTGAATATTGATTGAGTGGTTGCCTTTTAGAAGGCAATGGTTACAGAGGACTCTTGCACCAGAAAACGTTCGACGGAAAATCGGCTTATGCAAATGGTTTTTACCTTGAACCGGTTCGGTCACCCTCACTGTCAAAAGATAGCAAACGCCATCCTAACTGACCAGAACAATCCGAATGCTTAATTAAACGCATAGACTTGATAACCTTTTCAGTGTGTGTGATAGAGGCAAGCACTTGGTAAACGCGAAATCCGTATTTAAAGCTATTTTCTCCCGGTCATCAGTGAGTTTCACTAAGAAATGATCTCCGCTGTTTACGATGGTAACCAGCTGATTTGTAGCGCGTACACTCATCGTCAGCTGTTTCGTTGAAAGCTGGAGATCACTCATATTCCAACTTTGAACAAATACTTACTTCCTGTTTGGTTCGGTACGGCTTCATTTTTGGAGTTCAGAAGACGTCTTATAGACCATTCGATTGCTAGACCGAGAGCAGTCTACTGAGTCCATTTCTAGCAAACGCCTTCGTGGTCGCAGTCGAAAGCCAATTGGCTGATCTCATTCCAAAGGTCACTTACTATAAGTGTAAGCTAGTCAGTGCCAAGGATGAAGAAGTGAGCATGAGTAATTTAAGCACCTCTGCAGTATTCACCTCAATTTTGTTCCAAACCACAAAGCAGGAACCGACGACAGAATCCTATGAGTTTGAACCCCTACTGTCCAACTCAGCGAGCAAACCGTCCACCATAGCTTGATTCGGTGAAAGCATAGGGGAAGTAGGCGTTACTCTATAACACTGTGCTATTAGCTAAAAAGAAGGTTTTCTGGTAAAGTATATTTGCATGCAACCTTGAAAGGCTACCGGAAATTCCCAGATTGCTCTTCCGGAAAACATTTCAGTGACGGCACCCGACAGTAGGGGTGATGCCTCCCCAATAAAGTAAATGTAGAAAAGTGGAACTATACACGTATTCAGGTCTGTGAGCTCAGACACTCATCTTTTTGCACGTATACAATGGTTTGGGAAAGCCGCTATGAATAACAAGCCAGAAACTGGTTCACGGTTAAATAAGCCCGATAAAATATAGTCAAGTGTACTTCAAAACAGGTTTCTCATTTTTGCTTCATATCGTTGGCAGATTTTCCGGTTGTACAGCATTTCGTGCCGTATTCAGCTGTTTTGTTATCTTCCTTTTGTGAAGCGGGCTTGCAATATAAAACGTGCCTGGCCTGTGGCCAATACGCGTTGAATAGTTAGATGATAATCCACAATAGATTGGTGTGGCGATAAACCGGTCGGCGGATTACTTGGCTCAACACTAAGTGGTTTTTAGGCAAACTCACGGGCGATATAATGGACGACAACTGACTGCAGTGAATTTGTAGAGTAGTGTGGTACCTCACGAAGTTTTTGCAGTCAGTCCGTCGCGGACAAGTTTATCGTCCGGTGAGTTTATCGTGCTCCAGTTTGTCACTGGACTAATTCATTGCTGGACAAGCTATCGTTTTGCGATTCAGCCAGCCATTTGGGACCTGGTTAATCTTTCCTTACATGTGGCTGGAAATCTTACAGGACATGGCGGTAATGGTAATGGACATGGTAATTACTGGCTGCATACCAGTAATTATCACTGATATATTGCTGTTGACAATGATGATGATGGTGGTGAGGATAAGTTAATCATAAACGGGCTAACAAATTACACTTAGGCCCAGAGTTCACGTATTTTGAATCGAAATTGTCAATACACTGAGATTCCAAGTCAAAATGGAGATGGTAACGCAGTGTGATAGAAAAGTCAACAGGAAATCTATCAGTCGCGTTGAACAAAAGTGAGAATCAACCATTGAGAGGAGACGGAATCATCCCTTATAATTCCGACCCACCCACGAACGCGATTTGAGTCAGTAAAGGAATTCTCATTTTCCAAAAATGGAACTACCTGTCCAAACACTTGGAAAATTGCAGGAGAAGGCCCTGTTGTGATTCCATCCGTCTAAACAGTTCTTCGTTCAGGAATGTGCCTTGATTTCATTATCTCCCACACAAGTAATGCGTATGCAAGCTACTGCAAGTATATTCCTGAAAAGTTAGGTTGGATTTCGCGGGAGTTTTTCACTTACGGACAGTCCAAAAACGGGGTTCGACCTTAAAGGATGTGTGCGCATAGGTAAAACTGTACTTTTCTATTCACTATGACAGTACTGCGACAATACCACTCATCGAGTGCTCTTGAAATTGCAACCCACTGGCCTACTGGAATGCAGTTACGCTTGAGGCAAAAATCGATGGACAAAAACAAATGTCCAATGTGACCGGATTAGAATTCAGAATTAAAAACTATTCATGCTTTGAGCAGATTACCAAACCAACTTGTTTTTCTGTCTAAAACAAGCACCGAAGGCAACCCGCTTTCATCTACGCATCCGGTGTCAATGAACGATTACTGACAATCGTGGGCAGAAGAGAGAGCAAGGGTATGAAAACCCCATGACAGTAGACGTCTTCAAATCTCGCACAGCCTTAAATTCGTGTAACATTGTGTGTATTTAACATTGCACGGTAAATTGGTTCAACGACAAATCGACTTGTGATAGGTTAGTCCGCTTGCATTGAAACGGCTCATGACAAATTTGTCTATGATGAACTGGCCACTACAAGTAAGTGGGTCATCACTTTCCGACAAATCTATAGGCTAATAATAAACATAACCGTCGGATGCCAGTACAGAATGGGAAATTCACTCTCCAGTATGTTTCGGTTTGGACAGCTATGTCCACACTAGCGTAGTAAACGATAATGAACACTAATGAGGTTACAAGAAATGAGGGGTTAAGATAATCATGTCGATTTAATGTTATGCGCCTTTCAGGACGACAACGGCGGGGGAGGGGAATCCCTGAGACGGCGGGTGCTGTAGTACGTACAAATTCCCCACTTTAGCTTGTAGCTGACAATTCTGAGTTTAAAAACTTAACAGTAAGGATTCGATGGATCGAAATTGCCAGAACCTTTAATATTACTCAAGCAATCCACTGCACTCAACAAAAGCAAACTTTCGTTCTGAGTACATTCTAGCTAATTGAGTTTGTGGATGAACTGAAACAAAGTCGATAGATTTCGGAATATACCGGAAAATAAAGAGAACAGCCCGTGAAAATCAGTTCCCATTCATATAGAAGGCATCGAATGAGAGGACGATTTTGTTCAACAACACCTCTCCAAAAACCAGAATCGCATCTTCATATTATTGGTGGCTATCGGAAAACGACTTCGAAGAAGCTCCAATTTGAGATAATACGGAAGGGGTGGGTGTTCCTGCAGTATGAATTTTGGACAATAGCTGATCGTCTCCTGTTAACTACGGTACTCTGTTGCTAAATACTACATTCTGCTAATTGGACCAGCTCACGCAGGCTTGATAACAGCAGCTGGATCCTCACCGGATTCTGTCACCCGTTCCTCACAGTGCCACAGCTGGGTGCGATAATGAATACGTGTTCTACCGGAATCTTTTCCCGCTACACAATGGCACGACCAG
Organism: Opisthorchis felineus; assembly: GCA_004794785.1. Taxonomy (NCBI): domain Eukaryota; kingdom Metazoa; phylum Platyhelminthes; class Trematoda; order Opisthorchiida; family Opisthorchiidae; genus Opisthorchis; species Opisthorchis felineus. The sequence goes on along the minus strand of SJOL01006390.1, from coordinate 408,508 downwards.
TCAAATCCCACTAGCTTGTACGATGGCTTCAAGGTGAGCAGTATGAGGGAAAACGGTTGAATATGACACATCAGCGTTTAGATGGAAGGCTTGAATGACCCACACACAAAGTTGATAATAGGCGACTGTACCTTAACGTCATCCTTTACGTCCAGAGTATGGGAGTACTGACCATTTATTTATAAATTTAAATAGAAACCTAACATCCACTTCCTATCAAGCAATGAATGATATCAGAAATGGAATATTTACGCAGATTCTAGGAGATACTCCCACGTTGCTTTTTACACAACCCGGTGGCGGATATCTGTGCTACCAGCCACCAGCAAGTCAATTTGTCTCAAACTGGTATTATCACAGTGGCTTGAACTTACCGGTTTGGCTAAAAGCCTACTACCCATGATCCGGTTGTGTTAATTTCATAGGCACGAACTTGTGGAAATATACTGCACGAGTACCGAAGTATTATGATACCATAAAAGTTCTTGGAGCCAGACATTCTGTTAGGTTCAAGTGAAAGCAATGTTCGGGTACTTGTTGGGAGGTCTCGCAGTACGGAGTCGCTTGGAAACAGAAAAGACTTGGGTAAAGTTAGGACTGTCACTCAAAGTGCTGCGCTTTGTGATATCCTGTATGGCGTTCGGAGTGCTGATGCATCAGCTTTCTATTATTGGCACGCCAATGCTATACCTCATTCGGGTAAGCCAGTCAGGGGTTAGTGGTTTGGGCTGGAACACTAGACAGGCAGTTAACCGGTCCACATTTTTGAAGGAAATGTCACGGGTGAGTGAAAGTGGCCAAAGTAACTATGTATAACAAGGTGCATGTGCCTGCAACTGTCAAAAGACTTAAAAAATTCCCCAGCTGAATCTCGTTCGCCGAACGAAGAATGACATCGTTTCAACAGGATGAAGCTGACTCACTTAATACAGTGTCTGCAATTTTCTTGAAGGTCAAGTTCTTGGACAGTAGATTGTCGGAGCCGAACCCTTGTAATGACTACCTTTGTAACCACGTATCACTTCACACGGGTTCCTTCTATGGGCTACTATTAGGAGGTAATTACATGAAGCCATCTGAACGAACTCAGAAAAGGCGAAAAGGGGCGACAAGCAATGCCTTACATTATACCCCTTCAGGAAGCTAGCGAGGAAGGCTTAAATGGAATGCTGCAGTGTAAACAGGTGAACAGGGTAAACCTTGACTAAGATGATCGAATTCAGCTTGGAATATGAATCCTTACGCACGTGCAGTGAAATTCACTCATGGGTAGGATCTTTGTCCTTGCGTTCTGCGCACAATCAAAGGTACCTGACAACATACCAGAATAGAATATAAGGATATCAGGTGGCCCATGTACTTAAAAGTAGGCGAGGTTTCTCTCTAAGTAGTGCAAAACGCACACACAAGTCATCGTTAACACGAATGGAGTGCTGAGATTGTGAAATCTTTTTTCCAACACAGTCGAGTGATAGCACATCCGCCTTTGGTAACTACATACAGCGCACAAGAAGCTTTCCCTTTCATGTATGGCGATCAGTGGCTGGTACTCCCAAATCTGAATTACTTTCTATAGGGTTTGTCCTGATTCTCGAACTTCACTTTTAATGTAACCTAACTGGACACTCTGAAGTCTGTTCATGGCGTCGGTGCTGGTCACCGGATTTAATCATCCGAATGGTTGCATATTTCCCAACACCGGCATTACCAAGCAAATATATGTCAAAATCATGAGGGCTTGTCCTATCACATCTGCCAGCAACGTGGTGCTTGATTATAAGTAGTGTTCTGCATCGTTTCGATACATTCATTTTACTTGGGAGACAGGGGAGAATGATGTTGGTGCTGGGGAACTGCACTCCCTCCCGAAGAACTTCGTGTCAAGCAGTGCAGGACTGTTTGTCAGTGGTTCGCTTACATTCAACGTATCGTTTCTCAGTCATCTTTTGCGTCAACATTAGCAGCTACAACACAAACAACAGTTACTGATGCATTCCTAGTGATCACGCTCTTCGGATTCCTTCCTTACGCCGCAGTGTAACAAGCGGCCTGTGGTTCGTTCGGGTTGTAAAAACAGTTCCCCATAGGACCCTTGACTAAAGAATGCCTAACAAAGCCTGTCTGCCTGACTGAGAGTACGGCCCTGCAATGTAAACACAGTTGAAAAGCTGCATGGACGATCGTATCGATCGGGTGGTTTGCTTCCTCATCTGCGTTGCCTGTTGTGATGGTAGGCCATAGGCCCATGGGATCAGATGTGAATAATGCGCTTGCTCAGTCTATGTATATTTTCGCGTGCGCGTGGCTTACTGTGAAATGTCTAGCACATCGGCTGGTTTTCCGGAAAGATCAATTAACCTCTGCGGATCGGAGCATTCACCGACATGTCACCAGCAATTGTACAGATGGCTTCAACGATATGCGAGTACGTTTAATTGAAGAGAATTCGGATTCCGCAGAAGTGTCTGTGGCGGGAGATTTTTTTATTACTTCGCTCCAAGTTTGAAAACCGCATGCCAGCAGAATATGGTGCACAGTTTTGGTGCCAATGAAAAGCAACGGCGAGCCAAAACACGTTGTACTGGGATGGGTTACGACAGATTTACAAGTTTTGGACTAGTTGGAACCCATCCACAGGAATAAAACGACTGAACAATTCTCAGTAAATGGCCGAAATTCGGCAACCACGAGAGAAGCTGTCCTAAAAACACCGCTGTCAAACAAATTTTCTTGCGTTATCCTACCATGTATATCGGCGCGCTTTCAAAAACGCACCACAGTACCTTTCTGGAACTTCGCGGCAATCTCTTTATATTCAGTATAACACCAGGTATTCGTGTTTTCGTTGTTTCAAGACAGTATGAGACTTTTCATTCGAACCGGTGCGAGTTCAGTCCTGTTCAGCTTGCCCATCTTCTTTCGTAATAGGCTTATCCAGATGATAGGGTAGAGATAGTCGAGTTGGAACTGTTTCGTTTCCAAACAGTTGTCCTTAGTAGGAGCCAGAATACTGGTTTTGACAGCCCATAATGGGGAACACCAAAGCTGCTAGAGATATACTAGCCATGCTTTTTGCCAACTTTGTAAATGATACACAAAAGAAACCCATTTTGCGTCTCAATGAATGCGTGCGAGGCCAGATTTTACGTACTTATATGGCGAACTCGATATAATCTCGCGGCTAGTTGGTTTGGATTTTCCCTGAGTTTTCATTAACTGTTTAGATTGTTCAGATACACTGATGCAATTGGGAGCTTTGCTCATTTTGATCCAATTCACCAGCTGGGAATAGTCATTGTACTTTTTCCCGGAAGTGGACCAAATACCCACACATCGCTCCTCGAAATATTGTTGGCGTCATAAACGGTGGTCCATTCTACAATGAAAAATGAGGCCAAACAGGTGAGCACTGATCATCCCTTTGATGAAGGTCAGTTGTAAGCGTTCAAATGGGACTTTTTCAGATCTCGTGGCTCACTGTAGGGACCATGGATTTTAAACAAAACAGGAGGGGCACAGGCTCATCATTTTATGAGAAAACTTGTAACAATAGGCTGTCAAATCGGCTTATTACTTGGAATCTGCATACTGCGTTAGTCAGTAAAGAAAGGGATCAGCAGTGTTTTCAGAGCGTAATATATCGGGGACTGTGACACAGTTGCAATCTCATTACACGGATGCACTAGAATTATGCTCTAGTTGGATGATTTTAACTGGACCAGCTGTACGGAAGTCGACGGGCCAAATAACGACGTCAAGTACGAAATTTTACACCTTGCATTAGTCACTTTTCACACAGTTCATACAGTTGTCGTTGTACATATTTACGGCCCACACTTGGCTCCCTGAAGAACTTTCTGTTCCTGGAGTCATCGCTTACCCTTACAGTAGCCACATTCTCATGCCCTTATCCTATTGAATGAACCTCGAGGTCCTTGTTATTAGGACCAAGAGATTGTGGTTAACACAATTCTGAGGATATACCCGGACCATGTGCGGACCTCTCCACGGCTCAAAGCTCTCCTACCTGTGGGCATCACAGTGTGTAACCATTCCAGATCAACCATCTTTAAGAGGGTACAAAAGACCTCATTGGAGTGCACTGTCCGCCATCTCCGTGTTATTTGTAAGTGCATGAGGACAAGACTTTCAGCATATCTCGTTGTCTGTTTATATATCCTATCACTGAATATCCTTGGTCTGTGGTTGCAGATGGTTGCTGGTCTGTGGCAATCTCCCACAGGATGGTAATCGTATTTCCAACTTGCCCACAGAATGCTTGGGGTATAACAAAGAGGCATGTGGACAAGCGGAACTGCAGTTTTGTATCCAAATCTACGGGGCCTTCGAAAAAAGCTTTCAGGAAGGTCAGTATGGTTACTTTTGCCCTGTGGATGAATGGATGTGGCGTGAGTGTTGTCACTGTCAGCTCTAGCCCTACCGAACTTTCGAAGTAAATCGGCTTGTGTGAATGAAATTGGCCAGATGCATTTCAGTTACATACCGTGTGAAATTGCAATCGTCGGTGTATCTGTAATAACAAGCGGCACAATTCCATAGCATGTAAGTAAACCAGAGTGGTCATATTGCAATTTTGTAGTGCTGTCACAGTGCAATTCGTACCCCATAGATTGACGAAAATAACGACGTCGTTGGAAACCGCAGGCGATACGACTTGGGGGTGTAGGAGCTAGATAACGCCTTAGCGAACAAACAATTGGGTTGGTTGGGATGAAGTTTGAGACCGGGAGGCTGCACATCACAGAAGGGAAAGTTAGGATCGAAGCGATTTTTACCTTAGCTGCAGGTGAGAATGTTGTAGCGAAAAAGTAGAAAAAAAATTGTAAATGTATGAGATCATTAGTTTTAAAAGAAAATACAGCAATAACGAACTTTACGAATGACCACTACTGGGCCCATTCAGCCAGTGTGGGTCACGTGACTTACCCTAATACTATTCTTATAACAATATACCGTCAAAATAGTGAATTGATAACTACACAATCGGGGAGTGGTTTTATCTGCTGAATGTTCGTAACAAGGCAGCTGTTAGGAACAAAATAACTCGTTCACAGCACACGGCAAAACACTTGAAATGCTTAACGTATAGCCTGGTTCGTTCGACCAACCATGGCAACAGCAAGGTCACTTGTAGATATCAGTGCGAGAACGAACGACAACTTTATCGAACACGCATAGAAACAGTGTGATAATGCATCACTTTCTTTGATCGATTGTACATCGTAACGACCAGGATGGGCGACTGGATACCAGCTAAGTGTTTAGTCTCAGTTATTAGCGCAGTGAATTTTGCTGGAGATAAGAGTGAATTTGAGTTTCGTTTGTGTAGTATCAAAGGGTGGTAAGACGAATGTTATTTCGCTTGTGTCTGGAGTCCGATGTCAGCTATAACAAAATAAGTTTTGCGGGGGCTGCAGGTAGTCTGGTGAGTATGATGGATAGCGGTTCAAAATGGTCTTGCTGGTTGGATAGTTGGCATCGGGTGTGTATTTGTACATGTAATTGTCCTCAGATGTTCAGCATAGTAGGTTCTTCGCAGGGCCATGTTTACTTCTTTTTCAAACAAGACAACCCATCGTCTCTGGCCATCTTTTCTAGACTAAGTCTCATGGCTCCCGCTTTTCGTTTGTATTGAAGCTATTAGGGTAATTCAGTGTGTCTGGTGTGCAGATCTATCTTACCCTGTAGAGCTTGACACGAACTAGTGGACCTTGGAACTTCAATGGGCGGAGGCTGGCGAGATTAAAGAGCAGGTTATGCCAAGTGGCACATTATGCCACCTCCGTGTCTGGAGATCAGTCATTTAAAGGAAGCTTGCTTCGCTCCCCTTCGGTAAATGAGGTGTAACTAGGTGGAAACTAGTCGCTCAATCTGCTGTTAACTTGTTAATATAACCCTTATATAAGGAGGTTTGTTTGGCTTCCGAATCTTCCATCAGTTCGAACTTTGCCAGAACGATGTCAGACGAGTGGTTCTACGAGTCTCTCCGCGACGAGCTCTGCTAAGACACCGTTTCAGTGCATAGCTGACACGCCTTTCAGAAAAGTGCAAAGGCTGAGATACTGCCAGGTTGTCCAAGCCTAAAGAGGAGCAATCCAAAGGCCACAATTGGGTTCGAACCACGTGCCTTCTGGTCAGCATAGTTGTGCCTCAGCCGCCGAGCTAGCTCGAGCTCTCCATAACGTGAAGAAACTGGCATTGATTCACGTCCATAGTGTACAGTTTTATTATATTCTTAATAAATCTCCACAGAGCAAGATCTGACTGATCTTTGGAAATTCGCTTGAAAGCATTGTGGGTGCGGTCAAAGAAGCGCCCCGAAAACGGAACTGAACGTCAACAGAGCACACAAGCAGTCTTCAATTATCGCTGAAAAAAGATTGCAGGTGCTTTCTAGCTAAGGAGTTTTAAGTAAAATTCTGACGGGTTAAAGGAAGTTGACGAACCACGCAGCCCAGTTTTGATAGAATGAGTGATTGGTGGTTGACCAAACGACTCATGGATGCAAGAAATGACGGAAATCCTGCAATCATCAAACGTTACGTCAAGATTGTCTTCGAGGCGTCACAGGAATCACCTGGCAGCAGTGCTTTCAGAATAAGGTAGTGTGAAAAAGAATGTCGTGGAATTAACCCGTCCATAGAAAGCAAAAATTATAATCAAGAAGCCGAAATGTTCAAAGTGTGTACTACACATTCTTATCTGCCGTCCTCCGAAAGTGCACTGTGGTGCATTTCCATAGCCGAATGCAAATTAGTTGGGGATAGGCGATCTGTAACATTCGATTGCGCCTTTAAGAGGGACTTGCGTTCTGTCTTCTGTAGGCGTTGAATTGAATGGCTTTTAGTTCCAATCCCCACTTGAGTGGGAGTCAGTAGAGTACGTTAGCATAGTCAGTGTACTAGGGTGCAAACACCTACCACCACGAGAGCGAGTAGGTAGCTGCCCTTAAACAGGAGTGAAGAACCGTCAGTCAGAACGGTAAATACTCATCAAAGAGTGGCGAAGTGATTCACACAAGTACTGAGGTGAAAATCCTAAACGATGCCATCGAAATTTCCCTCAAAGAGACTGTGCCATTGAGTAGTCCTCGGGTGTCGATCAGGTGGAAGTTAATCTGTACGCCAAGCTTGGCGACTGCATTGTATGCGGAGACATCATCACTGTGCGCATTGACCTTATTTCTGGCGATCATAGTCCAAAAACAGAAGTTTTCAAGTTCACAGTGGATAAAATTTTCTGGCGCAGAGTGTTAAAAACAGGGAGTAGATGTTCAGTCTGTCTCTCACAGTTCGTGCTACTCATTGTATATCAGTGTCAAACACCTAACGTATTCTGTGTAGCACAAATTACAGGCGCTGGGCATCAGAAACCAAAAATAGATTAATTTGACTTGCTAATAAAACTGGTGGCACTGTGTTTATAGAAATAGCCACCTAAAACAAGTAGAGATCTAAAGTTATGCATATCTCCATTCCATGTGTTGCACAGCTTTGTGCAAGTCTAAAGAATGTCATGAAATGTTATAGAAGCAATGTAAAGCGTACATCCAAGCGAAACTGTTCCATTCCATCTGATTTTAGTGCAGATTAGGATACGACGAGTCTACCTATACAATAATTGCCATCAGACTTCTTTGCTGTTGCCTTTACTTTTAGGGTGGATTCTGAACCGGAAGCAAACTGACCACGCTTCTTTCAGAGCAGTTTTCAGGTAGAAAAGTGAAGTAGACAAAAATTTATCCCCAGTTTTCCAATTGCGTGTGCAAAGTACGCCCGTGTCTGTCATATGAAAATTTGTTCAACCTTCAGATTTTTGGAAATGTCTTGTATACAACTTCCTGAATGCGTCGACGTGCAGGTACTAAGAGAAGTAAGGGAACCTAAGATCTTTTCCAATGTAATACCACTTGTTTGGCGACAAGTGAACCACCTAGTTGTTAAAGTTTTTGTGTTTGTCTTGTTGTTGTCTGAACCGATGATAAACCGATACCAGCAGGCCTGAAATATATGCTGTATGGAGAGAAGGCCCGCAGTCTACTTGACGTCACATGCAGCAGGCACGCAGCTGACAAGTGCTCTGAGAGCTCAACTCTCCCCACCTTGGGTACGTGCATAACGGGTGCCGAAATGGGATGTACCAAAGCTTTGAAATAATTCTCCCTCCATTAGATTGAAAAATGATCCCACGCCCAATCCATCCCAGCACTACAGAATGCGGTAGCATCCCCGTGAATTTTGGTCATCAAATTGAACAGGTACTGATTATCTATGGCCTCAACGACGAGGCCGTTAAACTTCCAGACTAATTGTAACTGTAATATTGAGTCAAACTTTACGTAACCCTAACGGATAACTCGGCTGGTGTATCAGGTGAACACTAGGAGTACATTGTCAGGTAACACTAGGAATTCTTAACAAATTCCATATGCTACCTCACCTCACCACTAGTGAGAATTTAGAAGAACATTTACCATAAATTGCAGCTTGTGAATTATATTTATATAGTCACAGAGAACAGGTTTCCCGGACGTGAGAAACAGCATTTTAGCACAATACAGGTGTTATGCACATGACATTCCAGAAACCGCGCGCACTACACACACTGTGGTATGACACTATTGGGATCAATTTTGAATTAAACTCATAGTTTGTACGTAAACCGTCTTTGACCTCACCTACGCAACACTCCGGATGATTTCGGTCAGATTCAGTGTTGGTGACTTTGAACCTAACCTGCATACCCTAATACGATCATCGTTGACTTTAAAGTCTAGGCGAACGTGACACGGTGGATTGTGGTGCATGACTACGTAAATCTTATTAGTTCCCAAGCGAAAGTTAGCAACCACACTTTTCACCCACTAAACGCGTCTACTGGCAGTGAAATACCTGCGTTTTATTGTGTGCAGGTTGCTCCACTGGCTCGTAGTAACGTTTACCCTCGCTCTCGTTCCCTTGAGGGACCTTCCATAAGTCCTGCAGCAGTGTACAATAAGACCATTTTCATTGATCCAAATTACTTCAACTTTTCTGTTTACGTTGATTGCCTGCTTAGCCTGCCTAGCTTTCAAAATTTATCAACCGTTGCCATTGAGCTTGGTGTTTTCGCTCCGATCGGTTTTCTTTTGAGTTCACAGTCTCCGGGACTCTACGCAGGTTTTCAACTGTGACCATCACCATTCGTAGTCATGGAAATTTCCCTTGAGAAATCCACTTTTAGATGAGACTGTACTTCGAAGAGATGTTGTATGAAACATTTTCTTAACCACGGTAACATTTTGTCAAGTCGATTTTCATGTAGCTTGCTGAATTGACGATCATCATGTGCGAAAGCAGGAGGTTCTATATGACGTGTCTCGGTTCAAGATCCAGTCGTTTTCTGTTCCACTCTGAATTCCACTTGTGTTCATCAGCTTACGTTTTGGGCACACAACTCTTGATTTCCTTCGAATGCTTGGTACACGAAGAGGTGAACCCACTTGTGTAAGGGGAAGAAGCAATTCAGTGTTTGCGGTAACAGCAACACGCTAGAAGATAAGATGTCAGCCAAAAAACGTCTGAAAGTCTGCCAGTTGATCTTTGGGGTAGTTGAAGGTAAACACAAGCCAAGGTTGTCCACTTGATAAGGTCCATGTGTGCAGATTTGTGCAGTGCAGATAACCAGTCGGAGCACTGCAAATATACGACGTCCTGCTGACACATGCGACAAAGTACCTATCAGTAGGCGGACCAATAACAGTCCACCACATTTGAACTAGCAGTGCAGAGTTCGGGACGGCATTCAACACGGTTGTTCACATACTATTGAAACCCAGTAATTCTACTTAGTAAAACAAGGCCTCCCGGAAGCAAATAACGGCCTTTTTCTGGGACCAAAAAAAAAACTAGTCACTCGAGAGTGTGGACATGCCTGCCTCCTAATACCTCAGTATGATATGGGATGAGTGGTTTCGGGAACAACTGATAGAGTCCTTTGTACCCTACTGAAATTCTCTCATGTAGCCTCTGCTTAGAAAGCTCTATCACTACTTTCCCAAGGCAGAGGTTTTTTCGCCAAAGAAAAAGAGGCAACAGGGTGTCAGGTGCTATAACCTGGTCTACAGTCCATCGATAACCCGCCTAGGGGAGCCGGATAACCCTGCATTTCGAATGAGCAACAGCGAGAACATAAATCACCTCCGGTGGATTGGGCGGGTGAGATTACCTGTTGAATGCAAATACCATACTAGCGTTGTTGTTGATCACCAATTCGTTGTAAGTCCCCTGCTGCATTGCAGGTTGCTGTTGGTTGTGCAGAGGCTAGAGGTGCACACTCATTCAAATGCCGGGTGGCACTTGGGACGCAACCCATGACAAACTCCATGAAACTTTAGTGGCAGTGCCTTTAACATGAAAGTTCATTCATGATAAGGTGTCCCCGGAAAGAAGAGCTTGCTGGCAAGCGACTAAGGTTATCAGAAAGTAAATAGGGGTCCACAATACAAGAAGGAAATTTTTCATTAGTTGTTAGGATGTCCGTACTCTAGTTGACGCTGTCAGCCAAAGTATCTGTATGTCCAGTGTTTACAGACATTGGTCACTAACTGTCTTTGGGAAACCCAGTCATATAACTACGGTACACGACGGATCGAGTTTCCTGGATAAGAGGCTTCTTACTGATTCTATCAGAGCGGACTAAGACAAAAATCAGACACACGTTGTAGAGATTGTCCTAAGTAACCTGGCAAAAATACATTTGTCACCTAGAGCACAGTGTCTTTAAGGCTTGTAGTGGGTCGGTTCAATGGGATTCCCGTTAGTGATAGCTGTTTGTACTAGACCCAACCTTAAACGAGGAGTACTGTGAGTAGTTGCAGTAAGTGGTCGACAATACCTTAAGATATGAGTGAGTGACTCGAAGCACTCGAATTGGTGGATGAGACGACAAAACATATCACATACTTGGCCGGTTTGGATTAGATTGGACTCTTTGAAAACAGTCAGGTTCATAATCTCCGTTCCCATCAATCAGCTCGTTGTTACCAATACCCTTTCCCAGCGCCCCTGAAAAAATTGACATGGTATCCGAACAACGGTCACATGGTGACCTAGCTCGACTACATTCTGGTGTGTGCATGATTAGTGTTGTCATTTAAAGACTGCAGATTTAATGGGGTTCTAAAAACGTAGAAGGCACAGATTGCATGCTCGTGCGAGCCAAGATTGAACTCTGCCTCGTTGCAAGACAAAAGAAGTACTTTTTGATGCACGTCAATACTGCGCCACTCTACCACCCCGAATATGGTCAGACACTTTTCGATGAACTAACCACCAAACTGGTCGCCAACAGCTCTAATCTTTCAGCCGACAAGCTGGTCCAGGTAAGCCACTTCTATAAAACAAGCTGCAGTAGACCTGCTGCGCTATGCGAAAGGACATCGCAAGGCAACATTTTGTATCTACAAAGGCAGTGGTGTTCTTTATCGTCAAATCGGTTGACTTCCGCACGCTCTGACGAGAGGTCACTTGATCAGCCAGACGTGATCATACCCTATACTGGACGGACATGACATCAGAAGTAGCAACCACTTCCAGCATTGATGGTTTCGACAAACGTTCTTCCTCATACTTGTGGTTATGGGGAAACTTCGGTATCAACAGCATTCATTACGTGAACAACTACGACAAGAGGATGAACCGATAGACGGAACACTACAAACAGCTACTAAACCACCCGAAAAACAAAACTCGGGACCTCGAGACCAGTTCACACTCTGTACCACCAACTGTGAAGAGCCAAGTAAACCGGAGACCGCTGCAATAGTTAAACAAATGATGAGGAGAAGAGCCTCCGGAGGATTTGTGCTGAGGTCTATAACTCCTGATTCTTAATAATTGCCCAACCGTTTCGCAAGCTGTCTTGTTCAACCTGCAGGACTAAATCCGTTCTGAGGAGTGGAAGTGCCTTAATTTTACTACCAAGTCCGGAAAAAGTGAGAGAACGGTCTGTGGTAATTACTACAGCACCGGTCTTATTGATACCGCCATAAAAATTTCCCGTCGCTTCTGCTACAGCGTTTTTTTCCGAACACGGGAAAAAATCAAGAAGGAGAAGCACTCTAAACTAAACAACCACTTCGCTACGAATGTCAGAACACGGTACCAAATTTATGCCACTGTGTGTAATTTAACTGATAGAGTCTTTCTGGACAGTCCCTCTGACTGATGGTGTTCTTTCAAAGCTCGTAAACCTTATTAATTTTTACCACTCCTCGGTGAAGATTGGCGTAAAGGGATAAACGCGTATGGATGAACAGTGGGGGAGACTACAGAGCTTGACATCCAGTCCACCAAAATTGCCCAATTTCGTCATTTCTTTTCAATTTTGCCAGCGATTTGTCACCTCAGTGGGCCCGAAGGAATGAACAGGCGTTCAATCAGGTCCTTATAACGCCTTAGGTGGCTTGAATTACGCTGATGATATTGTTCTGTTGGGTATTGCCTTTCAAGAACTCTGACGTGTATTAAGTTATCTGACTTACCGAGCAACACTCATAGCACTGGGAATCAACACATCAAAGTTCGAAGTCATCCCCATCTGCACAAACATGCCTGTGGAGCCTAACACTATAAGCGATGAATAATAGTTTACTGACTGCAAATAACTCGGTTCAAACAGTTTACCAAGTAGGCAGGCTAAAGCATAAATTTAACGGAGTATCCGAGGTTCCCGACAAACTTTCACACAAATGAACACCGTCTCCAGGAAAAGAATTGAAATTAATCCATATCGCAGTCAACACTGGTAGCCGATCACCTTGCCTGGGCAGCTTGTGTCCGGGAGATTTCTGGAGGCAACTAATCCTGCCTCATGTGGTAGTCACCCGGAAGTAAAATAAGAAAAGAAACGTGTCAGACAGAATTAGGTCCAAGGACGACGGAATTGCTCAGTTCATCTGGCCAGCTGAGTGTTTCTTAATTAGTCATATTCAACGTGAAGCACGAGTACAGGAATGGGATGACGGCCGATAATATGTCGCAAAATGAAGCGAGTGCAACTCATAATTACCTATTCAATTCACACAGAAGTACGGGTGACCGGTACTTATTTGCACATTTTTGCATATTTTCGTTCATCCAGCAATGTGGAAAAGTCTGATTTACCTTTTGATTTGCAGCGACCAAGATTGATGTGAAAATTCGCAAAAAACAGCACAGCAGAATGAAATTGTTATCCAAGTTCAATGGTACGATTGTACAGGTACGAAATCAGCCAGTGAAAACAGCGCTTGGATGTTAGGCTCACACCAGAAGCTGAAATGCTTATGTCAAACTATTATTTCTTTTGTACATCCTCTGGAGTTATGGCTTTTATGAGTGTACTTTTTGCAACCCGAGGATGCGAGCGGATAGGAGTTCATGGCAGCAGCTTCCGACTTGCGCTTCCAGACCATTCATGGGAAAAAGGATGAACGGGTTAGGGGCTTAATGGATGGTAATTTTGCCATCTTTTCTAGGGAAGAAAGAATTGGACGCGCAAATCATGGGGATATTGCATATTCGATGGCCTGATTACTAGTATACTCTGTTGCTCTGTTGGGTGACCAGTGTGCAAATTTTGGAAGAAAGCTTCAGCAACACCACAGTTTCGGTGGTATTCATAGATGGCTGGTGAAACAATGAAGAGTTGAGTGACTGTTACCATAAACGTTTCTGTTTTACAAGTGGTTAGAGTTTAAGTATCGGTTGTCTGTTGACGTAGATGAACATGCACGGTGTGAAATATCGTGGGAATAAGAAACATCCGCCACCTTAGTTAATCATGTAAAATACAGACAAGGTGTGGCTACATATAGGCTGATGATGATAAACTAATCGAATCACCGATGAAAACTTGTTTAAGCGGTAAGAGATGGCTTTTGATATACTCGGGCCTCCCAAATTTCATTGATATCGTCGTTACCGTTTAACGCTATCAGTAGTCAGTAACCTACAGCTTACGACGATATTTAGTTGGGGTGTATAATAAATAGGTTATCACCACTCCTCAAATACCGTTGGACTAGATACATGTGGAAGTACCCCTCATAAAAGTCCTAAGGAATAACACGTAACTTTGCGCATTTAACCAGTCTGTCGATTATTAGCACCCACTTCTGACTTTCAAACGGATGGTTATGATACCTTCTCTATCCAGTCAAATTTCAAAGAATAATGTGAGAAATTCTAAAGGTTAATTACGACTCGAGCAATAGTATGCCCATGGCGCATTATATTATACACTAACTAACCACTTTAACAATGACAAAGCAGGGTTCGAATCTGCTTCAGACTACCACTACCAACCAGAATGACGTCGGTAAAGTCACACTAACCAGGCAATCCGAGTGAAGTTGAGCATGCTTACTCACTGTCACCACTTTGGCCTGCACGGCTACATTCCACGGCATTCTACCAATCTGGATGAACTTTCGTTGCTGTTCCGAATATCAGTCAGTAAGGTATCCATTCAATAGTTAAATGAACGTTTTTTGGCTTTGCAGTGTACTCGCCATCGCCTGACCCAAACAGCCCGTTTTCTCGTTTTATTCTGCATAGGATGGCAGACTGGTAAACAATACTAATTCTCGACCAAAGCTTGAGTGCTATTCAGCAGCACTGAGATTGTGCAGGTCGACCGCTATTAGTGCACTACCACGTCTTACCTTCCTCACTCTCTTGTGAATTTCGTGTGTGCGGCGTTCGGAAACAAAACATATGAACCTCATCCTAGTTCCATGTTTCTCATGATGAACAAGATAGACGATACGCACTAGCAGCGCGATCGGCTTCCTCGCTGTCCCGGTTATTATTTCTGCACTTTCTGCTCTGAAACTCATAATTCCTTCAGCTGACCTTGAAATGGTATGGGTGGGGAGAAAGCGATGCTTCCTGACTGGCACACCGATCAGTTTAGTTCATCAGAGCGATCGAAATGTGCGAAACTTGTGTGCGTCGTTTGTGTACCCGTACTGAAATGTACGACTCAGGTAATCGCAGCACGGTAGTAGTCCTATTGAGTCGCCTAAACCTGATCCCGAAACAGTTTCCATTCGTGTGGTCATACATGTCTTCACTATCTTATGTATGCTGCAGAGGTACGTTTTAAGAGTCAGGTTCATCCAACCTTGGGAAAGGTTTGTCTGAATTGGGCAAAATATGTGTGCTCAATCCTGTTCCCTTTGACAGACATAACACCGATATAATCGGGATATCTGGAAGGTTGTTATTTCTTCCAGAAAACTGTTCTTCAAAAAACTTGCATTTATTTTTAAACAGTTGGACAAACTGAAGACTACACCATAAGTACAGGACAAAATGGTATGAGCTCCCTGCTCTCGATGAAACCTGTTTCCTCCATGAAAAGTACCCCAAAAACAGAGACTACAATTTGCATTCCTCAACTATAGCCTTTATGTTACACTGATTGTGACCTAAAATTCACGTATTCATGCCTGAGAACTAATCCGACTACGGGCTAATTGCTTTCTTCTGGAAGAAAGGGGGTTCTGTGACTTTATCCAAAATATCCACTGTTGGAAAAAATATCTTTGTGAAAGCAAGTTGATTTCTAAAAATGTGAGCACCAGACACAAAAGAAAGATTTACCCAGGAAGTAGCACAAGTGCAGCGTTCAGTCAATTTGGAGCGGTTTCAAAAATTGACTGAAAACTTGTTCCACTGAAGCATCAATTTGCTGGAATCACAAAGTGTTGCGCAGGCAAACAATTTCTTTTTCACTGTACTGGTGTGTAGTGTTGCTTATTTTAGTACATCCCGATCGATAAAGCTCGTATGATAGGTACACCCACGTTAGAAAGTGCACCAGAAGGATGGGTATCGAAGGCCATTCGACAGTAACGTAGTATTAGTTCAGTAGACCTGGTAAGACTAAAAGAAACAGAAATGCAAATGATGCGCGTTTCCTTTCACTTCTGATTTAAATCGAAAACTGCCATTAGGAAAGAGCAAAGGATGTTGGATTTTTGATGTGCATTGTTTGCAAGTGTAATGAGGGTGGATTAAGAAGGAGAAAAGGAACGGTTTCGATGAAATTGTGTTGCTTTTCTATTGGCTGGCAGGAGGGATTTTCGTTCCAAGCCAGAATTACGCAAGCAAGGAAAAAGGGTTTACCTGCATCCCAGGAAGGGATGCGATGTGGCTGTTTAGGTGGTTAGTGGGTGGCGGTACCGTATGCGCGGCTTGTTACCACTGATGTCTGAATAACAGCCAAACAATGCGTTGACTCAGATACAAAACACCTTTGGGACCTCCAGGTAACAGAAGGCTAGATAAGCAAGATCGAGATATTGGATTACGGTATTAACCTCGAAGCTTCTGGACAGGTAGTCATATTCCGAAGCCTGATGGATCTCAAACCGTTAGCACAACCGAACACAAAATCACTAACCGTGCTGGTTGTGAATTAATAACATTTCAGCAAACAATATTCCGCGTATGCCGGAAACCTTGTATTCGGTAGGAATTACGGAGCGTTCGTTCCCTGAACTATCATTTAGCTCCGTTACTGTAGATGAACTGGCTTAAAAACAAAGTTCTGCGGAAAATACAACATAATTTAGATGTTGTGAAGGTAAACAACCCGAAACCAAAGCGTTCATTGCCCAGTGACCAAATAAATGCACAGTCTTGACGAAACACACTACACAGAACGTCGCTGAAAAGTATTCGACAGCCCACGACCGGTTTCACCTTTCTTGGGGCTTCTACGGAAGGATTAGTACGTTACAGTTTTCCTCAGAAAACTCTTTTGTATTTATTCCGCCTACCTGTAGAGCGCCGTTTATTCGAATGTAATTTTTCTCGTGTATCTTTCCTCGTAGTTTTATTGTTCCGCGCTTGTAAGGAACTTTCAGACAAGCAATAACTCTGACAGCTAAAAGTCTCGTTGATTTCGATTTCTCACAATAACGATTTTCCACACCAGCATTGAGCTGGTAAGAAGCGCCTTTCGAAAAAGTAACCCAGTACATGATGCATAGATGTTTTCAAACTTCATCTTCCGATCGACCAACAAACCAAACCAGGTGAACAGGAATGTGTACGCCTATGCTGTTTTTGTCAAAGTTCCTAATCATATTCCCTTGCAAAGTGAGCAAAACCAAGTGAACACCCATCAGTCCTTGAGTTTACGTGGATATCACTGTTCTGAGAAACGCTGAGAAATGAGGCCAACGAGTAGAATTTGAAGAATCCTTGAACTTACATCGACGGTAACTGTGTTTCACTGCATTTATATCAGTCACAGGTCAGGCTACAGCAACCTCAGATGATAAGACGAATGTGTGTATAACGGGACCAAAGTGGTTTCTTGGATTGCTTTTCAGGACTGACCGCATTCTGGTCTATACATATGTCATAAGCTCTATTCCCACTTTCATGGAGAAAGTCGTATAACCAAAAGTTGACAAACTAGCTGAGGACATGCAATCCACTACTGGTTATTAAAAGTTCAACAAGGACAACCAAGATGTCAACGGCTGGTAGAAATATTCTTAAAAATCATGTTCCAGCCGTCGCGCTGGAGAGTGCCAGGCGTGGGCACACGAACCTTCTTCCCCTTTTCTACTCCACTTAAGCCGTTATCTTCGAGCGGTAAGTGTTTGAAAATGGGAAAAGTAGACTACTTGATGTGTTGCTGTGGCGACGATCGATAAAATTGAAAAAGACTATTCACACGGTGAACTGAATCACGTGATGCTAAAGAAAACAATACTACCAAGTACCTACAAAGTAAACCAAAAGGCCTGAATGAAAGAATCACGGATTCCGCGCTAGCTCAAGGAACGACAGAACAGAATTGCAACAAAAGTCAGGTTTTGTATGCCTCTGGATGCAGACTACGAGTTACGTTGAACGTATTTATGGACACCGTTTTCTAGAACCTAATTTTTCAGCTGAAGTTGCTTGAATCCTGTGTCATTAAAA
The DNA here is from genome assembly GCA_004794785.1 of Opisthorchis felineus. Classification (NCBI taxonomy): domain Eukaryota; kingdom Metazoa; phylum Platyhelminthes; class Trematoda; order Opisthorchiida; family Opisthorchiidae; genus Opisthorchis; species Opisthorchis felineus. The sequence continues at coordinate 390,518 of SJOL01006390.1, read as the reverse complement.
GAGTAGAAGTGAAATATAGGAAGAGTTAATCAAGGTGTACCGAAATTACCTTCAAAACCCAGTGGAATTTATCCACACATGAGACTCCATGGTTGTTCATATTTCAGTTTTTGCTTGTCGGTCTCGGAGAGTCTTCAGAGTCTTTCAAAGATCGTGGTACCCGAATACCAAGAATTGCACGTACAAAAAAGACAGCATCTCCTTATTAGACAGTAACTCAGGAGGGAGATTTTTTCCACAGCTGAGGGAATGGGAGCATATTCACACGATATACCTACCAAAATCCTGAAAGCTGGAAATTACCCTCCTCTCGTTTGCTGGTACGTGAATCTACTCCGAACTTAGTTTGACACGACCCTGGGTTCTCACTCCGATTGCCTTAACATTGTTCTTTTTAGTGAATTGCCCATAAAAATGATTGAGAAACGGCTTGTAAAAGCTGGCCCGATACGCCGTTCCCGTGAGAAAGCCACGAGTTCAGTCGAACTTGTCGAACATGTCGCTATATCAGCGGTAGCTGACAGACGCAGATAACGTTGTTTCAAAGTCTTAGCTTGGTTGCTAGTCGCGCAACAACCTGCTGCTATTATATAAGAGAAAATGCGGGCTAAGACAACGGCAGTTGTGAGTGACCAAGCCATCTCAGTTAGTCACTGTTGGAATGTAACTGTGATATGTTAGCTTCACTGGATCTCCAAGCCAGAAGGGATCCCTTGCTCTGTTTCTGGAGTATACTCTGGCCATCGTGGGATTACTTCTAGGCGGGATCAAGTGTAACATTTAGGCAGACAAACAGCTGTGTGTCACAGGATGGACGCAACCAAACTAACATTACCAGTGCGACCAGATCAAGTCTTTATCCTGAAAGTCAGCTGGTCCGCTGATAGTCGTTTCAAGAGCCAAACATGAGCAGCCTGTTCATTTTTCTGGTAGTTCATAACAGGAAGCGATGCAAAAACCCAAACATACCCATCACGTTAAATGTCTAACACTGCGGACAAATTCAAAACATTACTTTGATGCTGCATCTCTGAAACGCATGGTGGCATGGGTAATAAATGGTTGCCATCTAGTCAATGGCTATTCAACGTGTGGTAAGTCGTCAAAGAATAAACCTTCAGAGGAAGTCCAAACATTTAGGTCAGAATGAAACTAGCATTGTGCGTTAGATCTTGGTAGGATTCAGCCTCTTCCAGACCCCATTCGGATTCCACAATCATACATGCGGTCATTTTACCCGCAATCAGGTTCAATGAACAACTGCTCTCTAAAAGATGCACAAAGTATTTTGCCTGTTCCCTCTGCATTTGAGAGCAAGTTCTGCAGATTCCGATAGAGGCTTATTGGTTCCGTATACTCTAATTGATAGGTAGATATATGTGTACCGACGGAGTCAAATTTCACCCCAAGAATTTCTAGAACCTGATTTGGGGCCAGAATGATAGTGTAAACCAGTGCAACCTGTTATCGAGTGATACTGGCCCATTTTGAGTCACTATGCTTCGAAAAAAGAGGGTGAGTTTTGTCAATCCATAATCAGAAATGCAGACACTGCAAATAGGTTGTTTTCTGGCCTAAGAAAGGGCTAGTGATGATAGCCGGAAACTACTTGCACACTAATCCAGAAAAGCATGGAGAAAGTGAAAATCCTCTTTTTACTTCTTAGATGTATCTTATTGGCTGGTAACATGCACAGTGACAGAGCATACTGATCCGTTTCAAAACGAGTAAATTGCAGAGGTAGATTTTATTGCTTATTTCCCATTAAGATGCCATTAATAAGGATTTGTGTAAGAATTAACATCGACATGAGCGAATTTGACTATACTTTATTTTCACCTTGCTTAAATCGGAATAGCTATCTAGGGAGATTAGTATTTTCACTAGTTAGGGCATATCACCCCACCCGGCACACTGACCAGCAATCGATGAGAAGGATTAAAGTATCCGATAACAGTCTGACAAATGTGATTCTCCTGAGGAAGAAAAGGCAGCAGCACTAGATACAGTTCAATTCCAGAAGGCACGTCCAACGATAGTGCATCTTCTTATCATTTGGTGAATACAGTAGCAACCCAACTTCCAGATGACTAGTGACCCAAGCAGATGAATTCAGGGTAGTTTATCAGTCTGGCGGAAAAATTAATCCTGGCACGTGGGAATGACACGCAGGATTTGGAGGATGACCCCTCATGATGTTCACTAATAAAGTGGTGAATGAATTCGGCAGAACGTCTACCGAGGCGAGAGGAATTGTCCACAAAAGGAAGGTTTTCCTTGCATAGACGTAACACACTACTCATAAGGTTGCTGGAAACACTTCGGTAGCTCCCGACCGGCTTCATCCTTATTGGGGCTCAGATGGTAGGCGCAGTCCCTTAGTTTCCGCAAACCTTATATTCTCCTTGAACCTAAATTGGACATATTTCGACAAATACCCACATGAGGTGGTGCGTCACGGCACATTCAGTTGAGGTGGACCTTTATAAATCAAAGATCCGACTGCATTCAGTTGGGTCTTCTATCAGAAAAAAATTCGTGTGCAACTGAGAGTATTTGTCGAAGATTCTCCTCATTCTGCATAACGCTTAAATGATGAAAGAACAACTTCAGGCAGGCATTGATGGTTAACGAACCGTTCGAGGTTCTCTAAGTGCTCAGTATTGCTTGGTATTATCCCCCAGGAGTAGACTTAATGGGAAAATAAAACATGTTAAATTCACATATCGTGGTGCAAGTGCCCACGTCAAACTATATACAGATTGTGTTTGGTTAGTCAATTTACCTAAGACACCAAACTGAAATAAGTTGGCATTCTTGACGCGAATGTGTACTTTCAACTGAGAGACATGAGGTACAATAGAAGAGTATATTCCTGTTTGTACAATTTAAAGGCGTTTATATGCCCAATCAGGCTGAGCGAAAGGCGACATCGGTTCTAGATGAAGTTTATCCCGCTGCACATTTGCGTCTCGTGTGCAGCAATAGGAGACTTCCACTCCAAATACAAACAAATAGTTCGTCCGCTTTTTGTGACCCTCCATGTAGTCTATCGGTCCGTGTGTAGCTGCAGTGACAAGTCGAAGTCTAGCAACTCGAGTGTGTGAACTTACTTTGAACTTACCGACTCGGTTGATGTTGCAACCGGGTCACAGGTCAAACCAAAACCCACAGACATCGATCGCCAGACATCTTGAAACCGGTCATTGCATTAACCCCATGAATTTCTCCCAAATTTTACCACATAAGTTGCCACCACTTCCCGACGCAACACATTAATTGAAAGTTATAAACCGGTATTATATGCACAAAAAGTTTTGATTCACACCATATATTTACCAGGCACTGATCATGCGACATGTCGTACATAACCAGAGATATTCTTGCTATACATTCTTGCATGTTTTACGTCAGCGAGTAAAAATACGGAGATATTAGTACATCTCACTATTTCATCGGTTTGAAATATGACTCAGACAACAAACAAGATTTACTCTAGGCTCAAAAAATTGTCAAGATCAAACTGACCCTGCTAACACGGGAAAGCTTGTTGGATGACTGGACAGGACGACCGTCAAGTTGATGACTGTTTTGTTACATTGCATTGCTTACAGACATGCTTTCAGCTGACCAATTAGTTTTTCGAAGAAAATGTCCTACTATAGGTTGGGCTACTCTATGGATATTTTCCGATCCCACAGATTAGCTTGTTTTCTGAAGATGCCCTGAATAAGTAGGCTTTCTCCCCTTTGATGGCGGTCACAGTAATCGAACATCTGTTAGGCAGAATAAGGCCAACAACTGAAGCAGAACAGTAAAAACTTTAGGCCGTATACGAAAGGGATAAACTCGATCCTGCCTACTTGTGTCGTCGACCTTGGCTGTCGTTTGCAATGCAATTCACAGGTTGTTTTGTCCAGCTGGGTAAGCTATGCTGTACATTGTTCTCACATTCACAAAACTCGTTTAAACACTCCTCTCGTGGTGTAATTTCTCTGGTGTGTCCACCCCAAAAGAGAAGAAGCAAAGCACGCAAGTTTTGTCCCTATTAGAGCCCATCAGCAGTGCACATTCATCGCCGTCTCGGGGTCTGAACTCCGGACATCTGACGTGCGAGGCGAGTGTGATTCCCGTACTCCATTAGCATCCCCTTATCGCACCTGATTTGTCACGCCTGAGCGATGTGACTGACCTGCCTGACGCCTCGAACGAAGACCTCGTCCTGGTTCTGTAGATCGGTTGATCCACTTGGCAGGAACTCCCAGTCAAGTAGTGCCACGGACGCTCAAAATCTGCTGCACAGTTTTTGACTAGTTGTGGGTGGTTGTTGGATTCGTAGAAATCGCATTCATATTACTCTCATTTAAACAGTCTTCCTCCTGTCCTGGCTCAATTATTCTGGTGAACACGTTCATCTGTTTCGAAGTGATAATTCAGGTGCGTTCAGCATGCGATGGTGGAGTACTGGTAACATGCCCGCCCCATCTATCAGATATCCGCAGTTCAGACCCCAACAGGGCCAAGGATATGCACTACTGATAGGATCTAACATGAGTCTAGTGTAGTGTTCTGCTGTGGGCTCACCAGAATATTTAGGCCATGACAGGAGGAGGACTGCTCAAATGAGGGTGATGCGGATGTGAATTCTACAAGCCCCGCAACCAGTTGAAACTACATACTTCATTCTGTTTGTATGTGGGTTGTGTGACTGCACTTATCACACGCCTGCCTTAAACAAGCTGTAAAGTATCAAAGGGGGTGTCACATGAGTGCGTCCAACTGAAGGCCACCATTGAATTCACACTTCAGATGAAAAAAATACCCGAGGGACTTCATGACCAAAAGCAAAACAGTGGTACCGGAGATTTCACCAAGTGAGCTTCCTACCGTGAGTTAGCTAATAGTATAAGGACGTTCTTTCCCAGGATAGTATTAAGGATGTTTCGCATTCCATTAACGGTAACAGGATTGGCAGTAACGAGAATTATTACTCGTAGCAGCAAGGTCGGGGTTTTCAAGCGCGCTTGAACTTATTCACAACATCCGAATAACGGAGTTTATTGCCAACTATTTCGTAACACAGTGGTCCACATCAGTGGTTACTAGTGACCAATTTGATGAGGTGAGTGGAATCTAAGCATGCAGAATTGGCCGCACTGGCACATCACGCCGTGTGATTATTCATTTTGATTTTGAGATGATTATCAAAACATCAGTCCTTCAGACTGGTCCCTGTGAGGGGACAGACTTCTTCTGTCTAACCCTGAGAAGCTTCGGAGGAGATACGCGTTAGTAACCCTTTCAGGAGGAAACATCTTCCTTGAGAAAACATTTTCATCTATTCAAAAGGTTTCTTCCGTGAAGAAGCACCAAGAGCCTTACCTAAAGATTGGTTAACAGAAGAGCATCAGCTCAAGCAGTTAAAATCGACTGGACCACTTCAAGCTAGGCTTTGCTATTTGGGCACTTCACACCGTAACAAGATAACTAACCTACTGACAGTGAAGTCGACTAATAGACCTCCAACAATAGAAATGCAGCGATGTTTTTACTGGTCTTATTTATAAGCACTAACGTTGCTACATTTTCGGAAAGTTCCTGCGCAACGTGAAGTGATAGTGCGGTGAAAGCATGTCAGTATATATAGCCCACATGTACAGTCCATATATATATTAGCCCATACTTACGGTTAATATATGGCTCTCACATCATTGACGAACTCGATTTTCACAGTTTATTATCAGCTTATTTCTTCACATTGCAATCAATCCATAAGAGAAAGTACAATGTCACAAGAAGGGTGAAACTTCCGTCTGAGAAGTCGTCACTCAAAGAGTCAGTCAACACGCGACAACGTGGTTTGGCTTCTGTGATTCAAGGATAAGTGGCACTATATCCCGTCTAGGTGTGACTGAATCAGAATTCTGTTCAGTCTATTGCGGCCGAACAGTTAGGTGTCCAAACTACTGACTGGGAGGTCGCGGGTCCGAAACTCTTTGAGTTTCGTGAGATGCTCACTGTTGATGATTCCCAACAAAGATGAAAGAGCTGTACAGTGCCTCTCGGCTTTTTTGTGTGCATAGTTTGGCTTCATTTACAGGACAAAATCTCAACTGTTTTCACCAACTTTCCACACACTACTGTCACTTTCTTACCAGTCCAGGTATAGCCACCATTTCAGCACACTTGCTGCCAGGGCAACCTGGCTAAGGCAGTGACGTAGGAGAGTGGTTGCCATGGTGAACCTATTGACATTCAACGTCGTGCTAATGGATCAGAATAGGGTTGATTCGACAGCAAGACCGCTGTCTCACAATTTTTACTGTGAACTCGGATCTCTTGGCTTCCGACTGTTAGGTTGCCACTTTTTTGTGAACGAATTGTCATTGCAACGGGGCCGTGTTGAATTCTTAAAGTCAATCAATAAAACACCTAAAGTCAAGAAAGATTGATGGAGTTAATTCACTTCTTTACTCATGAATAATCTGCACTGCATAAGAACATCGTGCAATGTGAGAAATGATAATGTTACGGTTTGTTTCGTTAGGGTCACTCCGGGGTCAGGCGCACGGTTGTTCTGCTGTTCTCGAAGCCATAACTGAATTGAATGTGTTTATGACCGAGAAGATGAAGGACGTAGCCAGCTGCACGTGATATGAGTGTGGTCCCTGACAATCCATACGTACAAACCATACATGTGACCGATAGGTCCAGAACCTGAAGAATAGTGAGTTTACGCGCTGTCTAGAGGATGACGGATTAGCTACAACATACTCACGAAGGCCAAATAAAGAGAAGCCAGTCTTACGGTGCTAAGATCACACAAGTTCTGGGCGCTCTCATTGCATCTTCCCAAAAGACGAGCCAAACACAAACATCTGCAGCGTAGGTCTCACGCATCTGGTTAATCCAGATATTATATGTGCGTATTTACACGTGGTTCTGTTTGACAAATCTCTTCTCCCCACCCTTTTGGCAAAGACCTCTCACTAGGGAAGGCAAGAAAGACCGAAAGTTATGCACCACGATTTCCAAAATGACTGATATGAGCATTATGTCTGATATCCAGTCTGCCAATTTGAAGAGGAAGGATAACGGCTGGGCCAAGCAATAGAAAAATCCGGGTGCGAGATTAAATGTGTACCAGCCAGCCAGTAGACGACGCCTAATCACTACTTTTTATCCAACTCAAAATTCAACCACGATGAAAGGCCTTACGCAGCCCGAATGCTACGACGCTGATCCAAAAGAACAGGACGCGAAAAGATAAGGAATCACATCACATATTCTATGCCTTCATCGATGAGGCTTAAGCGTTCAACCTTCACAAACTGAAGGCTGCAACTTTGTGTATCTTGCGGTATTTGAATGCTGGAACTGTGAATAAGCCACCGAGACGCTCCGAAAGGTACAGGTGATGCCGAAAACGAGGTGGTCGCCAGCCAGAAACCTGCGAGCGAAACGCTGGACAGACTCCGCTCGTCCAGAAACTCAGACCCCTAGCCCGTAATTGTAAGTCGCAAGCCGTTACCGGGGAGGGGGGCAATCGAGACAACAGCCCAAAATGCTTTCAAAACCGGTGTACAGTCCACAGAAACTAGGCAGTTATTGGGAGGGTGAGATATTCGACTTCCAAACACCATGTTGCCGGATATCTTGCACGAGTTTGCTGAATATGAATGAACGCCCATGTCTTAGGCTGAATTTCGACTAATTTGGGGTTCAAAGTACGCTTACACGCATCTGAATGGAGCATGCATTGAAGAACGAATATGAAAGTGTTGGCAGCTATAATTCGGTATAGACAATTTTAGTGGTTCTGATTAAATAATTGTGGAAAAACATTCGTAAAATCGTTGAACTCTACGGTTATATTATTGAAAGTAAAACTATTCGCGATCGCATTCTTCAATCGTTTCGACTTGAGGCAGTGTTAACTGTAAGATTGTCTACATTCCAAAATGTAAGCGTCAACCAAACCGTACCCAGGCGGAGATTCAAATGATGTTGTAGGCAGATAGGCTGCAGGGGACTGTGAGCCATTAGCAGACTCTCCCTGAAATTAACATTGTCTTGCTGGTTTCACATCTCGGTTTGAAGTTCGCGTGCCTACATTGTGAGGATGTCAACAAATCGAATCGAGCCCTAAGCTAGGGGGAGAATTCTATTGTTCTTGATTGACCGAACCGCCCCAGGCCCAGATGAACTTCATCCGAGCTTCCTGAAGCATTTTTAAACGTTCTTCTCCAAACCACTTTCCAAATGTCCATAAACTCCTCAGACGATGGCCGGTTACCGTCAGAATGGAAGACAACAGTAGTAAAACCTATGTTTAGGGGAGGAGCTCTGCAGGATACAGCGAATTACGGACCGGTGATGGAAGGGTTAGTCAAGGATGAAACTGAACACCATTTCCAAATAACTAGCCTTCTGGCAGCCGAGCAGCACAGGTTTCGGAGAGGCAGGTCAAGCACTTCGAACTTGCTGTTGGCTAAGGAGAGATAGGGGGATCCAGTGACGTCAAAAACCAGAATGATATCACATACGTAGGCTTCATTAAGGCATTGGGTCGTGTACCAAGTCGTCGGCTGCCTGGAAGCTGACGCCTAACGACATGTAAGTTAAAGTAAACGCATAGAACGAAAACCTCCTCATCGGGTAGATATTCCGCGTCAGTTACTGACATATACTGATTCAGTAAGCTGTACCAGCGGGATGCCCCAGGGATCGGTATTCGGACCTGAACTAGAACTGCCTAGTCTCCTGCTCACGAACAAAGTCAGACTATCGGTAGCGATCAGGAATGATGACCATGTGAATTATTCATACGGATCTTAACTCCCTCCACAGTTGGCCCCAGCAGTGCAATCCGTTCATATATTATGACAAACGCCGCGTTCTACCGGTCAAATGTCTCCGGAGATCCGTTGTATCTGCTTCAGTGCGCACATAGATCGCCGTTGGAGTACGGACAGCCCTCTACATTCCCAATTACCGGTAGGGTCGCAATGCTCGAGCAGATCCGGAGTCGAAATGGTGGTGGACTTCAGTATTCTGAGGGTGGAAAGGTCGAACTTTATTAACATGAATATCGCCGAATACGCAATGACCTAGTATGCACCGGGGGGGGGGGGGGGGAGCAACTCACTATTCTGAATCCAATCTTCGTTTTGCACCCCACCGACAACATGTGCACTCTTGACAACTTACTCGACCAATAACACTACGGATCATATCACTATTCAACTCAGGTGCTTCGACGCTAATCCTGAAACCACTTATACACCCAAAGGATGGAGCCACTCTTTTCATGCGCTCAGCATTTACCTCAAAGACATCAACAAAAAAACGAAGCTATACAACCTTGACGCGCTCATTCATGTCATTGATCCTTCCGTGTATGTTTACGCGATGTTTGGTGAGTCTGGATCTACAGATGCATCGGAAACATCATTTTGTTTCACATGTAGTACAAGCAGCTTCTCCAGCTGAGCACTGAGGGCGGGAATACCACTGTGAACTAACAGCCACAGAAATCGAATCAACGCCACTATCTGCCAACCTGTTCCCAGAGTGAAAACTCGTTCAGACCAAATCGCAGCATCATATGGTCGTTGGCTTGTTCGCTGAGCTGGGCAATTTGACTGCAAACGTTTCATCACCAATCGAGGTGACGTCAGTGCGTTATTGGGGAGCGTGGTGGTTGTGGCAGCATCATACGCCCGATAACAAAAGTACACACGCATCCGAGTTGACCGCATAGAAAAAGATGGTATCACTGGACCTTCGCACAAGTAATCGTCACCAGGGGTATGAATCGTAGAAGGGGCACGGTAATTAACTAGTCAGCCGATCATCCGATCCACTTGTTGTGATAATTATCCATTACCAGAGCTCGACAAAATGATTGAGGACATTTCCCGATAATAAGAGCGTGGAGAGTACAATACGAAAAGATGTAAACTGCTTTTGAAACCCGTGGTAGCCTTTTCCGATTTTTCTGTATTCCTGTAGGCGTGACTAAATGTGTTACCTATTTCCAACCCAAACAGGAAAACATTACTGATACATCTGCAGACACAATCGTACGTCACGATTTGCGGAAACCTAAAAATGACCACAACATAGTCTTGATTTTTTCCCAAAACAGCTAAGAAAAACGATGTTCATTTAACGATGCAAAAACATCACGGCTCCTGGGATTCCAAATCTCTAAACGAATTATCAAACCTGAACCAAACTATCCGAAGCTGCAACTTCACTGTAACCCTAAAGCCAAACAACGCATGGCAGAGATCCCTGCCTGGAATACAGTGATTGCCCTCCGTCTTTGACAATATCAGTTTGCCAGTAAAAATATTCCCGAACATGTCCGGACTTTGGCAAACTCAAGAATTCTATGGTTATCATCACCAACTAAGGCATACTTCTGGTTGTTGAAACAGACGCCTCAGGTATGGCTATTACCGCAAAGCTGAATCAGAACCTGTGGCATTTTCTCCAGAACATTGACCCTGAGTGAACATCACTCCGCTGACGAAAAGGAAGCCTACGCTACAATCGAAGAGGTGGGAAAGTAGCGGCATTATCTTCCTAGATAACTTTTCAAACTAATCACTGACCATAAACCAAATTGCCTTTACGTACGAAGGGACAAAAAAGGAAGATTAGAAATGAGAATAAAAAGGTGGCAATTTGAATTGCCTGCTTTTAAATATGGTATTCAAACAATAAGTAAAGAGAACCGCGTAGATTATGCATCCATAATTTTTGTGCAACGGACAACAAAAAAACCCGAAGACTGCGTAATTCTCTGTTGTCTCCAGGGGTTACTTAGCCGTAACACTTTGTGTGCTCAAAGAACTCGGTTTTCCCTTGCCGATGTAAAGCACACCCCACCTACCGGCAAAACGCGTTCTGGACTAGAAATTCTCCCGGCATGACATGTAAGTAAAGATTTCAAAGGTCTGGTCTCCTCAATCACCCGTAATTATTATCTTCCAACCATTGTTGACGAATAGTCCAGGTTTCGAGTTACAGTTCCCTCTCCTGACATGCTTACTTCTGATGTTGTCAGATCTCTCATCCAAATGTTCCCAATCTTTGGGGTACCGACCTTTATCCACTTTGATAGGGGTTCCTCATTTTGTCTGCGGAGTTCAGTAGTTGTGACAAAAGAATGACCACCGACCCATGCAACTCACAGTCTAATATTCAGGCTAAGCGAGACCCCCTGGAGAACTGTCACTGAAGATTACATACAGGAGAACTGTTCTACTCGACGCTCTTCACTCAGATCACTTTTGTGCACAACTAACAGCTATGATCCACCCAAACGAATGTCCCAGCACGCGCGCTCTTGGGCCAGGGTTACTTTGCTATGCATCTAGCTGAATATCCATGGACCTGTCCTCCAGAATGGATAGGAAAGATCGCCAAAGTATGACCCACTTGTGGAGGTCAGGCTTGTGACGTAAAACCCACAGTATGATCATTTAGCGCATATCGATGGTGAATAGCACACTGTTTTCCTTCGCCGTTTATCTGCCAGAAATGTAAAGGCATCATCTACCTGGGTCGTCAGTAGGTTTGTCACTACAGAGTATCACACTACACCAGACTTCAGAAAACATGAGACGACACAGAAACCAACATACCCACAAGTAGACCTGAGTAGTCGCTTCCTAATTGCAATACAGCATCATCCCTTTATTCCGAGTTAATAAAAAACAGGGGGTCCATTAATCCAACTTGAGAAACGGGAGGCACAAGTTTTATTGCTGCCACTCACACTTACCATTCACCAATGCATACCTCTGGTCGGGGCTGGGGAATGTCTTGGTAAAATGTTTGGTGTATTATTCTCGTATTTCGCTGGCCATCCTCCAATTTGCATTTTAGCTCGTAGTTGTTATTAGTCGAGTGAACCTACATTTACTATTCGGAATCCAATCTTCGTTTCGCGCTTAACTAGGGCCATGTATACTCGTGACAGTGTAGCTACTCGGAGGCGTACATATTAGCTGCCTAGGCGCAGGAGGCCACGTTTGAACCTTTCTATCACTGTCGTCGAGTAGTTACCACATGGAGCCATCTACCTGGAGAAGTAGTGGCTGCGGAACCCGAGAAAGATTTCAAGAGGCTTCACGAACACATGGGAATGAGAACAGCAAGATGCTTTCACCTTTGCTATACAAATTCAGGTGGGGAGAAAACAAAATGCCGTATGTTGGTTGACCGGGAAGTGATAAGGCTTACAAAGGACCTTCCGCTGTTTTCCTCCACGAGTGACTGGTTACCCTTGTCGTGGATGCCTGTCTTGACCGGCGCTGCCTGTTTCCACGTCCTACGATGTACAAATAGCGCAGAAACATGTCCCGCTTTGCATCGTTGCCACGAACGCACCCACCAAATGTGGCATCAATCCTGTAAAAGATGACTTCTACAAAGGTTTGTTGTACAGACATGAATCCCGAGATGTGACTATGACGAAATCAACCTTGAAGTAATCAGGTCCGCTCATTTCAAGTACCGATTTTTTGTACACCAAATGATATGTTTCTTCGCATCCTCCGTCTCCTAATCAAACACAGACACAAACAGATGACATTCCAATCAGCATTCGCCGCTGAGAGCGACTACAATGTTGCACTACAATACTGTACGGAGCGTGCACTTCGAATCAGGTCCTGAACTAGTGCATGCTCGAGTCGTATTTGTGGATATTTGGAGATTCATGATAAGTTGGCGCACGAAACCTACGTTTGCTTCCACCTGCTCCACCACTCATTGAAACATTGGACCTGTATCTGTGGCACGCTTCTTTCAGTGGGTGTCACGGTCGGTGTATGAGCCACCGTATACCTTCACACTCATTCAACCGTATAACGATCTGGACAGAGCGGGGTCGCCAAAATAACAAGCTCAGAGGGCCAATGGTCCTTCAGAAATGGAAGTACCCTTTCTAGACGCTTAGAATTTGGGAAAGGGCTCGTTGGCGTCAGTGAATGTGTGAAAGCGAAGGCTACCTTCGTACAGGTCTGCTAAGACAAACACCAAGAGTGAACAAGGACAGTGCATGGTATCCTTTTCTGGAGAGAGGTAGTCAAAGTACTTTTGGCCCACAACATAGTGTGAGATGTTCGTTGACAAACAAAGTCATTTGGGAAAATATCCCGCCGGGTACGGCAATCTACTGAGTAGAACCGGGAAAGGGTTGATTTGTACGGAATTACGAAAGTTTTTAAACATGTTGAAATATGGGTGACCAATGTTCAGTGTAGTCCTTCGAGACACGCAAAACTGCCGCGACCGCCTAAACAATACCGCAAGTTGGACGATGGCAACCGTGCACCCACCCTAATGAACGTCCATTTGTAGTGAAACTCAATTGCAGAAAAACTGCTCTTGCACAAAAAAATCGTTCAGCAGCAACACCCTTTCGGTGCGTAACTGCCATGCTACCCGAAGGAAGCACGAGGGCGGATATACTGCCAGGTTGCCCAAGCCTAGACAGGAGCAGTCGAGGTGCAGAGGTCGGGTTCGAACCATGGACCTTCCGGTCAGTAAATTCGAGCTCTAACCACTGAGCAACCCCGCCCCCCCCCCTCCGCACTCGGGAGTTAGGCGCTATTGTTGTGCTACTGAAAACTCTGGAGACATTTCCCGCGGCTGGGGTACAGTCATACTTAAAATTTATCTTCCGCGCATAGGAGGCATTAGCCCCTAGGACCGTAAGTTCCAGAGTCTTACGGCATCTGTTTGAATCCGCCATTCCGAACCCTTTGACCAGCGCCTTGTGATAAGAACCCTCAGCCAGTTGGACTCCATGTTGCTCGCTACTGATTGACAGAGTACATCCGCATAATTTACGTATCCGTTGTTTCCTCCTTGTCATGCCGCGTTGTGTCATTGCGCTATCGACATTTTGTCATGGTAAAAGCGCATCGCCCGCGGTACGAAAGCACCGATTTCTAAAAATCATTCAAAATTTAATTTTTTACCCTAATCTTTCCCTGATTCCATGTTCTCCCGCTTTCATAAACTAAAATGCCATGGATTAACAAGTGAGGTATGGGCGTTAAACACTGGAACTGATTATGACGATGCGGTTGATATGTTTGACAAGTACAGCCGAACACGGCTGCAGCTGTCGGCTGACGAAGACACTTTGGTATCTCGCTTCGTGCGCAGCAAACACGCATCACCAAAAATAGGTTTTTTGGATGCTGGTGATTCACCGCCCAATTTATATAAGACCATGATGTTCAGAGTAAGAGGAAAGCAGCATAGTTTTAATATACGGTTTCTCTTAAGACTCACAACCCGAATGGAATTCGGCAAGGCGAACGACAATCACCTCGGTTTGTCGCCCCACACTGCAGCGCCCCAAACAGTAAGGTGAACGACGTAAACCTAACTCCTGTGGAAGACGGGTCAAACGGACATTTTTCGTAAACCTCTTACTTCTTTCAAGCGTTGCCCACATCTTAGGTTAAGCCACACCAAATTCAATATGTAAACTACAACTAACTCCTTCCCCCAACCACTTTTATTCTTTTCTCCAGAATAAGGCTTTCAAATAAATCATGGTTGTACGGCAGCGAAGCATCAGCGTTGGACACTGATATCATGCTGTCGATGATGATGCGTAGCGCATGACTACGACAAGGTCGTGTATGATCCTGTAGCAGAATACCAGTTGGAGCCCCTAAAGCTAGTTTAATGATCACTATCAAAAATTCACCTATGCAGGCGAAGTCTACCCGGCCTAACGTAACCACCCAACACTTTTAGGAAAAAGGAAAACCATCAAGAATACCATGTTTTTGATCGACGCACCCTGAACATAACAACATAATAAGCCATTGTTTTTCTGTGGGGCGATTTCATTTTACACAGCCCAGGACGTCAGAAACAAATCAGTCAGTTCGGTAAATTGACAGACATGCCCAAATGGTCTCCTGGTAAGCGAACGATGACCTAAATGCCTGCGACTGATCGGACAAACAGTCGCTGGTGCAATAACCACGCAGACATACTGAAGAAACGTGAGTGTTTATCAGACGTCGCAACAAGTAATGGCTGGGGACTGTACAAACAGGAATGGCCAGAATGGTTCTGTTGGTGTCACGAAACTAAAGAAATGTTACGACACAGATAAGTTTATCACATCGCTTGCAGGGCGCCCCCGCCGTGTGGTCGTGTTGTGCGTGTAGTAACACGTCCATCAACTTCTTCGGTGATCGTTTCAGTGCCATTTTCGACTACCTTTGTAACACGCACCGTCCTTCCGTTGACCGTGCGTGACGAGGTAGAAACCGACCTGTAGCCTCCCGTAACGGGGGCGCCACCAAAATTTCCGAATACAGCTGAGGAACTGATTGCATTCCCGAAATCTGGAGCTCCAAACATGCCGAAAGGCTGAAGCATAGATCCACCAAAGAAATCAAAAAGTCCACCCATGAAATCGTTTTCTGAAGGTACAGCAAGATCTGACCGATGCGAAGCGGAGCGAGTGGGATGTTGAGCATGGTGATATGGGGAACCAGAATGGCGGTTGGTGGTACGGTGACTAGTGGAGCGATGGGCACGATTGGAGGGGTTGCTAGGGTCTAACCCCATAAACAAGCTGGGACCAAAGAGGCTATCAAGACCGAAACCGCCGAATACTTCACGGAATATATCCATCGGATCCCTGAAGTGAAACTGAAATGGATGAAAGGCAAATGGATCGAATTCTCCGGCATATGTTCCGTGCGAAGCGGCACCACCGTTGACAAGTCCTTGTTTGCCATACTGGTCGTAAACCCTACGTTTCGACTGGTCTGACAAAACCTCGTAGGCTTCGCTGATAAGCTTGAAGCGATGCTCGGCGTACTCCTTGTTATCCGGATTTTTATCTGGATGCCACTTCAGAGCCAACCGCCTATAGGCCTTTTTAATATCGTCAGACGTGGCATCTCTGCTAACAGCGAGGACGGCATAATAGTCCGTATCAGCCATTCTCTGCGACAAACTGAGGAAACTGGGCAGTCAGCGCACCCCCTAGCTAAGCAGTTCCGAGTACGACGACCTGATTGGTTGCAATTTCAACGGGGCGGAAGCACACTTACCACAAGCTACTGGCCGACGCATGCGACAAGGCTTCTTGGACTTTTGCACGCTGCAGGTAAAGATGCAGACTTTAATCTACCTAATCTGGTACCACAAAATTATGACTTAAAAAGGGTGCCATCCCCTCTCAAGAATGGTGGGTGATGTAGCCTGTCAGCTTAAATGTTAAACCGACACTTCGCGTTCAAATAAGAGCATAACCACATGGGTTACATGTTTTTATTTCACCTCAACATAATCCATTCGTTGCATTGCCATGAAGACTCAAAAGATGCTACTGAATCAGCCTCATTTTTGAAAAGTTGTTCAACGCCCCTTTGCTGACTGCTACTGTCCATCCTGACGCGCACGTTACGATGCGCTCAGAATGTTTCACTCTCTAAAAATAGGTCAGATGGATAAAATAAACGGTCAAAGCAACTACATTATGTCCTTGACATGGCTTTATTTCAAATGACCACGCTAAAATCTGGGCCGGAAAATTAACCAATCATAAGCCGAGTATTGGAAAGGAGGCTTGCTGGTGGTTAAATGTATTGACTTCAGTTTGGCGGTGTCCCTCTCCTGTGTCTACTTAAACAAAGTTGACTGCTGTAAGAAATGGAAAGCAAACGGGTAATTTGAAAAGGGCACTTGACGTATTGGTTCCATTACCCACAGTGTTCTATCTCCAAGGTGACTTGGTCGTCGAGGCTTACCGTCGCACTCAAGTTCATAGTGACTTGGTCGTTGGCACTGAAAGAGGAGCCCAGTATTCGCACTATGGAATTGAATTTTCGGAGGCTACTACGTCCCTGATGGACTATAACAGAAGTTTGAGCCCCGTCTAGACATCCTGGGGCCCCAAAGATGCTAGCAAAGTACTCCACCAGAGTTTTGCCGCCAGAGGTATGATTGCTTCAGCGGACAATGAAATTTTGTGAGCTACGAATATATGAACGTAAATTAGGGTGTCTTTTTGGTTTGAGCACATACGCGACAAATTGCAACATTTTGGCATAAAAAGTTTTATTTCACTCGCAAAGGTTTGGCAGATAATAGCTTTGTGCAGACAAAGAGCCCCAGTGAAAGAAGGGACGCAGCTACACCCCTTGATTTAAGGCGGACATGGATTCATGGATTCACGGATTAATACAAAGGATCGGGGTTTCCGCCCCTGGGTCACGGGGGGGGGGTTGCTCCCATCATTCAGTGGCTTCCGCTCCCCTGAAAGCACAAGCGAACAAAGTGTAGCATGGCTGTTTAATTTCCTACCGCTGTGCAATATGCCCCCCACGGAGAGGACCCATATTGAGACGATCCAAAAGTGCTTTGAACCGGGTTTTAGATGCTGCGTGAACAACCGCCTGAGGACGGTTGTCCCACGAGCCAACTACCCGAAATTAGAAACACTGTTGCCTAATAAGACTGTCCACTCTGATTTTGAGAACCTTTTTCCATGTCCCCTCGTATGTTTATTGGGTCGTCGGTTAAAATACTCTTGGCCAAACCTTGTTCATACAAGGCGTAAGTAAGTATTAGATCTCCGCGAAGGCGACGATACTCGAGGGGAAAGGGGTCAAGCACCGTGAGACGCGTTTCATAATCAACTGATTTAAGGTCAGCAACAATTTTCGTATCAACTCGTTGGACACGCTCGGGGAGTGCTGTCTTTCGCGTCCTAAGTAGACAGCTTGGTTGGCGTAATTGGGAAGCGGTCTGACATTGTCCCCATAGATTATCTGGATGTCCATGCGAGTGATACGGGGGAAGGTGCGCCGAATCATCTGTAGAACGACGAATTCCTTTTGAGCTGATTTTTCATGGTGTAGTAATAAGTACTTGTTTGAAGTGAACCAGATACCCAAATCCTTTTGGTATCTATCCTCGAAATGTCTTCTGGTCCATTCTCACTATACACGACAAAGGCTTTCACTGAGTCTCCTTAAGATGACATATGGACGCCGTTTTCGCCATTCAGACGAGGGTGCCAGTCCAACGACCACTGCTTTGCAGCATCTATGTCCATACGGAGGGCGCTGGCGTTGGAAATCCAGGATTTCAAGTCATCCGCAAAAAGTAGGCATGGACTTGAGGGCACATCTAGAAGATCGGTGGCGTGGGTCAGATGCAGAATTGGTCCCAAAACGGATCCTTAAGAAACGTTAATGGAGACTGGTGCCGGGAAGACCAGGTTGAGTCCAGTATCACTCGGAATGTTCCATTTGATAGAAACATCTTAATCCAGTGTAGACTTTGCCTATGAATCCCGTATGACTCGAGCTTAGGGAGCAGCGGGATATGTAGGACTTGAACGAATGCTTTTGAGAAGTCGAAAAACGTGGCATCCGAAGTTATTCCTTCATAGTTAACTTGGACCAAGCGGTCCAGAAACACGAGCATGTTTATCAGGTAAGAACAGTTTGTAAGGAATCGGCGTTGTGCTGGGTATATCGAGCCGTCGGTTGTGAGGTGATTTAAGATGGCCCTCTCCAGAAGGCGCTCCATCACTTTGCACGGTATGTTAGTGGGCTAATAGGCCTGTAGCTGCCGGGTGATAGGCGGTCATCAGTTTTGTAGATTGGCAGTCGCTTCCTTTCAAGCAGAGGGAAGGTTGCCTTCGTCGAGCGGCTGACGAAACACTAAGTAGAAGTGCTTTGCCAGTATGAGCGAAGTTTCCTTCGGGATTCTCGGATGGACCTCATTTTGCCCAAACGCCCTGAGTTTGTCTTGTGCAAGGGCAGTCGGACATGACCTCTCTGAAGACCAAGCAAGATATAGGCCACTAGTAGTTACGCCTTACCAAGATTGGACTTGATGCGGTCGTTGGGGCAGGATAGAGGCCTACATACTGTCATCTACGGGCTTCAGATACTACTGTTTTGTCATCCGTAGGTTCCCCGTTTCTGTCTCAAAAAGAGAGGGCGGTTGGCTTATTTCTTCGCCCGTGTGTCATGTACCAAATAGTATGCTTTTGTTTTTTTCCAGGCGTGGTCTTGTATCGTGGCCCGTTTTCGTATGTTCCGTTGGAGGATTTCTGATTAACCGCGGTTACGCATTTTGCGAATTGCCAGCCCATCTTTTGTATCTCCTGTGGTTATGTTTTTGAACAATAGCTGGAACCTGGCTTCCGGAAGACGCCGAATCTTTTTGAGTGGCTCTTGACTCATTCGAGTGCGCGCTGGTTTCTTTGGGAAGGGCGCCGCCACGGCGGGTTGGTCGAAGAAGATACGTATTTCTGCGGAGTCTTTAAGGCAGAAGTTTTGACTCCATTTTTGGGATCCCGGATTCCTGGCCCAGTAGAAGATAAAATCAGAGGTGAACTGGATGTGGAGTGCACCGCTGTGCCTTTATCGTCCACTCAGGAAGTGAGAAACGATTATTCCACATATGCTGAACGCTGTCATTGCGGAGCTTGCTCCACCCCGGGCACCGCTGTCATTGGTAGTCAAAGGGTTAATGGCGGTTGAGTAAAAACTACAGTTTATAGTCGCGGCGGGTTGCACTGGCGTGCTTTTATGGGCAAAAGAGCCCATAGCTACCATCGGGTTGGTCATAAGTTCAGGGTCAGCAGATCTGTCGCCCAGCGAAAGTTTGTTTCGGGCCTCATCCCTAGGACCCCTTTGACCCAGGCACATTCGAAATGTTGTCTGAGACCATAGTTCGGAAAAAGGAAACTTTCACTTAAACTAGTAGTCTGACGGTGTTTACTCAAAACCTTGACATGCCTGAACGCATTCAAACTATACTTCGAGCGCGGAATTCATATTTTTAGCCGCCATCATAGTTCACTGTGGCCCAATTTTAAAGACGAGCGAAAATTGTGTGGAAAAGTCGGTTTCTCCATGGTTTTCCCCTTTATTGCGTTTTAAAATTACCTAAAGAAGACAAGAGCACATCCTTTTTTCGCGAAGGCTCAAAGCGCAGCATCCATCCGCGGCTTCCATACAGCAATGTATTCCGCCGTTGCATCAGACGTCCTGTAAAACAAATCTAGAACCGAGGAATTCGTTGCAGCTGATAATTTTAGTGGGTATTTTGGTGGACAGCTCACACGGCACCGGATATTTGGTGGAGCATTACCTTCGGTGGAATCCTTGAGGGAGATGTGCTCTACCCGGATCAAGACCACCCGGTCGGCAAGTTCTTCTTCGGCTGCCTGTCCGTCAACCGGTCCTGGGCGCTGCTGAATTACAAGGCGCAGACGTCGGACGCGTGGCAACAATTCCGGACAAATTTAGGATAGATGTAGCTACCGCGTCAAGTGCTCACCTCCATTTTTAAGTAGGGTGGTGTTTCCGTTATGTTCACTGAATTAGATAGCATGTCATCGGCTGTCACAAAGCTCCTCAAATGTGGTGGTGTTCACTCGGTGGAAGCTAAGGCTGATAGTCCTGGCTATGTTTATTTTTTCGCACGCAACGAACAGTTCCGTTT
The DNA here is from genome assembly GCA_004794785.1 of Opisthorchis felineus. NCBI lineage: Eukaryota > Metazoa > Platyhelminthes > Trematoda > Opisthorchiida > Opisthorchiidae > Opisthorchis > Opisthorchis felineus. The sequence goes on along the minus strand of SJOL01006390.1, from coordinate 369,986 downwards.
CGAAGTTTTCTAGGTGTTCTAAACTTTGATGCCTTGCATAGCACGAAGTGTCTTGGGTCAGTCATTTTGCCGCATCTGACATTTTCTATGTTGGTATGGGTCGTACATCTTTCTTGTGACCCACTCCGTAGGATGGTGTACACATTCGTTGGAAGCAAGTATTTCCACCTCTGCGTAAACTGTTCAGCATTTTCGAGGACGTGGTGGATCGGTAGTATTGCATTAAGACGTTCTTGCTGGATTAAATGGCAGCACAGTTTTGGGGCTCCCATAGCTGTGTCTGGCTGCCGTATCATGTGCTATTTTCACGTGTGCCAAGCCATTAGGGGGCACATAATTCCCATAAAAATGTCCATTTTCTTGCAGACCAGTGTCAGGCGCAGTCGCCACACTCTGCCCCACGACCCACCTTGATAACGTGGCGGAGTAAATATCTATTTACTGGACAATTACTACGTATGTTTCGTCATATTTGCAAATTCTGTGGAGAACAGACCCTGGCCTCACCCTATATCCGAGTGCCCACTGGTTCTACAGCGCCCGCAGGTGGGTCAACCGTGCTCGGCGAGGGTTGGAACACTTTGTAAACGTGACCAATAGCCGCCCTGGGAATGCAACCTGGTGCCTAAAAAGGTGTGTGCACCAAATCGAAATCTTGTAACATGTCATCCACAAGGGCCCCAGGCACCGCCAGTGGCTCATGAACGAGATGGAGTTGCACACCACGAATTACTGTGCTCGGTGAGAAATTCGGAAGGGAGAGAGCTATACACTTCCTGCGATTTATCGCATCACGGTATACACCACAAGCCAGGTTCCGAGGCGCATTGGCACTTGCACACTAAAAGTGAAACACCATCAAGTTGATACTCCCAGGGTGAGATGCACGTTGTTAACACCAGTTAGTTTTTATGCAATCGGTAAATGTTCTCAATCGTTTAACACCTCGGTGGTTAGTTGCAAGAGCAACTTCCATCAATCCATGTGACACCTGATACGCTGTAACTGGGAGCTGTAAGGTTTGCTCCTTCTCATTGCTTCATTAACAAATATCTTTCAACGTACATCGAAGTTGCGTGTAATGCCACTACTTCAGTCCTCTTCCCCTTAGCTGTTGTCAGACTCTGGATCCCCATCTTCCATCCCCTCACTGTGTCCAAAGAGGCACTTCGCAACCAAGAAGCCTAGCTGTAAACCACTTCACCCTTTAAGGCCGGTCGACAGAGCGACCCGAGTAACTTCAGCCTGTTCGGTAGTACTAACCGACATCTCATTTCCTGCCCCACTCAGCAACCTTCTTCCCTCTCCTTTACCAGAAACGACCTAGATTCACGTAGACCTGGCAGATCTTAGAGCCCACGTGCATTAGATGGGATGCGGACTAGCTTCCGAAGTATACAACCAGTTGCACGCCTGCTAACTCCTTATGCGGCATGCGATCCCAAAAACCTAGTGACACTCCGTGTCCCCTCACCGAAGCGGTTTCCCGGGCGGAAAAGTGTGCTGTAAAAGCCTAGTATCATTGCGCCCCCCGCACTAACTCTTCGAGTTCCTCTCTACTGCCCTTCGTCTGCAAACCCAACAAAACCCGAATTCTACAAAAATACACACATGGCTTCTCAAACAGTACGCGCCAGGCCCTTGGCAGGACCGTCAACCCGCAACTTCTATTAACTTATTTTAGTCCCTATATTATGCAGAAGTCTCACTCCCTGAGATTGCATCTGCACCTGCTCCCTGGAGTGCCCAGAGCGTCTAGCGCCTGCCATAGAAGTGCTTTTCATGCCTTACTCCAGTGACTCAGTTATATTTCCTCCCCCTCAGCGTTGAGCTTCTGCAACCGGACGATTTATGCTTCACTCGTTCGAGCTGGGTTCCGTCCAGGGGTAATCTTGTCAGCTTTGTTAAATATCCAGTGCCCTGCTTTACCAAGACCTAACTAATATTAACCAGAAGGTAACCATAGTTCCTCATTCATGAGAATCACACTACGTCCTCTGAAAACTCGCAGTGCACGCACATAACACAGTATATCTGAAGATGCGCGACGGATGAAATTCTTGTTTGGCTTTACAGCCCACGCACACAATATCGTGTTGCACCTCTGCTTGGCATGGTGGTTCACACCAAAGCTCCGTCGGCGTTCAGCTACAGTGCACACGCTCTTAAAATCCCCATTCTACTCCCATGGACCTAATGATAGCTTCCGTTTGCCTCCGCTAAATGCCTGTTCCAGTGGCTGCTTATCGTTTGCTCGTTCGAACTGACTGCGCTGTTTTACTGGCCTGGTTCCCAACCCCGACTGGATAAAACATCTGGTGGCTGGTGTTGTTTGATAATACACAAGCGGCACCTATGACTGCTTGGTGGCTTGCCACCTTGCAAATGTGGTGGCATGCACGAGGGATGAAAACCTCAGTGTGTTGGTCGGGTCCGCCTGCAGCAGTGCTCACCCTGTTGCGTTGCACCAGAGTGTTTTCGCATATCCACCACCTCTCCAGCAGAAAGGGTGGTTCGCCTATCGCCGGTGGTTGGCTCTTTATTCAGGAACTCCATAAAACAGCACCGTTGTTGTCTGCCTGCAGCTTGTTGTTTGAACATGTTCCTGTTGTCATTTTTCTGGTAACGCTAAGAAAAACTGTTCCTTCGTCTGATTTTAAAAATTGCACTGAGTAGCCCAAAAACTATATGATGCTCACGGCTGATATCGACATGCGAAGCTGTTGCCACCTTCGTCTTAGTCGGGGATGCACCACCTCAAGTCCACTTCATCTGCCAGACATAACACACGCGTTCTTCCCGCCTGTTCTCTGAAGCGATCGTATACATAAAAAATCTATAGTCCTTATTATTTCCCAAACACCAGCACTCACGGCTAGGGCCTGTTGGCTGTTTTTGCCGTGCATCATTCGCTTCTGGGAGCTGACAGCAGTGACCCGGTGGCTGGCGACCGTATGCTTACCTTTCTGTTAAGTTCACGTAGTAGACTCCATTGAGACTACAGTCCTCATACATATCTCCGAAGCAGTTGCTCAACCGTTTATTATTCGTCTGCTGTCCCTGTTTACATTGACGCCCCCTTTGCTCAACAGAGATCCTATGATTGGATTCTTTAGCCGAGCTAAAAACAACCGCCACCCCCTGTCTAACTAACCATCTAGCTCAACGGCTAGCTTCCTTCCTCGCTACCTTGGCGGCTAAGTCCTTACCTTCCTGAAATTAGGCACCTACTCTCGCCCTGGCCGTACTCCTTCTGATCGACTGACGCTCAGTGTAAAAACGAGACACAACTCTTAGCACCAATGATAGTCTGTCGCGTCGCTATCTGAAGGTACTGCATACATGCCGAGCAGAAGCCCACTAATAATGATTTCTTATGTCCTCATTATACATCGTCAACCTCTGCTAGCCCTTGGTTACTAGATTGACCAACAAAAATCTACCCATTTGTAGGTTCATTTGGCTTTCTGTCATCCCCTTTTGGATTTTTTATCTGGACACCATTTTATCTGATGCCTTCCGGAACTCACCAGTATCTACCGCTCTCATCCTATTCCTCCCTCATTCCCCCTCTCCCTAAGCTTTAAACTTCGGCTCCAGTTTCTCCAAACGCCCCGTATAGCTGTCATTCATTCAATCCGGCTGGTCCCCGGTCTACATTTACATTGTCCTCTAACTGAATCGAAATTACCCGTGACTCTACATGGGCCTGGCTCTACCTGTGGCGATCTCATCGTCTAACTCAGATCCAGCTGCCACGGAAATGCGTATCTCCCGCCCGATTGCGGAAGCATTGATGACCGGTGCTGGGCTGTCCAGAAGCCTAAGTATGCCAGTGCAATGATGGCATAGCACTGCCATACCCAGTCGGATGGCATTCCCGCAGCTATTTTCTTCCTACCCTCGACCGTCATTTGTCGCCCACTCGAGCCTGTAATTTCAACTGCAAACAAATTTTTCACTCAGCCCCGACCGCCTCTGAGACGAGTTAGTTTTAACCCGCTAAACCTACCCGGTTTTCCCCTTCAATTTCGGTCTACCCCTTCTGCAAGTTCTATTACATTTGCAGTGTTCGTTTGGCCCTACGCATGACACTATCTCTCCACCGAAACTATCCTTTACACCTAACTTTCCTACAACAGTGATACCAGTGATTCTACTTAGTTTCAACGTAGACCATATTCTTGAGACGAAACTTGCCATTTGTCTCCACTTCAAATTCTACCATCTCTAACCCCATTTTTGCTTTTTGTGACCCTGGCCATTTGCTCAGCCGCCCAATTTCACTAATGGCCAGAAAGTATTTTCAGTTTTACTTCTTGTCAACCGACTTCATCATTGAACTGGTCGTATCTCATGCCCATTGTTCTTGTTTATTTGTTCCCACATACGTACTGACTTTTCACCTAACAAGCATGTCTCGTTGGTTGCACCTTCCTCCCCGCAGTGTTGTTGCCTGCCGCATTCAGGTTGTAACGACACTATGATGCCTCAATTGGCATGTTCTTTACAAGATGGGAAGTAAACCTGTCATTGTTATAAAGCAAGGTGAATGGGCCTACGAAAGGGTGGATTTTTGTTGGCTGACTTAGCAACCAAGGAGTAGCTGAGGTTGCCGATGTAGTATGAGGACAAAGCAAATCACTATTTGTGTGCTGCTGCTCAGCGAGCATGCTGTACATTCAGATAGCAATACAAGAAGCTAGCATTGGTGGTAAGAGTTGTGGCTCGTGTTTGCACTGAGCTTCAGTCGATCGGAAGGCATGAGGCGAGGGCAAGAGTAGTTGCGCAATTTTGGGAAGGTAAGGACTTAGGCGCCAAAGTAGCGAGCAGGGAGACTAGCCGTCGGACTGATTGGTACGGGCGATGACAGGATGAGCGAAACAGGAGACGGTAGTAGTTTTTAGCTCGGCTGAAGAATCCAATCAGAGGGTCTCCGTTGTGCAAAATGTGTGTGTGGGTTAATGTGAAGAAGGACTGCAGGCAGATAATGATTAATTGGGTGAGAGCTTCCGAGATAATGGATGGAAGAGCTAGAAGCTACTACGTAAACTGAACAGAAAAGTAAGAATACGATTCCTCAGTCAGCTCCAAGCAACGAATGGTTTATGGCAAAATTAACCAACAGGTGCTAACCATGACTGCTGGTCTGCAGGGAATAAAGTCTCTATATTTTTTGTGTGTGGTCACTTCGGGGAACAAGAGGGACGATCGTGTGTTATGTCTGACTGATGAAGTGGACTTGAAGTGGTCTAACTTCAACATAGGCGGAGGTGGGAACAGCCTTGCACATCGATTTTATCCGTGCGCTTCAAAAGGTATCTTCATGATACCCCATGCAATAAAAATCAAACAAATATACACTTGTCCTTAGCTAGTATTTCATAGCGTTGCCAGACAAATGACAACCGTACAAGTCCAAACAAGCAGCTATAGACAGACAACGAAAGTGCTCTTTTATGGATTTTCTAAATTGAAAGCCATACTCAGAACCACCATGAGTTGACCACATACCTCTAAAATATAAAGACATTATTCCTCGGCTACCGGCACCCGCAGCTAGCGAGTATCGGCAATTTTCGTCGTGTACCGCTTGTTGATTGGGAATGACCGAAGAGGCTCAGTGACGTGTGGCCCGTATTCTTACATTTCTGTTCGGTTCACGCAGCAGCTCCCAGTTCAAGTAAAGTCAATCATATTTTTGAATCGAGATCACTCTCCACTGTAAATTTGTACATATTTTCATCTCCACTGGAGCTTTTCTTGATCCTGGTCATGAGTTCACCGTCCAAGTTCATTCACAGTCAGCTACGTGTTTCAGTTTTAGTTCAAGCCAAACGGCTGCATGGCTGAACTATTCCTCCCCCTGCTTCATTGTTCTAGTTTTCGTTTTCCACGATTTACGATTACGTATTAAGTGATGAGCATGTCTCCTTGGTTTTGCCTTCCAATTTGTTGTGCTGTTTCCAGCCCCATTCAAATTGATTCGGCCCAACCACGCATCATTTGGTATGCCCCATATCAGCTAGGGAATGAACATTGTTATCGCACCTCCTTTTGACATTCAGTAACCACTCGTTGGCCTAAGGTATGTTAAATGTTCACCTATGCATAGCTCAATTCGTTTTCCTGTTCTTCAACGGTCTCTGGCCAAATACAACCTACCGGGGCTAGATGTCCCCCTGTCTCTGGTTCCCAAGCCACAGCCGTCACCTGTAGAAGGGTTGCAGACAGCTTGAACGCCTGGCGTACAAATTAAAGATGTTGGAGAAACACGAGGCCACTTGCTCTCTCAGTTGTGCAAACACGGCCGATGTTACGCCACCATTTGAACACTGGTTTGGACAGCCAGCCTCCGGTTTCGGAGGGCAGTCGTGTCCAGCTTATTTGGCTGTCTACTCCAACAAACGAAGTCGTCTGTGTCTTTGTGGCTTGCCGACTGACTCTGCGGACCGAGGGTGTCTAAGGGACCGAGTACCATATTACAGCCATTGTTTTGGTGGCCAGTCTTGTACGTTGTGTGGAGAAGATCTGCAGGAGCTCCCACCAAGTAGGGGGGCACACAGCACTGATGCTATTTTCCTCCGTCGCCGGTCCATCCTTTTAATGCACTTCTGACGTGAAACTACTAGTCAGAAGGGCATGCTAGGATGTGGACCTCGACCGGTCCACGGAAACCAAATGGAGCTTGTCTCGTATGGCTGTGGAGGTTGAACTATTACGCCTAATTCCCAGGCGGACTGAACCAGTAAGTTGAAATATAACTACACGTACAAATTTTGTAGACCTTGCGTTCGAATCCCGAGATAACGGCGGCTTTTGATTTCTGATCGGATGCTTCCCAGGCGTTTTTCAGGGGCACATAAAAATGTGGTGCTACTGTGACTTAGTAGTTGTGCTTTCGTGCTGCCATAACCCTGCAGGCTTTTTGCTCGGAAGTAAATTGCGCAAGGTTCAGCTATGCCGGCGAGGTTTGCGGATAAAAAGCAAGCAAAACTTTAAGCCTTTTAAACATGTTCTCTTGTGTGTGCGTACGTGCTGAAACTTAGTACGAAAAAAACGAATAGAGATTAAACAATGATGCCTACGTATCGGAAGAATACAAATATAAACAGAGGATCCCCCAATGTATGTCTTTCAGTAATATGATACTTTATTATTCTGCTCCAACAGATCGAATTTGACAACAAACACCCACTGTGTCGTCCATTACTTTGACATTTAAAATTCCCCACGTTCTATTTGAACCCCCCGTTTCACCTTTGTGTTTAGTATGTGCACATGAACCGGCGTTTGTTTGTCCCCGCAATTTTACTCATTTGACCTTGAAGTCATCTAACTATTTTGTGGCCGAATTTATGCACGCGTGACTGTCTCACGTATGAGCCCGTTTTGCTCATTTGGTTTGTAGTTTTATAGTCCAAGTTGACTTTTTGTTGTGGACAAGTTTCTACTGTCGAGGTTTGTAGATTTTGCGAATTTGTCTTACAATAATAGCACCGTGTAGAAACCCGGCTCCAACCTTTACTTTCTCGGGAGTCCTGGTACCATTTAACTGTAACACTTACCTACGCTGCAAATCGTCGTCACGACAACACTGATGGGTGCACCTTCAGGACCGCCCTAGGTCTTTGAATCCCAAGGATTAAGTCTTAACCACAAAGTAGATCCGCTGACACTGCTGTCTTGTACATGCCTTCTAGTAGCTTCAGGTCCACTTGTAATAAATAATGCTTATGATCACTGAATCTGGACATCGTAATACCAGTGTATACGCCTAACAATCATTGTTGAAAAGAAGGACATTTGAGAGATTGGTAAGACGTTTCAACGCTTGTGTCAAGTGAGTGGTTCAAGAAAATGAGAAGCGGAGTAACTGCCCGTTAGATTTTTGCCGATGCATCTAATAAAGAATATAAAAGATGCTTCAAAAACGGCGTTTGTACAAGTTTCGGGAGAGAGCACAACAGGGCAAAAAAGCATAGGATTTCGAAGATGAAGGACCGCTGTTGACCTTTGGTTTTTCCATCACGCATAATTTAGGCCTCACAAACAGCAAAGGTAGACACAAGCACGGGCCCAACAGCTACGAAAGAGGCCAAGTCAAGTGGCAACGCAGACGATAATAATGATGAAGGGTCGCCGTTGGCTACATTTTCTGAACGTTTCGTTGATATTTTCGACAAAATCAAGCTTACTAACTTAACGCTCACCACTGAAAATGATCTCTCGCCATGATACTTTTTCAACTTCTTGGGAAAAACTCATTTTCCCGTGGCTAGTTGCACAAACGCGAGAGTAGGAACTACTCAAATTTGGCTAAATAAAATAAAAAGCAGCTGTAAAATCTTCACTGGAGGTTCAAATCGGAAAAGCCTATATGCCTGCAAAATGCTTTAGTTAAACGACTTCAAAACGTTCACGAAATCAATTTTGTTTTGCTTGCATTTATTGCAGGTATGACTGACCACGTGCTTATCTTTACGCCTTGCCCAAAGCCCAATGACCACGGGAATGCACGCCCTTTGTCCGCGCACCTCAAAACCAACGTTCGTCATGAGATTGTTCAGAAACCGAAGCATATTGGTGAAATGGTGGCTCAAAATGGCCATAATTGGGCCGTTGATACACCCGCAGCTGTCTTTCACATTCTCTCGACTGGGTCTCTTTCCCCTTCCAGGCCCTTACTAGCATTTACGAAAAAACTGAGTGGCTTTTCCCAACCGCCACCGGAGTGAATTCGTCGTTTCAACCCGCTGAACCGTTTCTTTTGGGTTCAAGGATCCCAGTTCTCTGCTGCACTTTCAGCTCGTCCTGTCCACAAGTACAAGGAATTTTTGGTGCTATCAAGTTTACGCAACACTCCACTTACCCAATGGACCTTCATTTCTGACTTGCCCCCGACAATGAAGCCGCTAAGTTGACTCACTTTCATTGCACAGCGTATCTCTGGGATGAAAATTGCTGCTTTGCTCTTCCGCAATTCTTTACTTCGCCGTTCCCACTCATGCTCTCCATGGCCTTATCTGTTAACTCAACAGTTAAAGACCATCCACTGTCATAAATGGTCTTCAGTTTTAGTTCCATTTGTCTGGCTTTTATTAGTGAAATGCCGGTGCGTAACTGGCAATTTCTACAGCATTTTGTTTCCCACAATTCACAATTTCTTATCGCTTAACGGAAACGTTCCATTGGTTCTGCTATCACCGAGTGTGCTGTAGCCTTCCATGTTTTAGGTGCGACATATTGATTCTATTTGACATGTTATTAGCAAGTCTCGACTTGTCCCGTATTATCTCCACTGCATATGCCCTTTCCCATTCGTCTAAATTCGTCCTGGGTGACTTCAACCTACCGGATATTTCCTGGTCTCCTATTTTGGGTCCTACTCGTTATGCCTCGCTGCTTGCCCAACTTAGTGTAGAGGGTTGGTCCCAGATTGTACGCAGCCCCACTCGTGGCCAACATACCTTAGACCTAATATTCTCAAATGAGGGTCATCTGGCTACGGCCGCAGTTGGTCCATGCTTCCCAGGTAGCGATCACTGCGTCGTTTCGTGCAACGCAGTCAGGTATGGAGAAACTGTTTCTCTGAGTCCTTCATTCTTTCACCTCCTAACTCCGGATATTTTGCGGGCCTTTTCATCCCTGCTGGCCTCCCGGGACTGGAACGACTTCTTTCTCTCGACAAACACACAACGCATTTGTGATATCTTCTACCGAAACCTATTGACCTCTCTCCACCTTGCTTCTCCCATTAAGAGTTTTCACCCTGATATCTCCCGCCATGATAAGTTATTGAAAACCTTGGACAATAAAATCCTCCGAGCTGGCAGAGAATATCGGAAAACTCGGGACTTCTCATTAATACTCCTCATCAGCAAACTTTCAACTAACCGAGAGTCCTTACGGGTATCCCTCGAATGCCGTGAAGAGAACACCACTCTCAGGGACCCGTCTCGCTGTAAGTTACTGAGCCGCCTATTCCGTGGGCGCTGTACCCCAAACAGTCACTCAGTTACTTGTCTGCGTTCCACCGACGGTAGTTTTATCACCGATCCTGTAAATATAGCTGACCACCTGAACGCTTACTTTGCCAGCTGCTACTTGCCCTCTCCTTCCAAACTCAATCCCACAAGCCCTGCTGCACATTTCACATCTCCACAACAGAGTAACCTCCCCTCACTTAGCAACATGACCATCTCCCTAGCTGATGTATCAGCCCTTCTTCAAACCCTCAAGGACTCCACCGTGCCGGGGGCCGACGGCATACCATCACGTGCCCTGAGTCAAGGCGGTCAAGATGTCAAAACCCTTGTCTTAAATCTTTTTAATCATTCAATCAAATGTGGAATCGTCCCCTCCCAGTGGAAACGATCTGTCGTTCGCCCCCTTTTTAAATCCGGATCGAGGCAAACTACTTCCAACTACAGAGGGATCCATCATACCCCCCTTTTAATGCGAACCCTTGAACGGCTGGTCAAAGGCCCGTTAATCAGGTTCCTCCTAGCTACAAATGCCATAGATGATCGACAGTACGGTTTCCTATCTCAGAGATCCGTCAATGGCTGCCAACTTCACTTCTTTGAGACCGTCACAGCAGCCTATGATGCCGGACACTCTATTGTTACAGTCTATTTGGATATCCAGAAAGCCTTTGACCAGGTCCCTCACGCATCCCTACTGAAAAAACTTAATTCTGTTGGCATCACTGGGTCCTTATTTCAGTGGTTCACCTCCTATCTATCTGATAGGTCACAGATAACACAAATAGGTGACAAACAGTCATCCCCACTACCGATCACCAGTGGAGTCATTCAGGGGAGCGTGCTAGGTCCCATCCTCTTCCTACTATATATCAACGACGTCTTCGACGCCGTATCCCATGGCAAACCCTTCCTTTTCGCGGACGATATAAAAATCACTTACACATTTCCCCCCTCTGCTAAAGATCTTGCCCTCCGCCAGGTCCAACAAGACTTAGACTCTCTGACTCGCTGGTCAAGTGCCTATAGCCTAAACTTCTCTTCTTCCAAGTCCCATATAACTTTCTGCCGCTGCTCCGTGCCAGCTGATATGTTCACAATTAATGGGAACCCCGTCGCTCATTCCACAGAGATCAAAGACCTTGGTCTCAGATACTCTTGCACCTTTAATTTTTCTCATCAAGTCCAGTTCCAGGTTGCCCGGGCACGTAGGTTCTGCTTTCTAATATTACGCTCCTTCCATCTTCGAGACACAAAGGTCGCAATTTTCAAGCTATGCGTGCGACCAATTGTGGAATTCTGTCCTGCTTTCTCTTCCCTCTATACCCAAAGTTGTAAGCTGGCACTCGAGAACGTCCAACGATCATTCACCAAAAAGTTATTCCCACGGACTAGTCCTCTCTCCTACCGCTCCCGCTGTATAATCTTAGGCCTTGAGCCACTATGGCTCAGACGGTTAAAGCTAAATTTAACTCTACTACACCGTCTTTTGCACCAAAAAGCTTTTATAGCAGAGGCTAGGCCAAGCGTAAAATTATGTGCGCGCTATAAAATCCGTAATTCCAGCAACCTCTTAGTGTGCCCTCAAGCGCGTACAAACCTGCGCCACTACTTCTTCCTGGTCTACTACACTCGCATCTGGAACAGTCTTCCCGATCGGTTTCGAGATATCACACACCAACATACGTTTTCGCAGTCTGTAGATAACTTCCTTACGTGTGAAGCCGCAGCCACCCTACTCAATACCCAATTATCCCCTGATCTCCTTTATGAACGGGGTCCAGACCACCTCTGAGTTTGACGAAGGTATATTTAGTGGACGAAAAAAATAAATAAATAGTTAAAACAAAAAATTTAAAAAATAAGCCGCACCCTTACTATACTGTGCTACCTCTTGACTTGCTTGAAGCAACTTATAGCACGTTCCTCCCAGCTAAGTCCCTGCCCTGGACTACTCTATCCGCTCTGATTAATGAGTGGTGCCTCGTCTTGCCTAACCCTACCCAACATAAACCAAGGAAAGAACAGAGTTTGTCATACCTGAGGACGTATTATACGCCACGCAACCCATTCAACACACGCACACAACATTGCGGTACGCCTCTGTTTGGCTCGATAGCTCACGCTCCGTCATCGTTTAGCCATGGATCACACACTCTGGACATCTCCGTTCTGTGCCTATTGTTCCAATGGTAGCTGCCGTCTCATTTGCCTCCGCGACTTGCCTTTTCCAGCGGCTGTATGTCGTTTGCTTGTTCGAAATGACTGAGCTGTTTTACTGGCCTGGCTTTCCCCCGACTAGATAAAATATCTGGTAGCTGGAGTTTATATTATTGCACAAGCCGCAATTATGACTGCATAGTGGCATGCCGCCTTGCAGATCTGGTAGCATGCACGAGGGATGAAAACCTCGTGTGGTGGTCGGTACGTCCTGCAGGGAGGGTCGCCCTGTTGCGTTGCACCATGGTGCGTTCGTATACCCATCACCCCTCCAGTAGCACGGGTGCTTCGCCCATCGCCGGTGGTTCTGAGCATGGCCTTTAATTCAGGAAACCAATAAAAGAGGACTGTTGTTTCTGTTTGTTGCCGCTGGGCTGGACTCGTCCCGGTTGTCATTTAACTGGCAAAGCCATAAGCTACAGACGAATATAAAAAAAGGAGAAGAAACTGGACATTTGTCTGTAAAAAAAGGAGAAAGATATTCGTAAAAAAAACACAGATGGGATAGCCTGAAGACTCTGTGATGCCCATGGTTTACATCGATGTACGGAGCTGCAGCTGCCTTCGTCATATTGGGGTTGTACCGCACCAAAGCCCACTTAGTCGGCCAAACAACACACACGCACGTACCTGCTTCTCCCAGTAGCGAACATATACAATGAGAAATATATGTAAACAGAGGTTCCTAACCCTCTGCTACCAGCATGCAAGACGAGTGTCCAAAGACTATTTATTCGCCATGCACCACTTGTTAAATTGAAGCTGATAGCAGTGCTTCTGGGACTGGTGACTATTTCTTACCTACGCTTACTTTCTCTCCTAGGTTATTTTGCTGCCCAATTTAAGTAACAAATGCCAGATAAGCTAGCCCATCATCTCGGAAGTTAACCCTCGTCAGTACTTATACTTCTGATTTCCCCAACCACACTACCTCTCTGCGTGCTTATGTCGGTTTGCACTGTATCTCTCGTAATTCAATATCATATGTTAGCAAACCCAACCCTTGCTTGGTTGCTAGTTGACTAAGTGCAAATCCATCCCTATCCACTCTCACATACTCACTCACTGTCACCACCCTAATAGCGGTAGATGTCAAGTCTTTCTCTCTATATATATTAATGCACATTATCCCATCTGATGTCTCCTCAGACTCACCATGCTTTGCTAACCTCATCCCATTCCCTTGTCTTCCCAAGCATAGAACTTCGACAATATCAGGTATGGACGACCTGGTTGGCTGTTATCCACTCCACCTGGCCTATGAATCTACACCCACAGGGATCCCCAACTGGACCGAAAAAATCCTAAAAGATCCCGCTGCTCAGAGAATTGCACATCCCAGCACAATGACCTTTTATGTGACGTCCGTTACGGGGCTGTCCGAAAACTGAAGTATGTCAGGCCAATGATGGCACGGCACTGCCATACCCAGTTTGATAGCATACCCGCAACTATTCCCTTCCAATTCTCGACTGTACCCTCCCACCCACTCGTTCTATTAACTGCAAATACGAATAAGCTCCCCACCTGTCCCAGCTGCCTGCATGATCTGTTCATTCCAAACTGCTGAACCTGTGGTTCGAATTTAACCATTTCGCTCGCGTTCTGGCACGTGTGTTGGCACCATCTCACTCTTCCAAGGAACTATTATGCCCGGCTCCACAACAGCGACACCAGTGAGTCTCTACAGTTTCACTGTACACCATGATCCTGAGGTTCTTGTTGCCGTCTATGCGTTTTGCTACTCCCTCCACGTCATCATCCCCACTTACGCTTTTTGTAACCCTGGCCATGAGCTCAACAGTCCAAGGTCAGGAGGCCTCAGCGGTGGTTTTATTTTTTTTTTCAACTTGACCGGCTGGATGACGCCAACTATACCGCTTCACCAGATCTGATGTTCTGATTCCTCATTTTCAACCATTTACACTCTTCTTGTCATACGTCAAAGAGGAAGCCTCTTGTGTTGCCCTCCCTCGCTTTGTTTTTTGGCCCGTCACCTTCAAATCCTACCGACCTGACCTTGCTCGATGTTCTCTCCAAAAAAAGCATGGTACCTGTGCCTCCCTGCCCGTGCCGGTTTATTGATGACCGCGTCTACATCGGATAACGCCCCCGCCTATGACGCTGTCCCTTTTCCCAAAATCCCTGTGCCCACAATCCCCGCCAGCCATGCCTTTATTCTGACTGTAACCTGATGATCACGCCTGACGGCATGCCACCCACAAGTTGGGAATAAACATTATTATTATTATTATGATTATTATTATAAAATTATCATTACAGTTATTGCCTTGGCGGGGCGAGTACCGACCCCCGCGTGACTGTTGTTGCGGTCCAGGGGGGCAGGCTTGGACTAATCTTACTCTGCCCGTATTTGAACAACCTTATTTTGCACATTACACGGAATATTATTCATCTTTGCCGCCCACCTTAACGTAGCGTACACGCTTCTTGCCAACAACACAGCCCCTGTCATGCAAAATTCCAGGCAGACCCAAGCTCCTTAGCCTAACTGTCCACTGCTTTCGCAGTGTCTGTATCCGAGTTTGGACGCCAATTCTCGGCTTTTCGTGATTATAATTCTCCTGCTTCTTTAATCATGCTTGACTGCCCTATTAAAGTTGACGCTGGGATTAGGGCTCTGCCCCCGACTTTCGACTTTGCAAACCGAGAGCAGTATCAAGCTGCGTGAACACGGATGCTGCTGCCGCTCACTAGAAGTAAACGAAAAACAATTTCGTCCAAACTACGAAGTTTTGAAGTCGCGAATTTTAAGGAGAGTAAGTCTACTTCGGTTATAAGTTTCAGTGGTATGTTGCTCACAGCTTTTATTTATGTGATAAAACTTTCAAGGTCACCGACCACCGCTGAGTGGCATGTGATCATCAGTTTACGAGACAAAGCATGAAATCAATTCAGTCTATTTTATCGTTCCGCAGAGTTCTTCAAATGAGAGATAGCATCTGAAGAATATACAGTGTAAATTCTACTAAGGTAGGTGGTTAAATAACGTGTGTACGCGTTATACCCGTCGGACGTATCAAGTTCGATTATGTCTGATATGTGTCAACGCTGAAGTTGGAGTCTTACCGTTATAGAGGTAAACTTATTACTTGCTCAATTGGTCCCATTGGCGATAATTGGTGGTCAGCATGCACGACGATGATGCGATAGTGTGGTTTAGTGAGCATATGCATTATTGGATGCAGCGAAGTTAAATATAAAGGGGGTGTATACGAGGCAGTCGTCAGACCAACTGGCAAAGTTTCTACCTTAGAATTCATGAACCTCATGCACCCTAAAACTTGCACTCATGGATACAGCCGTAGCAACGATCCAGTGAGTGAGCGGGTACTTGGTGCCAAAGCTGCTCATTAAGAGCATTAAAATCTGACTTTAATTCACTTCTGCCTCCAGATATGATGCTCTGTGGCTTATTAGAAATAATCGTCTGGCTGTCTTTATCATAACTTGTAACCATACTATATTCAACCCCATTAGCAGTGTCACCAACTGGGAACCCTTTATTGGGAAATGATTATCAACTCCCATGCTAGCGTTTGTAAACCGACTCACTCCTGAACTTCGGAATTCGGTTGTGCATAAAAGCATTGCACATCCCAGAAACCGCCCCTTACTTCAGGCAACTCTGAGACTCTGTCATACGTTTGGGCTCCATTCACCTCACCGTTCATGCCGAAACATTGACAATCACCCACACAATATCCGAATAGGCGATTTACTAAGACAGTCACTACTGATTAAATCTAACTGCCTCTGCTAATAATAATGATAATAAAAATAATAATAATAACGTTTATTCCCAACTAGTGTGTGGCATACCTTCAGGCATGATCATAAAGTTACAGTCAGAATAAGGGCATGACTGCTGAGGTTTATGGGTACTGCGAATTTCTTGGAAAAGGGAAGGCGACATAAACAGTGGGCATTATCCGAAGTAGACTTGGTCACGTCTGAGGCGGCATGGGTAGGGAACCGAAATTACAAGGGCTCATTCCTTCTTATGGGGAACATATCAGATGAGACAAGATACTATCGTTAAGATTTGAAAGTGGCGGGCAAAAACAATATGAGGGAGGGCATAACAAGAGGCTTCCTTCCTGGTACGTGAAAAAAAATAATCAAAGAAAAACTTCAATATTGAGAAACAGTGGAACCGGAATAACGGATCGGGAGAGGCAGCAGAACTGCCACGATCTGACCAGCCAATTTGAACTAAAGCCCAAAACCGTTACTGGGGCTTCGTAGCCTTGGGCTGTTGGGCGTATGGCCAGAGTCACGAAAAGCGTAAGTGGGGGAATATGCGGTACGGATAAATGGCAGTAGGAAATTCAGAATCACAGTGTGCAGTGAAACTGGCGAGACTCACTAGTGTTGCTGCTGGAGCGGGGTCGGGTGTAAAAGTTCCTTGGGAGAAGGAGTTCACACAAACACACAAGAAGGAGCGCGAACCGCGCGGAAAATGACTGACTTGGTGAGGAGTACAAAGTAAAAGACACCGAGATGTTTAGATTCAATGGGAGGTTCAGCAGATTGAAATGAACGCCTCGCGGAGGCGGCTGGGACCAGATGAAGACTTTGATTGTGGTTGTAGGTAAGGGAACGAGTGGGCGAGCGGGCGCAGACAAAGTAGGGAGTGAACAGTTGCGAGTATGCTATCAAACTGGGTGTGACAGTGCCGTGCCGTCACTGCACTGAGATGCTTCAGTTTCTGGACAGCCCCGTGATGGATGTCGTGATTGAGGTAGTTGGGTTGGGATATGCAGTTCTGTGAGCAGCGGGATGTTGTGGGTTTGCCAGGGGATTTCTTAGGGAGAGCAAGACCAATGTAATATCGCAGGTAGTGTGTGTTGTTTTTTCTTTTTGTCCGATCGGGGATCCCTTCAGCTGTACTGCACAGATCGAGTGGAGTGGATGATCTAGACAGAGATGGATCTTGATAGAGACTTCAAGATTTACTAGATCTAGTTTCCTAGGAACAAATATCCTTCAGCTCACATCCAAGTAACGTACATCTCCACATTGCCACTACTGCCGCGTTCGTCCTCGAAGTGGTCAGTGCACCCCAACCTCCCACAATTCATCAACTCAGTGTGCCTTGCCTGCACATTCGTCCTTGTCCTGCCTGGTCGGTCTTCTTGGTCACTACGAAGTCCTGAACATCCATCAACTCTTTCCGCACCATAACCACCCTCCTCTCCCTGACTAAACGTAACACTGCATGGTTGACAAACGTTACTTTAACTGCATGACCTCCCCCCAAAAACATTCTCTACTCTTGCTTGAGCCATACAGTCCGGCTTCTGCAATATGGGAAAGAGAAAACTAAAACGGAAACAACGTTTGACGAAGGCCTGTGCCGCCGGCTTAAGCCTGCCCCGGTTGTAGAATTAATCCCCGGCAATACTCCTATGAATCAAGTCATCACTGATAGCAGAGTAAAAATTAACAAAGATTCAGTAAATAAACAGGATTTGACGCCCCCGACACAACTTACTTCGCAACGCCTCTACGCTCCTATTTAGTCTGCATGTGCGTCTATCTGACGATACCTCATCGTACAAGCATGTAACTCCACCAGGAACCTCACGCTTTTCTCCAATTTATTGTTCCTGCATGCTCCAAATTATATTGGGCGCGCGCGATTTAGCTGACGCGTGTCGCTCATATTCACAAATACCCACACCCATTCGCATCGACCGCATACCCACTATCTCAACCTGAATATCGATCACCATTTTGAATTTGGGTAGTGCCGCCTCACCCCAGTACTTGGAAATTATGGCTACTCTTGACTGCCTACTATTTCGGGATGCAGTCTGACTCATACCATAGTGTATTCTAGCAGACCTTTTTGGCACTTTTTCCTATTTTGAGTCCCTAATGTAGACATGTGTCATATTGTCTCGTTTGAATGGCAGCAGTGAACCATGCCACGCCTCCAATGTACTCAAGAATGTCCTTGATTCGTCCTGGTGTTAATTTGCCACAATTCCTCCACCAACCCTAACTACCCTAGCAACCCTACCTTAAGCATCCAAGGTATCCATGTACGGGGCTGTCCACGAACCCAAGCACGATGTTGCAATGACAGTACCACGAATGTCATACTCAGCCCGATGGATTGCCCGTAGTTCACCCCATGTTTCCCGTTTCCCGACAGAGAGTGTTACATACATCCACAAGACCGTCTTAATCCTCTAAATTTGCACCAAAACTCGAAAGCACTGGCCATTCTATTGTACAGCCAGCTCGTTCTGCCCAAAACCCACTAATTCTTCCATTAGCAGTATCATGGAGTCACAATACCAGTGAAGCTAGAACCTTGTCTTGCACCCGATGCAGCGTGCTGACCATCAGAAACAACCAACAAAATCACTAGCTGTGACACATTCCTTGGCTTTGTCTGGCGGGATGCCTGGAGCAACGATAGAAAACTTTTCCCTATACAGGGCGCGAATGGCTGCTCCATTTTGAGTTTGTGCTGACAAAGAGGACATAATTATTGTTCCAAATCAAATACAGAAGAAAACACATAGATAAACTAACTTCAGAAAATTTCCCACCGTCTTCACAGAGACATGCTAGACCACCAGCAGCCAATAAAGATTTGAATTCCGCACCCAAAGTAGTCCTTGGGTACATTCAAACAAATTCTGGCAAAACTGCAACTCTCTGCGGAGATTTTAGGTTTGCGAATAAATACAATCAAATGCTCAAAAGTTGTTAAAGTTTTCTTCGTTCAAACTGTGTTTTAGAGAAATTTGCGGCGTGCGACCATGGATCGTGCTGTGCAATGCTGCGATCAGTTTATCCCACCGGATTTATGATAGCATTTGAGCGCACTATGTACCGGCCCTGAAGTACTGTTTCAGGTCATGATCTAACTACACATAAGAGAGAACTACTAGCACAAAGGAATTCAAAGGTTCTTCACAGATGCTTTTATGCTCCCAGAATCTAATCTGTTTAGCTGTTTTCAAAATACCGGGGACTCAGGCGAACTTATATTTGTAAAGTTGGGCCTTATGCTGTGTAGCATTATAAACTGGTGCATTCACGAGGATGAATCTGCCCTACTTTAGTCTTTACACTCTACCATCGTCTGTACAACTCCAATCACCTAATTATTCCTGGCGGACTGCGTGTTGCTTTTAAATAATTTTCTGTCTTATTCTTTACATTGTTTCTGGAGTAAGCAGCCAATCTTAGCGTGCTTTGATTGAAATCATCGGCTAAATGAGAGCGGGCATGGCATTTGAAGGAATGGGCTATTTCTTCACAGCTCCACCCTTGCCTGACTATCAACTCGAGCCTGGAACAAAATACATTCGTCCGTATGCAGGTCTCACCCCGAAACAAAAGTCTCAGCCTCTCTCCACATTATTACTTTGCATTGCCGTCTAGATCTACGGGATCCTCCGTAGAATAAACACAACCGCTCTATCCTACCTCCGACTTTGCCACTGGTTCTATCACTTTTTCCGGCTGTTATCTTTTACCCTTGATTAGCCCGAGGCACCAGCCCCTAATATGGTCACCCTGTTTTCATCTACAAGAATTAACCCTCAACCTTTACGGCGCTTCGCACTTCAGTTTATCTTCTCCCATTTTTTGTTTTCAGTCACATTCGAAGGGTTGACTCTTTGGAGCGCACAACGGACGAATGGAGGAAAGCATTTCTTGCTTCCTTGCTCACACAAAATTTGCAGTGTTGCTGTCAATCAGGCCAACAAATACCACCCTTCCACATTTTGTTATTGTTCCGCTTTCATTGGTGTATCCGTGCGCCTGGGTAAATTGTGCATTCCATGACTGAGATACGCTGTGCAAGTATGGATTAAACACCGGCTGGTAAAAAAACCGGAGCCTTGCCCTCTGAGTAAACTCCCCAGAGGCACAGCAGAAGCAAACTCATACGGATTTTTCTTTCCCCCTTGTGACTTTTTGGCATTATATTGAAAAGCTTAGCCAGCCCCTGGTTGCTGTTTTCACTTAAAAAACTTCGTGTCATCCGATACCCCCACACACGTGGTAGGCTTAATTAATCTCATCCCATTCGCCAATTTTCTCAAGATAATATTATTATTGTTTATTCCCAGCTGGTGGGTGGCAAACCGTCGGGCATAATCCTAATGGTGCAGTTAGAATGGAAGCATGACTGGTGGGATTCATGGGTACTCAGAATTTCGCTGGAACCGGGCAGTCACACACCCACGCAGGTGCAGTCATTCTTAAACTGGCGCGATTAAAGTGCAGTGGACATCGAGGGCAGAGAAATACAGTTATTAGGGTTTTTCTTTTTGGGAACGTATCAGGCTTATGCAGGGCCAGATTGTTACAATTTGAAAATGGCGGGCAACAAAACAACGGAGAAAGGCAAACGTAAGGCATCATGCCTGGCAGGTGACAAGAAAACTGCAAGCTGGGGAAAATGAGGAACCAGAACACCAGGATCTGGTGAAGCAGCAGTGTTTCACTGACCCTACCGGTCAATTTGAAGTGGTAACTGAAACCACTGCTAAGGCTGCTAGGTCTTGGACAGTTGGGGTTGTGATCAGGGTCACCATAAAGCGTGAGTAGGGATAATGAAGTGGAGGAATTTGCAATACAGTTTATGGTAGCTCGAATATCAGAATCACTAGGTATGGCAGTGCCGTGTCATCAATGCACCGACATAATTCGGTTTCTGGATAACCCGGCAACGGACGTCATGGTTTAGATGATCGGACTGGGGATGTAAATTCTGTGGGGTTTTGAGTTGGTCAAGGAGATCCACAGAAGTAGAACAAAGCTGATTTGGGATCATAGGTAGCTTCGGTTCCGTTAGAGTTCTCGTTGTATGTGAAGTACAGCCCAGCTGAAGTGGCTATCGACCGTTCAGGGAGCTGGAAGCTAAGGAAGGGGATGGAATGGGATGAGATCAGTAAGGCCTGGTGAGTTTGGGGAGGAATCAGATAAGATGGAGTCTACTAGAAACCTAGTTTATTATGGTTAGGGCGATTGAAACAAGTGGTTAAATGAGATTTGATAGTAGTGAATTTATGCTTAGCATCCTAGCAATCAAGGACTGGCTTAGTAGCCTAGCAATCTACGACTGGCTAAAATTGCCAGTATAATGCTGTTGTAGTATAACAGGCTTAGAACAGAACACTATAGGTATGCGTACAAGTGGCGCGCTAAGAAACAGCGTACCCATGAGGATTAATTGGGATAGAACTTCCAAAATGATGAACTAGTTATTCTTGAATTTGCTACTTGATTTGCGAAATACCATAATTTAAGAGGGAAAGTGAATATAAGAGGAAGGGCCGCCAGTGGCTCCTCCAAACGCTCACGTGGCCAGTATCCACTCCGCCTGCTCTCCTCTTTATATCCAAATGTTTTTTCAACTGAACCGGAATGACTTGTCAGCTTGATTCTGCTTGCTTTTATCCCCTTGGCTAACCAAAATCCCGCTGCCCAAAGAAATGCACATTCACAGTCCGATCATGTAAACCATAAAGTACGTTACGGAGCTGTCCATAAGCCAAAGTGTATCAATGCAGCCGCGGTGCAGAACTGCCGGATCCAGTCTGATGGCACACCCGCAACTATTTTTTCACACCCTGGACTGTCCCCTCCCGCTTTGTCGGATCTCCAGTTGCATATACAAGCAAACTCTTTAAATAGACCTAATCTCCTCTAGGACGAGTTCGTTCTAATTCGCTGAAAGCTACCCACACATTTAATCATCTCAGTGTCTCGCTTCACTTTCAGTTTGACCCGCCCACAAATTCGATTATCATCCCCTCAACGATCGTCTGGCCCTATGCGTTAGAACTACCTCACCCTCCTAGAAACGTTAAGACCTGGCTCCCCCCAACAGCCACGTTAGTGGGTCTATCAGGTTTCAGTGTACACCATGATTCTGAAATTCGAGCTACCATTTATACACACCAACAATTTCTCCCTCTCTTCATTTCCATTCACGCCTTATGTGAGCCTGTCCGTTCAAGGTGACCCGGCCCAAGCAACGGCTTTCAGGCGTGGTTGCAATCGGCGGGCCGAGTCACTGGAATCCCCGTACCTCTCCTGTCTCGTAGTTCTAGATTTTGTTTTCCGTAAGCTGCAACTTCTCATCACGTGCCGGGCAGGAGAGCTTGGTTTTACCTTCCCCTGTCTAACCTTACCTTGTTCGCCATCTTCAGGTTGGAACCGTCTGATGTTGCCTTGGTGGCGGAGCCTTAGATGCACACCCAAAATTTCTCTGAAACCGTGGTTCGAAAGACGGAAAGTTTAGCATAATGTTTTAGTATTTGATGGTATATATTTGGGCCTTTAAAATCTTCACATGCGGCCGCAGTTTTATCAGAAGTTATTTAAACTAACTCGGGGTCCACTGGGGGCGCGGAATTCGTATTTTAATGCCTGCTAATGGCTTTGCGTGTGGTCTCTGTGAAAAAGATGGAGAATTTTGTGGAAAATCTGGTTTATTCACGTGTTTTCTTCTGCATTGGATTTGGAAATCATCTAAAAACGACATAAACCATAAGCACGCCCTTTGTGTCCGCGCAAAATCAAAATGGAGTAGCCATTCGCGACCTGTATATGAAAAATTCTTCTGTCGTTGCGGCAGGCGTCCCGCCGAAGTCAAGGACTCCGTCACAGCTAGTAAGTCTTTTTGTTTTTTATGATGGCCAACACACGCTATATCTGGCGCAAGTCAAGGTGTAACCTTCACCGATATACTGAGCCACCGATAGTGCCGTTTGATGAATTGTTGGGTTTGTGGGCGGAACAAGCAGCCAGCACAATAAGGTGGCCACTGCTTTCAAGTCCTTGCACAACTTAAACTGACCGAGATGGTCTTGTGGGTGCAATTAACACGCCCGTCTGGGAAATATTAGGGATACGGTGAACCACGGGCAAGCCATCAGACTGGGCGTGGTAGATGCAGTACCGTCATCACGATGCCGTACTTGGGTTCGTGAACAGCCCCGTACATGAACATTTTGTGTGGGCCGTTTAGGGTTGACATTGTAATTAGGATATTCTTGGGTCCGTCGAGGGTTCATGGTGGTTCATTGCTGCCATTCAAACGAGGCGATGAGGCAGCCGTGTCTACAATTGGGGACGCAAAATAGGAAAAAGTGTCAAAAAGGTCTGTTAGAAAGCACTATGATGCGAGTTATAAATGCGGCCAGAAATAACAGACAGTCGAAAGTTGTCACAATTCCTGACTACTTCAATGAGGCGACACTGCCAGATTTCAAAAATCATAATCGATATTCGGGTGCAGATAATAGGTCGATGCGGACTGGCGTGGGCATATGTGATTGAGGGACGGGCATTGGCTAGATTGTGCGCAACTAAGGTAGCTCGGAGCTTGCAGAGGCATGAGATCAGAGATGTCTGGTGGTGTTGCGTGTTTGTACGATAAGTTGACCTCAGAATGGAGCCGTTACAGTCTAAAGAAAAGCGTGGAGCTTTGCAAAACCAGTTGCCTCTGAGGCGTCATATCACGTGTATTTAGTGAGTCTCTGTTAGCATTTTTTGCTCTTTAGCAATGAATTTTTCGCTTCATAGGGGCACTGCTCGGGACTTATGCCACAACCAGGGCATGCTCAGACCAATTATGTGTTTTAAACGATATCGCGGAAGATGTGTACGAGTCGTAATTGATTATACATTTTTTTCAGAAAACCTGTCGAGTAAAAGCGGCTTCACGAAACTGAGAAATGGATTGACCACACATTACGTTAGTACCTATGCAACCAATAAATAGAAACATGATTTGTTAAAGGTGGTCGTGTATTTTTTAGGCATGGGGTTCGCAGGCGGACGACATGTATGGATATGAAAGACCGCCGTTGGTCGTTGGGTTAGTCTATTACGTATAGTTGGGGCATTACAGTCAGCTACGAGCATGTGCACCGGCTCGGCAGTTACTATAAGTAGCCTCGGCAGGTGACATCGAGTACAGTTATGAGTATGACGGGTTGTCGTTGGCCATTGGACTGGGCTACCGGGCATAGCTGAGGCCTCATACTCAGCGTTGCACAAAGACACGGGCCCATACCTATACGGTGTTCTGCCGTGTGAATTAGTTCATGGATATGAAACAAGGAGATCACCATCGTCCGAATATTCTGTCTGTGAGCGAGCGTCCAGGGGGCATTTCGATCCCCGAGGTTTCAGAGACAGGCGGAGAAATTTCATGTAGTACATCAGTCAAAACGTTGAAGAGGAAAGGTGGTAGAGGGCAGCCTTGTCTAACACCACTGTGTTAGGAGGACTGCTTTCAACCAAACAAGTCCGCTTCGCTTCGACCTGCGGTACTACTTGCTATGGACGTCCTGTTTGGCCGTTATCAAATCCACCCAATCTGTGCGTTACAGCTGAAGGGATCCCCGATCGGACAAAAAGAAAAAACAACAAACACTACCTGCGATATTACATTGGTCTTGCTCTCCCTAAGAAATCCCCTGGCAAACCCACAACATCCCGCTGCTCACAGAACTGTATATCCCAACCCAACTACCTCAATCACGACATCCATCACGGGGCTGTCCAGAAACTGAAGCATCTCAGTGCAGTGACGGCACGGCACTGTCACACCCAGTTTGATAGCATACTCGCAACTGTTCACTCCCTACTTTGTCTGCGCCCGCTCGCCCACTCGTTCCCTTACCTACAACCACAATCAAAGTCTTCATCTGGTCCCAGCCGCCTCCGCGAGGCGTTCATTTCAACCTGCTGAACCTCCCATTGAATCTAAACATCTCGGTGTCTTTTACTTTGTACTCCTCACCAAGTCAGTCATTTTCCGCGCAGTTCGCGCTCCTTCTTGTGTGTTTGTGTGAACTCCTTCTCCCAAGGAACTTTTACACCCGACCCCGCTCCAGCAGCAACACTAGTGAGTCTCGCCAGTTTCACTGCACACTGTGATTCTGAATTTCCTACTGCCATTTATCCGTACCGCATATTCCCCCACTTACGCTTTTCGTGACTCTGGCCATACGCCCAACAGCCCAAGGCTACGAAGCCCCAGTAACGGTTTTGGGCTTTAGTTCAAATTGGCTGGTCAGATCGTGGCAGTTCTGCTGCCTCTCCCGATCCGTTATTCCGGTTCCACTTTTTCTCAATATTGAAGTTTTTCTTTGATTATTTTTTTTCACGTACCAGGAAGGAAGCCTCTTGTTATGCCCTCCCTCATATTGTTTTTGCCCGCCACTTTCAAATCTTAACGATAGTATCTTGTCTCATCTGATATGTTCCCCATAAGAAGGAATGAGCCCTTGTAATTTCGGTTCCCTACCCATGCCGCCTCAGACGTGACCAAGTCTACTTCGGATAATGCCCACTGTTTATGTCGCCTTCCCTTTTCCAAGAAATTCGCAGTACCCATAAACCTCAGCAGTCATGCCCTTATTCTGACTGTAACTTTATGATCATGCCTGAAGGTATGCCACACACTAGTTGGGAATAAACGTTATTATTATTATTATTAATTACGATATGTAGCCAAGGTAGGCGATATTGACTACAGTTACGAGTATGACGTCCGTCGTTGGCAGTTAGATTACGATATCACGCATAGTTGGTGCCTCAGTTTTATCGGCCCGAATAGATACTGGCCTGGTGTTCACTATAGGTAGCCGACATATGTGACAGCGCACACAGCTGTGGGTATGTCGGGCCATCTTTGGCCGGTGGATTAGGACATCGTGCGTAGTTGAGTCCTAATAATCAGTGTGGAACATTGGCACTGGCCTACTGGTTTCAAAAATAGCTAAGGTAGGCGATATCGCGTACAGTTATGAGTATGAAGTTCGTCGTTCGCCGTTAGCATAGGTTTGTGCGCATTGTTGAGGCCTCGTATTCATCGGTTCGCATAAATACTGGCCCGGCGTTTATCAAAAGTACCAAAGGTAAGCGACTACGCGTGCAGTTACGAGTATGACGGATTAGGTTGGATTAGGTTACCGGTCAATCAACGCCGCACATGGACACGGACCTAGCAGGTATGATAAGTAGCCAGGTAAGGTGACACCGAGTACAGTAATGAGTATGACAGGCTGTCAGATTAGGCTATCACGCATAGTTGAGGCCTTATTTTTACCGGCGCGCCTGGATACTGGCTTGGTGTTTACTATAGATAACAAAGATAAGTGGCGTCGCCTACAGTTATGGGCAGGAAAGACCGTCGTAGGCCATTGGATTAGGTTACCTTGCATATGCGTTCATACCGTTCATAGTTCAGGCCTCATAATCAGCTTTGCACATAGACACGGGCCTAGCGGTTACGATAAGTAGTCGAAGTGAGTGACAACGGCTACCGTCATCATGGTGGCCGCTTTGTGACGTATTCCATCTATGGAGCGT
Organism: Opisthorchis felineus; assembly: GCA_004794785.1. NCBI lineage: Eukaryota > Metazoa > Platyhelminthes > Trematoda > Opisthorchiida > Opisthorchiidae > Opisthorchis > Opisthorchis felineus. The sequence continues at coordinate 343,392 of SJOL01006390.1, read as the reverse complement.
CATATTCCCAATAGAAATGATAACATTATGCTGGAAATTTACTCACAGTTACCTTTTGACGCTGCATTGTCCACAGGCTAGCTATGCATATCTAGGATGGGAAATCACTCACAGAGATAGCTCTCGCCTCTCCACTGCACAATTCGTGCTGTTGTCTAGCAACTTTTTACTTTATGGAAGCCGAGCTCCGTAGGGAAATGTGTTGTGACAAAGTTCGCTGAACAAAATCATCGCATTTGTTAAATCTGAGGACTATAAATCAAACAAACGCCAATGGCCGATTCTGCTGGGTGGAATTTGTATTTTATATTCCGCAGATGCTATTTCATTCTTAAAAAACACCGAATAACGCCAAAGTATGCTAACGTGCAATTTCGTGATTTGTCCCTCGTTAACCGGTAACAAAATGCGAATCGGTGATGTTCCGTGACCTTGAACTTCCGCTCAGTTAAACAAAACTCTATGAGCAATATATCACCGGAAGATGCAAACGGATTAGACCAACTCCCCGTACAAGTCGCAGCTTTGAAATCCCTATAGATTCGGCGAAATTAATTTGGGTGTGCTTCTAGTGAGCGGCGCCGCACGATGCTCTTGGCTGTCAAACCTTTGCGAGTGGAATAAAACTATTATGCCAAAATGTTGCATTCATTTGCGTATGTGCTCAAACTAAAAAACCACCTTAATCTACGTTCATATTTTCGCCGCTCACCAAATTTCATTGTCCACTAAGCAATCATATCTCTGGCGAAAAAACTCTGTTGGAATAATTTGCTAGCATCTCTGGGGCCCCGGGATGCCTAAATGGGGCTCAAAAGTTTGGACTGATATTCATAACTCAATTGCCTGTCTGTTTTAGTCCATCAGGGACACGTCGTAGCCTTCAAAAATTCGGTTCCATCGTGCGAATACTGAGCGCCGCATCGTGCGGCCAAGGGGCCCCTGGCTTGGAAAAAAACTGAAAAATCTAAAGACTGTGTTTCGGTGTCCGCAGAGTTCACTGCTATTAAATCGTGCTGGTGTTGGTGGGACCCTATCTGTGCTGTATAATGCCCTTTTTCTGACTGCCCCGCTTCCACCCATAGCCAGACCTTCGCAACTGACATCAATCGTGCCTTACGGGATGCCACCCACCAGCTGGGAACAAACATCATGATTATAACAGCGCAAGGAGCTAGCCGTGGCCGTGAATGGGATGCCCCGTGGCATTCAGTGAGCGTCAGTCGACAAGTAGGTACACGGTCACAGCAAGCGAGAGCTTAATTTAGCCAAGATGGATGGTTAGATAATGCGATACCAGTCCATGAAGTCTAGCCGTAGGATTACTTGGTGGGATTACGGCAGGTCTGCTGGAGAAAGACGGCAAACACTAGCGTGTCCGGCCAGAGAAGACAGCCTAAAGTTGAGATCAGTTTGATCATTGTGCATTTAAAAATACAAAAATTTGCAACTGCAATGGGGTCCGCTAAATATTTGTGTTCAAATATTTTATCGCCGACGCTAGGCTTGTTTTGAGTTTCACCTATAAACAGGCACCTCCAAGTTCTCCTGCCTGTGAGGTATAGTCTTCCGGTTTACTTTGATTTCCTGAAGGGCTTTTTGAATATTTAGAGATCGCCCTAGGTCTTTTCGTATGGTGGTTTAAAACAGTGACAAGATTCTCGGGGGTCCATTTACTCCCCTGTCCGCACAATCATTCCGCCTGAAGAGAGTGGTGTTCATTTTCCGTAAAGCCTGCATCACGAAGAGGTTTCCCAGACTTTTGAGCATGGTCCTTTTGGAACTCGGTACATAGTTGATTAATATAAAATCTCTAGCGCTCCTGTCAACGAGTGACGTTGTGGAGACCTCGAATGCATCGTCAAAGAGCCGGAGCACCCTGTTGGGATCCAAATGCCTCGAACTCGAGGGCACTGTGTACTTGTTCTGAGAGAATAATTCCTCGTCCGCTTTCTCCAGGGTCATTAAGTCCTGTGCGTTTACGCTCTTTTAAAATAACAACAATCCATCATTGAGTGCCCTAATTAAACATGAGCATTTGTAATTGTGCCTTCTACTTAGACATGGGGAGTCTGTCTTGTTTTCGCCATAGCATTCTTGATTTGGAGTTAGCTGGTGCAGATAAAGAGTTAAACAGTCGGTATGTCTGATCAACGTTTAATCCCGTAAATTCGAAATGCCACTGAATCGGGCAAGAATTACACCGAGTTTTTTGTCTGACACTCGACGGACACCCCGTTTTGCCCGCACTTGTTACGGTTCGTTGGTAATCTTAGAGGAGCGCAGCCTGTCAAAATCCGCCTTGTGTTTTTCAGTTCGTAGGTATACAGCAAAAAAAGAAGTTTAACTCATTATGTCTCCTGAATATATGGATTTCTGTCGTATTAAAAGCTCGTCAACGGTGTAGAAGGTTCTGCACCCGGGCAAGGACGCGTGCTAATTGGGATTGCTCATCACTGAATCCAAAGAACGCGGCTGATTGTGAGCTTAGTGCGGATATTTGCTTTTTTATGTCAGGCTGTGCAACGAGTTTTTCCGGCAAGAGCAGAGGCATTAATAACTGCTGGAGTGCACGTATTCTTGTTGATGTTGCACGAGTACCAATTTGGGCCCAATTCTGACCTTCCGGAAAAAATTGCCCCAGGCTTAAGCAGACAGACCACATTAGAAACAAGGGATTTTCTTTCCGTATCGCATCTCTTCTACAAGGTGGCTTGGTTTTGGGCTGACAAGGCCTCTGAAATGAAACCGCAAGTGATTGGGAAGTCTTACTCAGTCGGCCACGTAATGGTTGGAACGCCTCCCAACAATCAAGGAACAAACCCATTTTTGTCATAATAAGACAAAAATAATGATGTTTTGCACTGATAATGTCCTACAATATCTTTGTTGTCAGCACTTCTTGATTAACGTAGCAGCTGCGCGTAGCCGCTGCAAAGTGATGGAGTCTCACATGACCGCGGATTGTAGGTTACCTTTTTGGTTTTCAAAATACCACCAGAAATGGCTACTTCGAAGGTCATGGAATCTAACCATGTAGCGGTTAGACAATGTCAGCTGTGGAAATATCCAATACCCGTTGTCAAAAGCCAGTTACCTGATGGAAGAAAATGCTAATTCTTTGAGGTAAATAGCTTTTTGTCCCAGTTTCATGGTAGAAGTTTGCAAAAGTTTGCAGCATTTATTGTAGCAGTTGTATTAAACGCCACCAAACTGGCTTCCCACGAAATCGAGAAATGTTTGGATCTTTGGAAAACTAAAAAGCGGATGAGCAGTTTCCTTGTGTGTCAACCAGAATACCCAGAAGATGTTAGACGATATACCGTTCATGATGAGGTACACAAAAGTCACAAGAATAAGATTCCCCACATCCAAATAAGTTCTGTGCACAAGGGTCTTTTCTTCCATGAAACTCCGTTTCCTAGCCAAATAACCTCCGCGGTGGTTATATCTACCTATCTCCAACAATGCTTATTACCAAAACGACGCACTTCGTGATGGCTCAGGGATTGGCTACTTGAAGTTTGTTACTGCGGCTGCCAGTGAAGATCGATGTAGTGAGCGTGGGCAGCCGAATGAGCGTTCTGCACAACATTCATTCCCAGAAAAAGCTATCCTGGCCACCACAAAGGGACAAAAACGGCGTTTAGCGAGCTCCGTACCTAAAGGTCAACGCGTCTACATTCCATGAAATGGCTCGCCAAAAAAGAGAACCACTAGGAGGTGTTCCGGTGTGGGCTCATCAAAATCAGCCGCCAATGAAGTCGTACATTTTCTGGAGTCCTTGGGTGGTGCGTCAGAGGCCGACAGTCCGCTGGACATCCCTGTCACCAGCACTACCGATAACGATAACGCACAACTCCGGTCTTTTCTGCACAGCTGTGCATTCGGAGTGGATAGAAATTCGGTTACGTCTGGCAACATCAACAGTATTCTGGAAAAGTGGGACAAGTTAAAGAATCTTATTGAATTATGTTTATCGTCAATTATGAAACCAGCCGAAATGTGGTTCATCTGTGAGTTGTGATTCACAGACTGTCCTAAAGAAGTGTAATTCGTACTAGTGGGAATGAACAAAGAATCGTGGATGATGCGTTACTGTAATTTCAGGCAAACTACACTGCGTTCCTGCTTCGGTTTATTCCGAGAGCGTTTAAAAAGGAAACGGCGTGATGTGAGACTCCTTTATAGGGGTTACGAAAATACATGTGTAATGTGCAAAACACCGTGGTCTCAGTGGTCCCCGTTGCTGACCAACTCGGAGCAATTCGCCAACGCAGATCACTCCCTTGTCTGCGTGGACTTCAATTGCACCAACAACGGTTGCGCAACCACCGTTTACCTCCTCACGACGAGAAGCAACAGGGTCCACAACGCACTTCACAAAATCCCTAGGTTTTGTAGGAACAATTTGAGTTCCGATCTGTGTATTTGGTTTCTGCAGACTCTGCGCTGAACACAGCACCGGTCTGTGCGTCACAAATTTCATCGCCTACATGCTATGTTTGATCCCTCTCTCTTTGCAACAGTCAACCCAAAGCATCCAAATAAATTCGACCTTTGTGGCGTAAATGGGTTGGAAGCTCGGTAAGATCTAAAAGCTCTCTGTGACCCAGACTCACGAGTTTAGCGAAGCTAGCGATGATCTGTCCAAAAGTTGGCACAGCTATATATGAGGCGACAAGCAACGGAGATGGAGGAGGGTCGAATGGAAGAGACACGAGAATTTATTGTGAACCTCATCAGTATGAGTAAGTTACGAAAGGAAGGAAGGGTAAGCTGATCGCATGGGACGTACCGAATTCGCGCGCACAGGGGATAAGAAGGTTCGCTTAATTAAACCAACACAGTCGTTAGCTGAAACGCGTTGGCATAATGCTAGACTCGTGCTCACGGGGCTAATTTATTTGGTTAAAGTTTTATACAATACGTATCTGCCATCGGAGAAACACCTTCAGGGCAGCCACAGCCAATCCTTTATGCCAAACTTCCTGTGTTACCATACTGGTATAAGGAGGGAAACGCTTCGCTGCGGAGTTCTTTATTAGAAAACGCCAACTAAACGGTTACAGACTATTGGACAGGAAGGTTAAACTCTCATTTGCATGTTGTTTTTAAAAACGGAATATCCATCTTCTTCTCGAACGCGTCTTCTTGAACTCTCCTGGATATTCATTGACTATCGCACAATTGCAAGCAAAAACTGTAAAGTAGTTCCACAAATTCCGTAATAAATCCCACCTTCCATTAGATCAAGGCGAAGTTACGAGAACACACATACTACTCGCATGCGTCATCAGTAGTACCCACCGTTACACACCTTCACCCTTTAAAGGTTGCTTGCATGCCACTGATTTCCATTTACCTCCGTTGGGTCGGCTCCGGCAGCTGGTCTGTTCGGCAACTCTTCGGGTGTATCATGCCACTTCCGAAGCTGAGTCCCATTTACTCTTTTCGATCCCCGACCGTCTTGAATTGTATAGACGTTCCCCCGGCGGTCGGTAACGACAAACGGACCTTGCCATCGGCTGCCCAGCTTCCGCGATCCCAGTCCACTCCTTCCAGGATTCTGATGATCCTTCCACTTAACCTTCGCGCCTATGGGGAATGGTCGTGCCTTTCTACTTGCCGTTTTCTGTCTAGTCCTTTCCTGAGCGGCGGACAAGTTTTCTCGAGCTTTCCTCCTTTCCTCTCCTAGCTCCTCTGGAGACAAGTGTGTTGCCGGCCATAACCCAATTTCCTGATCAACTGGAAGGCGCGGATGTCGACCGTACATCAGCATGAACGGGGACTTGCCTGTGGTTGGCTGTATGGAAGCCCGATGAGCGAGCAACACCATCGGCAGGTTCACTTCCCAATCACCTCCTTTGGCCGCTAGCCACTCCTTGATCGTTCGGTTATTGCGTTCTGTAAGACCATTTGTTTGCGGGTGATATGGTGCCGTCCTCAGCCGTCTGATGCCCAGCTTCTGCAAGCAACTCCTAAACTCTTCGCTCTCGAAGCAAGGCCCTTGATCCGTTAGAATCATTTTTGGCACCCCGTGGTTGGCCACGATGTGACGCATTACCACTCCGCTGATTGTCGTCGCCCGTTGGTTTGGCACGGCTGCCGCCTCGACCCACCGCGACAGGTGTTCTGTCATCACCACGATATACTGATTTCCACTGGTTGTCACCGGAAAGGGGCCCATGACGTCCACAGACCATAACTCGCCGATTTCTGATACAGGAATGGGTTCCATGGGATTGGTTACCCCTGTCGTATCCCCTTTCATCAGTTGGCACCGCTTACAGGACACCACATAATCCATCACCTCACTTCTCATCCCGGGCCAGTAGGCCCTCTGCCGAAGTAAGTCGTATGTCTTGGTGCACCCTGTGTGTGCCATTTCGTGGCATTCGACGATCAGCTTCCTTCTCAAGACGCGAGGTATTACGGGCAGCACAACATCAGAATCAGTGTCGTTCCAAGAAATTATGCCAGCCTCACTCAGACTCAATCTATCAAAGTGACTCTGGAACATTTGCAATTCCTTGTCTCCGTCTCCGTTCTCAATATTCCGTCCATCCAACAAGGAGGCTGCAACCTTCCGTAACACAGGATCCTGCCGTTGGAGTTGCACCAACCTCCCGGGATCCAGTTCGACGACGAGGCTATTGGCACCGATCATGATCCTGGGGGCCTCATCTTCAGCCTCTGGTCTTGACAGCCAATCAGCCAGGTGATTCTCCTTCCCTGGCACGTGCCGGATCGTAAAGTCGTACTCTTGCAACCGGAGTGCCCAGCGCGCGAGCTTTCCGCGAGGATCTCTGGTGGTCCTGATCCACTCCAGGGGTTTGTGATCAGTCTCGACATGAAATCTTTGTCCAAGCAGGTATGGCCTCCACTTATCCAGGGCCCAGACGATCGCTAAACATTCTTTCTCAATAGTCGAGTACTTCTGCTCAGCGTTAGTCAGGACGCGACTGGCATATTCGATAACTCCATGCCTCTGCTTCAGGACAGCGCCGATACCGCGGTCGCTAGCGTCCGTTGCAACAGTAAACATCTCTCCGACCCTGGGCAGTTTGAGGGTCAGTTGCTGATCCAGCATGCGCGCTTTGACACGTTCGAAAGCCTCGTGTGCTTCCCTGGTCCATTCGAACTTCCGATTTTGCCCAAGCAAGTCGTACAGTGGAGCAGCAATCGTGTTGAAATCTTGGACAAACCGGCTGTAGTATGCTGCTCGCCCAAGAAACTGCCGTAGGGATCGCTTGGAATTGGGAACAGCACAGTCCTCGATCTTTGCCAGTTTTTCTGGCAGTGGGCTAACCTCTCCGTGACCCACTTTATGCCCCAGCAGTGTCACTGAACTCCGAGCGAGCTGTGTCTTGGCTTCATTTATCCGCAGGCCCGCCTCCCGGATACGCTTCAATACGGCCTTCAAATGAACTGCGTGCTCTGGTTCCGAATTGCTGTACACAACGATATCATCCCCGTACACGGCAACATTCTGTAGACCCTTCGTTAAACGAAGCATCAAGCGCCGGAATGTGAATGGTGCTCCCGACAAACCAAACGGCATCCGTCTAAATTGATATTGGGTGTCCCCAACGGTGAACGCCGTTTTCTCCCGGTCCTCCGCCTTGATAGATAGTTGCCAATATCCGGAACGCAAGTCGAACACCGTGAAATATCGGGAATGCTGGAGGGAATCGAAAATATCCGCCACCGAAGGGACAGCTACAACCCGATTTACGGTCAGTTCGTTCAAACGCCGAAAATCCACGCAGAACCGATACTTTCCATTTGCCTTCTTTACAAGCACAACCGGGGAGTTGTATGCACTGTTGGCCTCCTCAATTATGCCATTTTTCAACATCTCCTGCACTTGCTTATGGACCTCCTCCCGTAGATGGAGCGGCAGCGGACGGGGTCCGTAAGGTCGAAAGCATTCAGACGAGAGCGGAATTTCGTGTTCAATCCACGAGCAGAAGCCAAACGGATCCTCTTCGCCTGTGAACAATTCGGAGTATTCCTCGACCACGGATTGTACTGACGGCATGTTACAGGACGGAAGCTTTCGGACATGCAGCTCGTTCACGGCAGTGCTTGGGTAACCTTCAAGCTTGACTGCGCCATACTTGGTCACCAGTTTTCCCCGCTTGAGATCAACCACGGATTCTGTGCCCCTGAGAAAATCTGCTCCCAAAATTGTCTGCTCAATATCTGGGCTGATAAGGAACTCGTGCTGCACGGACCTGTCGCCTAGGCGCATTGAGTGCATTGACAATCCGTCAATTTTCAGTTGGTATCCACCCACTGCTCTTACGGCTAGCGCGCACGGTTTGCATACAGCTTCGTTCCCTCTCCGTCTCAGCGATACCCCTGCTCCCGTATCAATCAGACACAGCTCCTTCTTCCCGTCTATCTCGACAACGGCCTGTATGGTAGCCTGTGTGACTGCACTGATCGCAACCCACCCGGGAAAAGAGGAGTAGTCCAAAGTTTTATTATGTACAGGTGGTCGGGTATGAGGGCATTGATTCTTCCAGTGGCCATGCATGCCACACCTGTAGCATCGGCTCATTCGAGCGTGCCTCCGAGATTCCGTCTTGATTGCTGCAAGCTGTCCGGCAAGTTGATCCACTTTGTTCTTCAGGTCCTCCACTGTTGACTCATCCCTGTTCTCCTGCGACTGCAACGTGGCCAGTGGCGCCTCGGCCAATTCCCGTGCCAGATGCACCAGGTGCTCCACACTCAACTGGCCAGTTGCTCTTGCCAACCGCAACTGGGCACGAAGCGCAGGGTGGACTCCCTCGACGAACTGTTCGGACAGCAACTGCTGGCGCGATACTCCGTCCAGTTCCGGCAAGGCCCGATCCAACAACTGCTGCAGGCTGGCGAAGAACACGGTCGGGTCACATCCAGGTCCCATGCTGGCCGTCTTGAACCGCCTCATAGCCTCCTGGCGGTCGGCCGGCGTGTCGAACTCCGCTGCAAGAGATTCCTTCGCGGCGGCCCAGTCCATCTTCCGAGGGCCTCTTCTGGCCGCATCCAGGGCCGCCTTCGCCCGGCCTCTGAGGAGGGTCTTCAGTGCCGCCAACTTACCCCTGTCGGTCTCCAGTCCTGCCGCCTCCGCAACATCCTCGAAGTCCTCCAGGAAGGTCCGCACATCCCCATCCTCGAAAGGTTGTGGCCACGGGATTCTCATTCTTATCCTGGTCACGGCACCAAATATAAGCATGGAGACGCTTCGCTGCGGAGTTCTTTATTAGAAAACGCCAACTAAACGGTTACAGACTATTGGACAGGAAGGTTAAACTCTCATTTGCATGTTGTTTTTAAAAAACGGAATATGCATCTTCTTCTCGAACGCGTCTTCTTGAACTCTCCTGGATATTCATTGACTATCGCACAACTGCAAGCAAAAACTGTAAAGTAGTTCCACAAATTCCGTAATGAATCCCACCGTCCATCAGATCAAGGCGAAGTTACGAGAACACACATACTACTCGCATGCGTCATCAGTAGTACCCACCGTTACACTGGTAGACGGCCGCATGTCATTTCCTGACAGAACTCGACTTTTGCAGGTTGCATACACAGGGAAATTGGCCTCAAATTTCGACTTCTACACAGTTGAACAGGACCGCCAGTGGTCGAGGTGTGCACTGCCTTCTTAGAGTGCAGTAGAAGATTAGCAGCTATAAGTGATTCATACAGCGCTTGAGAGTAATTTTTGGATAGCGCATCTGAATGCTTTTGGAAGATTTTAGGCAATTCCATCAGAGTGCAAATAAATGAAAGAAACAAAACGATATTCGTGGATTCTACCCATACAACATCTCTTGAGTTAACGCATAGTCAAAATGTTTATGATCACCAAATCGATACCAGCGTCAGAAGACAATTGGTGAACAAAGTTTAATAAGCGTAATACACTCATTTGCAAACAAATTTGATTTTGCGAGAGACTCACCTGGAACCCAGCCAAGCTCATCAGGATTACTCAAATCAAACATAGTTTTTGCACCCACTGCCAAAAATTAGCACAACTTTCCTCATGGTTAGGGCCAAAAAGTCTTTCTAATGAACCATGTAACAGCAAAGCAACAGTGTCGTGCAAAGTAACTGGTCACTGTTGTATCGTGGGTGGCCGTCTATTGGTTACGCCTGCACTGAGCCTGCCAGACTGCGCGACAAGGAGAAGACAGAGAACTCGGGACACGGCTGTATTGTCAGAACAAAACATACAGAGCTTCTGCGTAAATATGTAGGATGACTAAAGGGCCAAATATGGTCGTTCACTTGTTCGTTCTGTACAGCCAATGGCGACATTCCTGCCGTGAACCAACTCCGCTGGTCACATGCTGTTAAGCCGTGTTTGGTGAGCCCCGCCAACGCACCTGCTATCCGGAACGTGTGGGACCGATGGTGACCTTGGGGACTCGTCGTTCTCTGCACATGTGCTTTTTCATATCTGGAAACGTCCCGACAGTCATCGTCTTCTAAAACGCTTTCCCTATATTCCTTAGTAATATTCCTTTGCAAGGCCTAGCCTTTACTCAACGAGTGCGTTCATTAGTGTTCGTAACTACTTCTTAAACCATCCCATTGGACCACATACCACTTGGGAACGATCAATGGACTATCGACACCAATTCACCAGCCTTCAGATGGCCCTTCAGTTTCAACAATTTTTGTTTGATTTACAAGCTCAGCAATGACCTTTCCAACCACATTTCCAAGAATTGTTCGCAGGATGTTGTGCCTTTTTTAGAAATCGAAGTAAGGGACGCAAGAGCTTATTACCTATATCTGGGTCTTGGTAAAGGATTTTGTTCAAGGAATTTTCACCGATTGCCTCAGGGCCAACGAACACAACCCTGAATTTGTCGAGTTTGTTCAAACTGAGCAGCCTGGACGCACGTCGTCATTTAAGCCACTAAGTGAATGATCTTCTGGTATTTGCAAGGAGATCAGCTGAAAGGTTCAAGTTTAATCCTACGCAAAGTCCAGTACCGGTTCATCGATTTTGTAACCAATGAACCGACGTGAGACCAAGGCTGAAGAGTTGGCACCGGTCTCATGGAGCAGTGCATCAATGTCTAAACAACTAAATGTTGTTGGTTTGCCTTATGAAAGATCTTCGTTAAACTAATTACTTTCTCTTGGTTGGTGGTTCTTCACGAAGTCCTAACTTACAGCACACTAGACTTACATAGTGTAAATCTTAATGACAGTTGGACTCCACGAGCGCCCCTAACCGACCGCGGTAAACGCAGGAGTTAAAGTTGAAAGGGTTTATTGGAAGAATCAAGTCCCTTAATCTGCCTCATCATAACCGGGAGAAGGCATGCTTGACGATAATTTAACATTACTCTTAGTTCCATCAATCATCCACATAAAACATACATTCATAGGTTTAAGATGAAAAAGCGCGTGAGCGCATCCAGAGCAAAGAAAGCGAGTCCGAGACTAGGGAGGCGGATCTTTTACCTCACTGCCTTATGCGCAACTGATGCTCACTGTCTCAGTTGAATCAGCATTGTTAGAATCCGAGGTGTTCCACTGAATAGCAGAACAGCAAATGATTGTCTGGGGTCAGACGAATGATTTCTGGTCACAAGATTTCACGCAAATGACTGGTAGTAGAATGACAGTGAGCTGATTGGTGTTTTATGGGGGCGTGTCATGCATTTTGCTGTGTTTAGCAATTCTTCCAAGGATACAGGGGTATAATTTTCTGATGCAATTGTTGGCGTAATTGCTGATGAACTGATGTACAAAGTGAGCAGCAGAAAAATTTATCCCTCTAGGTTGACTAGCTTGAAGTATTAAAGCTACAATGAGCTGGCTTATTCTTCGTTTTGAGGCCCATATGGGGCAACCCAAAGCAGCTGTTGGTATAAGCTTGATGTTCACGAATACATGATTTCCTTAAGTGATAACTGCGAGATGGCTTCCATTATTTCAGTGTTAACATCCGGTTGTTCTCTAATTTTGTACGCGCTGCGTATTTTGAGAAAATGTTTCAAGTGGTCACTCTCGGAAGTGCAAATTACCCTGCGGAATAGTGCCTTAACCAAGCAGCTGCGTTTGTAAGCTACGGATGTACAATTTGAAAAGTGAATATACTGATCACTCCAGATTGGTTTACGCTGGATAGTGCGAGTTATTTTGTCATCTAAATGTTTTTTCCAGTGGAATCTATGAGAATCTTGATCTACACTTTGACTCACTCGCTTTAGCTGCAGGCAAATTTGGGTAAATATTACTAGAAACACCAGAAAATGAAATAAGATGCTTTTCGGTGGTGAAAACTAGGAGCTCATTAATTTAGCGTTCGTAAAGTTAGGAGCGTGCAACAGCGGGACATAACTGTCTAACGGGTGTGTGACCCAGATGACTACCCATGGCAGCAGCATTTTCGAAATCAGAAAGAGAGATAATCTGCATCGGTAGAGCGGGCCGACGTCCGATCCGATGTTTTGGCTAACCATACAGTTACAAAAGGGACAACATTTTGATGTTACGGTACGTTAGTCAAAAGTGATTCAAAGATAATGAAGAATATCTCATTTGAACATATGATATTTCATCAGTCATCCACGAGAGTACAAAACTATCCCTCAAGCATTTGGGTGTTAAACTGCTGTCGCACTAATTTACGATAGAGGAAACTGTGTACATTTAGTTTTGGCTTGAGTGACCCGTGTGGTTTGTGAACAACAAACCTAGCGTTCTAAGCATTCGTCTTCCAACTGGCTTATGCTTCATATACTCAGTTTCAATGATAGTACCAAATAGACGTAGGAGTTAAATGTTTCTGATAACTTGTTTTTGCCGAGAAACTTGTCCTATCGTATGCTGTCCGTTTTTATCCCGTCTACAATACGACTTCAGTTTTGATGCACCCCAAATACAATAATTTAGAAGTGCATTAGGTTGGACCTGAAAATACTACGGTACCCCAATTCTAGCTTGATACCAGCATCCAATACTGGATAGGAGACTGCTAATAATTACCGGTGTAAATAGATAATGTTTACATGGTGCTCGTCGCTTCGCTTCATTATACAACAATGAGTTTGTGTTAAATTCTTCAAAAATCTAGGTTTCAGATTAAGTTAGGTTAAATATACTATTAGAATGGATGTCAAAAAGTCAGCATTTGGTATAACAAGCCACAAATAGAACTGCTTCATTCCGTACTAGTACGGATTCAAGTCAAAAGGATGGTGCTCACAACGCAGAAGCAGCAGAAGATGCCGGAATATAGACGAGGAACATGAAAAGCAGCAGAAACGTCATCATCAGATAGAGGAGTAGTAGCAGACGATCTGTCACTCGAGCTACATGAATCCACATAAACCTTCTGGCGGTGGAAATATCATCGAATACGGAGTTGACCTTGTTACAGTTTGTATGTTCTTCAAGTGACGGTGAGTTAGCAGAATTCTCGGGCATGTCCTTTTGAGTGGCTATATAAAGCTTCTCGTCACGCTTACTGTAGCTCATAAAAGTCATACGACCGAAAACTTGGGTTGCGACAAACCATACAAATGATGATGGTGCTGGGCAGGGATCTTCGTGGCTTCTGCCAATGACGTTTAACACACACGTGGCACAGATGATTGAAAATGAGCTCAGTGACATCACCAATGTGAGGAAAAGATTGATAAGTGGTGTAGTGCTCGATTCTGGGGTGTGTTCGGAAATCGTCACCTGGAATAGGGACGAAACGAGAGAGAAACAAAAGGAAGTATTGCAAATTCAAATCAGCCTTGAATATGATGCAACAAAAAGACAAAGAGATTCAAAGTTGTTGCTATTATTTCTCCTTCCCTCGTCTCGTGGAGGTACATGTGCTCTCAGGAACCATCTAAACTCCAACAATTTTGCTATATGATCTTTGTTCGGCTCAGCAGATATCTGACAGCTTGAGTGAGATTATATCGTGATATTACTGAACGATACTGGTAGTTGTTGGCTGAACATTTTTCAACCGCTTTAAATGCCAGTCCTTCCATGCCAACGCAGAATACAGTAACTCACGAACAGTCAAGTGTGTACTCAAAAGATTGTAATACCCCATACAATTACGCGCAGCAAGTCTTATGTCCTGCTAGTTTACCGTATGAGAAATCAACCAAATACCAAACAATCCACTGATTTCAATCATTTTCCAGCGGGCTAGATGACAATAAAATAATTCTAATGAAATCCTAATTTTTAGTAATAAATGTTCGGAAAATCTATAGCCTTCAAAAGGACATGATTGGTTAATAGGGGCGTGACTTTCTTGTCAAACATCTCAATTCAATTCTGCAATGGAATGCAAAGCTGGTTCGTGTATACCAATAAGCTTGGCATGTGAAGCAAATTCATAGTTTCTTGTGAATGCTGATTTAAGTTGGTCTGGAAATCAAATAGGTCTCACTGTACGCTTTGTCAGATATCACTCATGTTCGAAAACTCGTGTTCATCGATTCGACAGCACTTCACGAAAATTTGCCAGGCTGGGTACAACCTAGAGCCAAAGTTTTAATCACTTTTGATTACGAACTGGGCTCTTGGTTTCTGTTCACCAGATGGTTGAGTTTGAACCTTTCACATCAATATTTGTAGATACGAGCTTTGTGAGGTGAACACGTCACCACAAGGATAAAATGGCTGTACATTGCAGCTCGGCTCTGTAGTCTGGCTTAACGGATGGATGAAAACTTGATTGAAATTGTAGATTCTCTCTACTGTCGTAGGTAAAAGTGTGGAAAAGAATCCAGACGTAGGAATCTTGGGTAACGGTAAGTTCTGGTGATTGACTTTATCCTCAGTCCTCGGTATATGTCACTCCCGTTAGGCCTTGAATGTGGATGGATGTGAGCAGATGTCAGCAAAGTGACCGAACTAACGTTATTGCACCAAGGTGCTGTTTCCTTTACCCTTTTTACTCGGAGTGCAAAGTCCAGGTGCACGTCGTATGGACATGGAAACAAGTGTTGAAAGTGGGAGTGTGCGGGTTCCAATACTCAACCATTAGTAAACCCTATGCATACTTGGGTGATGCTCATGACCCAACTACTCTTCATAAGTTAAAAACCAAGGTCTCACACAATACCGTGTCACATATTCCTCAATCTTTTTGGTTTCGTAGAGGTCATGGCATATGGAAAAATACCTTCCAGAAGCGTGGGTTTCATGTTAAAATTCTGTGTTATCATCCCTCACTGACATGCCGTGCTAGCAGGATGTTTGTTAAGTGTAATAATAATTTGTACTGAACATCGAGAACATTCAAAAATCAATGCCGTAAGACTGCCACCAATTCGGAGGTGCAGCAGAATGTTTTGCTAATTAATCTGACTTCATCAAGCGAAATGTTCTGGTAGTATTTCGGGTGATTTGTTACGCCTAAGCTTGGAAAACCGCCTAAGGCACAGCCAAGTAGGATTAGCGGAGAGATGCATCGAAACCTGCGTCGTAACACTTGGCGACAGAATGGGAGGCTCGACAACTATTTGCCGTTCAGCTTCACATTGCTAGAAACTGTTGGTTCCAACTTAATTCAAACTCTACGCCTGTCTCGGACAAACAGTTTATCCTAGAAAAAGGTCTAAACACCCATTTATCAAACTGGTTGATTTCTGGAGCTTCAACTCATCAGTCTGTTGTTCTGGATGGATCTATACACTGTTCACTTTGGTGTTTGGCTGACTAAAACTGTTTTGCTTCAGCTGCTTTTTTATGAGGGTGTTGTTATATGAAATTTTTGAAGGGAAAATTATTCCTTGTTCTAGCTGCTTGGAAATAATCCTTCCTCACAATGTAATGTCTTTTCATTCAGACACTGAGTCTCGTCCAGCTGTGAATGCTTATTGATCATAAATGTTTTTGTGTGCCTTATTCTGTTGAATTCTGTGTCACTCTGATCTTTCACAACCACCCGGCTCTCCTCCCCTCACGAAGAGAGCAGCTATATTATTCTCAGTAAAATTACCTAGAAATGTTTTCAGCCTGAGGGCCGATTCGCCACCTGCCTCGTCCTGGTTGGGGACGTATGGTGAACGTAGCCGGGTGGGTTGCATGTTCTCCTGTTCCGGGGATTTTACCGTTTATGGTAGCATCGTACGGCAAAAAACACAGCACACAAGCCCCCGGGAAGTTTGCATTTCTGACAAATTTCACTGTATGAAATAAATCCGGAAACCACTTTGATAATAATAATGATAACGTTGAGGCTGTCCAGCACAGGCAAGCTAGTGTTTCACGATTCACCTTTACATGTTACCTATTTGACCGCATTTCCTGAGGTTAAATCAGTCAGCACAAATAACCACTTTCAACCATGTTCTAGCTGCTTATAGTTTAAGAAATATACGTGGCCCTTAAGTGCTTCAACTAGTGATCGTCGGAAGATTCATTTCAGATGCCGACAGTTTATTTGTATTTTTTTCACGTCATTCTTGGATGTCATATTGTAGTAAACAAAATCGTTCTACCCTACCACCATATCCGTTATCGTTTCGAACGGAGATGGCAGTTCAAACAGCTTTTGGGTCTCTGTGTCTGTGACACTGTGATGCCGGTAGGAATCTGTAGGAAACAAAGGTAAGTGGACATTATTAAAGGTGTGCCAATCCAAAGCAATTTTTTTTACCTGTTCTTACCTGGAGGAAATAGAGGAATAGAAACACAGTCAGTCCGATTTCCACTTTTTTGGCGTTCCCACAGGGTAGGCAAAAACTGCATATTGTCAGTATACATAAGAGAACGCTGGGTGCGATTACCGTATAGCCGTAGAATAAGGCCCTACGTTCAATGTGCAGCCGTAGAGTAACCTGAGTTGGCAACAGAAATGAAGAAGAAACAAGTTAACCCCATATATTCAAGGGGTGGGAAAGTTTGTCTAGCGAAATTTGCCTAAGTACATCTGTTTGCTTCTACCCAGGTAATCATCGGAATATGCTCATGAAATTCACGCTATAAGTAAGAGTAAAAAGAAGGCTTGAAGAAATTCGGCCGCCAAAGGCTTTCACCATCATTAGCCTAACTATCTCACTTTTGAATCGTCTCCCGTCGGGAAGCTGAACAGCGATGGATAAGCTTCGTTTCAAATCGACTGTACTTCTGGACAGTTCGATACCTTACATTGGCTGGTCACGGACGATTTAAATGTACCATTGATATTTACAAGACAGTAATTTGCCCAACAATTTGTCGCCAAGCTAATTTAGACTAGGACCAGTTTGGTGATTTAACCAATAAACGCGGGTTGGTTAGACTACCGCTGCCAAGTGATTTGGCAGAATAGAACAGAATAACTCGAGAAATTCGGCTATTTGTTTTATGAGCTCGATTAATTTTAAAGATGACCAAGGTTTTTACTGTGATAATTTACCTCCTCTCTCTTGTCCAATTGCATCTTCTTCCACATTTTGAGTAGGCTTTTATGTAAGGGACATTTGTGCTCGACAGTGTTAAAAAGCAATTTAGATGTGTTCATCTCTTGAATTCACTGATGCAATTTTTACTTTGAGTGTAGCCTGTCTACTAGATGGCTGCTTATGTTTTCCGGAGTACCACAGGAGAGATCCAACGATAAGCTAAAGTCCTCAGCGCTTCTGCTTGTGCTTTTGGACCAGGTCAGAAGGGCTACAATTAGTCACATATGTTCAGCTAGATGGTGGAAAGTCTCAGAATTTACTGAGCCGTAGAGATTGCGTAAAAGCAGACTTTTGAATCATGATACCAACTTAAGCCGCTAAGCATAACCCTTGTGCTAAAGAATAAAAGTTTTCTTAAGACTGCATGCATGCCTTTCACACTGCATGCATTTCACACTGACACATTTCTGAAAAAGGAAGTCAAAAGTGGTTACCACTGGATACTCTAAAAAGTGTGGCTTCAGTATCTGACGGAAATACGGACAACATAATTCAAAACTTCGGATATGGATTATTGGCAATCGGTCGTCACGCAGGAATTTCTTTCCGCCTCAATAGCTGGCATCACAAACTAACCGACAATATTAGAGAAATGGATTCCTTGGTCTTAATGAGAGACTGAATCTCCCGTTTATGATATTCTTCAGCTGAATTTGTTACACGAAGGCAGCCTTATACTTCAGTTGCCGCGATATTCGAAATCTCACAGTAACACCAATGTAATTTCAAACTGAGTGTATTTAATCAATTGTGCACAGTGTGGTTCTCAAGCAGAGCATGAGGTTGATGGAAACCTGGGAATTCGCCGTCCTGATGAGCCTCAAGAAGGAAGAACGTGTAAAGGACTGTCAAAACAACTAACGACATCCTGGCAGGCTTTTCCGCTCGGCTATATACTAGAATAATATGAATTATAAGGGGCGGTGACGGTGCACTCTACCGTCTCAGGTTGCTGTTGGGTATAAAAGTACCTCCGGTGTTTACAACGTGCATACACTCCTGGAATTCAAGTCTACTTGTTAGACTGTTCGTCCGTGAATTAGTCCATCAAAAATATCCCGAAAATATTTTTTCGGTACGGTTAACGTGGCTGGTATAAATATTTTGTTGGAAGTTTTAGGAGATTTAGAAATCTCATATTGGGCTTTTGTCCTGTAAATGAAGTCTTTCTGTACCAGCTGTACAGCTGTTTCATCCTTGTTTGGGATAATCATCATTGCACTTCCAGTAACTCCAAAAGAAATTCTAACTCGTAACTTTCCCGATTGTGGTTGAGGCCTAAGCTGTTTGACCACGAGTGGCTGATCAGCACTTTGGTTAAATCGCACTCAGGATATAGCACCAACAATTCTTTACTCACGAGTTTCCTATCAAGTGACCGCGCGCCAAACGTTTTTTGTCTATTATATGACTCCGGTAACTTTCGATAACACGCCTCTTCATACAGCGGAGGATCGTGGTCTCAATCTGGCTTTTGGTTACAAGTTCAAAAGTATTTGGACATTTATATATGTCGTAGAAAATAGCGCCCCTTATCTTGTTTGAAGCAGTATTAGACGTAAACAGAAATTATGAGGAAATTAACAGATATACATCAACGGCTGTTTCGTTTTTCAACTCATTTTTGCAAGGTGTCCTGTTTGCAAGTCCCGTAACCATTATCTTTAATACTACGTTTACCTACTATGTTACAATTTCCATTGTAATTACGATTAAGGATGAAATCAGAAAGCTAAGTTGGTGTTACTTTTTGTGTCAGTTTGGGTGTGCTGGTCATGCGAAATCGATTTATACGGTACCCAAGTGCAGAATTATCGAACGTTAAACTGAATTGTAATTAACAAGTCTAGCGATGAACTGTTTCGTGATTAACTAGCTGGCAATTGACTCACCCGCAACAAATTATCTACAACGAAAAAAAGGAAACACTGTTCTGACAAACCACTACTCATCTTTTTACTTATCCAAGGGCAAACAGACACAAGATGTGGGCTGACTAGAACCAGCAAGTAGTACTTTTCAGAACTCAGACTAATTTGAACGCAAATTAAATTTGAACTAAATAGCAGATACAGATGACGTCAGATGCGGAAGAAGAAATCCTCGTAGAAGCGTCTCCCAAAATCCGACGGTGGAATTTTCTTTTTGGAGTAACTATAATCTTCTGTTGGGTTTGTATGACGTGCAGAGTGTAATTTTATTCATGGTAATTTATGAAAGACCTTGAGACAACACTTTTTGGAGTAACAATGAAGGTTTACGTCTTGAATAGCATGACCTTAAAGATAGATCTCCCACCTGACTGTGTATAATGCAGCCAAACACTTGAACTGTCGTTATGAGAATTTTTAAGACTTTCCAGACGAGTGCGAGTTTCGGAAAACTTCCCTGAAAATGTTTTCCTAAGGCCTGTTTCTCGTCTGCAGTCGTACAATTGGCTGTCCGTTCACCACGATGCTGGGAGATGCAACAGTTTGATAAACCTCTTCTGAAGCCCTGAATTTCCTTCCGAAAGGAAAAACTAACGCTCTCTGATTCGCGGATAAATGTGAGCAAGAAAGTTACCATTAAATCTTCCCCGTACTTAGCAATAAACTGTATATCTGATTGCTTTTTTACAATATGATTAATCTACACGTGTGCACTTAACGTCGGTACGATATGTTAGTACAGCTTCGGGAGGCAGAAAATGCATTTTTATTGCATAAAGTAAAATGAAAGTTAGTGAAAATTATGGGTTGCGATTTGGTGTAATTATAGGTTGAGATATCGTTTGCATAGTGTATTTTTTCACAAGTGCTTAAACAGTTGAATGCAGGCGATTGTATCACAACGGCCAAAAGATAAAAAACGGCAGATGAGACCAACCTTACCATTTGCCCCCAAGATTCACCTTCTGGTTTTGTTTTCCACCTACCCTGATGCAGGATAGCTTCGCATGCGCCTAGAACAGTTCAGTCATGTTTCTGTTGTGCATCCAAGGCAAAAGACACAACTCTGTTTATCAGAGAGTTGCGGCTAACTTGAGGATTCCTGCTTTTGGACAGCCCAGGATGTGGGCCTGAAGCAGTTATCGGTAAGTACTTGTGGTAATTTCAGAGCAGCTTCGTATCCCACCATCGGAGTGGCTTGTTCACTGTCAGGAAACTAATTACTAGGTATAGCATTGTTTACATGCGAACCATAACTTTTGGGCGAATATGGACATTGAATCTGCATTTCTGTGAACTCAGTGAATACTGACCACTACACAAAAGTTTTCGAGGATGCTGTTTACATGTTGCCAGGCTTTAGTGGGACACGGTCACCACGCTCAATCATTCAATGCCTAAACTGTCCCCGTATGGGAGTTTCTGTTCTGAACCGCAGACTTTTTAGCCGCCCTTTGACTTATTTCGAGGTGTTTACATGGGGAGTACTGGAAAATGTACACGAATTCCTACAGTTTGTGGACCTTAGGGCAGTGTTAAATTTTAATACCAGAATGCCAGAATTTCTTTCAAACTTCCTAAGGAATGTCATATCCTTCGCATTGCAACCTCATGATGAAAAACAGTGAAAAAAAGATATTCAACTAACTCATCAATGAATAAAGCAAAGTTCTTCGATTGACGTTTGCCAGAGATGGTTTATTAACACTTTCGAACCTTACAATCACACACAGTTGTACCGACAACGGGGTCCAAAAATGGGGTCATTCGTATGTCCATCAACCTTTTCGTTTATGATCAAGCTGACGAACTTAGAAAGTGACCAGGTATGTAACGCTGTGTGCGTGTGTCCTCTGATCTGCGTACACCGAACTCTTACGGTCCACCAAAATGCTGACATGAAGTAGTAGAAGACCCTCGAGTGTAAAACACGGTTGAGGGTCATATTCCACAAAGTAAAAGTCCCACACTTCTCTGTTATTCCGTGATAGTTTGCTTGACAGAATAGTAAAAGTGCATGTCATTGTATTTACTGGGCTAATATCTCCTTACCAAGCGGTGTGAAACTTCCGTCTGAAATAAAATGATGCCGAGCAACGTTCCGTAAAACGTATTACTCCCCTCAAAAAGTGTCATGAGGGGAAATTTCACTTGCGACGTCAGCTAGCACGTCCTCTCAAAACCTTGTTTCCAATGAGAACCTACTAACGAAGGCAGAAAGGCATATTTTACAATTAACGCGCAATATAATGTAAGCCAAAAATTTGGATACTTCTGAATACCTGAGATGTGGAACCCAGCTGAAACCACTGGAACAGTGACAAATTCGCTTTAGAGCACAGTTTGCAACGTGTGAGCAGTGAGAGGAGAAAATCCGGTGCATTCGTTTGGGAGTTCAACATGCACAGTGGTGTAAAAAAATGTCGTCAGGTTTATTTGGTCGAAAGTCAAATATGTGATGTCCAAGTTTGTGCCAAAAGCTTTGGGATGGTATTCCAAACATCTGCGTGTGATACTGATTTGAAAAGCACTACCTTTCTTACGGTGACCGCAATAGAAGTGTGACTTCGCAGGACGAATTACCTATCTCAGGAAATCAAGAGTTTTCTAATAAACTGTTTCTGGTATTCTCAAGTTCGGAGTGTCCCTTGATCAAGCTGAGCACGGCCGGCATTTTGGTTGTCTGTAAGGCGTGGAATGACCATACTATCCCGAAAACTGTAATCGATTCCTCATAACAATCGTAGAAATCAGGTAATGACGGACGCTAAGAGCTACCCATTTCTTATGAGTATTCTGACGATTTCAAACTAAAGTTTATTGAATTTTCGCCAGCAGCTTGCAACAAAATTTGGAGGCATTGACGACTCACCATTCTTCTGGTAACCGTCATCCTGGACGAGAAAATTTTGCCCTTTTCCGGGAATGTAACTGGCTAATATGGAAATCTTTTCCCACTTCGAGTGGTGTTTTCTAGGGCCGTCTCGGGGGACCTTTGTAAATATGAGCCTCAAAAATTGCGCCTCCAGTTAAACTGTTCAGCTGGAGCACCCTTTCGGTGCTTAACTGCCATGCCACCCGAAGTAGGCACAAGGGCTGGGATACTGCCAGGTTGCCCAAGCCTGGACAGGGTGAAGTCGAGAGGTAGAGGTCGGGTTCGAATCACGGACCTTTCGGTCAGTAAATTCGCGCTCTGGCCACTGAGTCACCTCACCCCCTCCAATTAATTAGCAAAGATGGGTAGCCGTGATGGTATTTGATCTTCTTTAAAGAAACTAAGTTATATAATATGAATAGATCATCACGTAAATACTACGACACGTGGTGATAAAACATGTGGTACGATCGCGTGGTTATATATGAGCCAAATATATGGTTTATAAAGCCCTGCATTTCGTGCAATTTTTACAAGGAGCAACACAAAGCTAACTTGACTATTTTCATGAACTGCCAAGCGAAACATTCACTGACTGGTTTATCATAAATTAGGAAAGTACTGCAGTTGGGCTTTCCGTATCCCTAAATAAAGGCCAACAATGCAGCAAGAGACCCATTAACAAGGTTAATTTATCGTTAAAAGTTTTATGCCTCAATGAACTCCAAATGATTCCCCCAGTTTGTCTGCGTCGCCCAGACAAATTATTTCTGCCTTACGGTTTAGGTTTGTGATCTGACGCGCCGACTTCATAGTAAGTTGTGTTTTAATCTGTTTACACACAAACAGGATTCGCTGATATTTGTTCTGTTCTTCTCTCCTGCATCGCTGTGAGTAGTAAGGCTTGTGAGTGCGTGTACATAAATCGGTCAGAATCTCATATCATGTAGTCGCTACCCAGTTTTATACATCTATTTTTATTCGCATATTTGATATCCATGTTGACAGCTTTCCGGACTGAACCCTAAATTTGGGTTAAGGTGAAGTGCCTATGTGAGTCCTTCTGTAGTTGCTTCCAATTCACCACGAAAACCGAAAAAACAGAGCTGGTGGGCTTAAAATACAGACTGACATATCAACCTGGAGCACTGTCATGATAGTGTTCGCCTGACCAGTGCGTAGCTATTGATAAGTGAATAGCTGAGCCTGGTTAGAAGTAATAGACCAAGCTGTGCTAAGCCACTCACTTACAAACACATGTCTCAAACCAGTTGCATGGTGGTTTTGTTCCTAACGTTTCCAAACAAGGAGCAAAACGGAGAATTCGACAGTCTTTTAGCACAGCGTCTTTGAAATGGAATGAATACTACGTACCTAGTTTCCATTTTGTATCGCTTTCCCCGTGTCATATTCGATTTTTCGTCTTGGTGTCACTAACATTTTTATCTGCTCTATGTGACACAAATGAATACAGAAGCAGCACGATGACTCCAGGACAACACTTCAAAACGGTTTTGGGCAATGATCGGAACTGACTAGATGCAGAATCAGTTTTCTCGACAGCACTCGTCTCATCAAATGCGGTGGTTGTCAAAGGCTGTCACGTTTAGTGGTTGACCGGAAAGTCGGAAACGTGTGAAGTTAAAAAGGTTGATTGTTGGAACACCACAAAAATTGATCAATAGTTTTTGAGCGGGTCTCCGAGACGCACTTAAACAGAGTAGTCATCCTTCAGGAGAGACCCTCGCAGTTTCGTGTTGATAACCTGGGATCTCAAATGTTCTGACACAAAGGAAGGTAGTGTGTACTGAATATTCCCATCCATGTTGAGAACACTGTTCGGCACTTTTACAATGGCCCCTTTCTATGTTAGGTGGTTCTAGAGTGAGAAAAAAGAGGAACACATAGAGTAATACATACACAGGGAAAGATGTTGGTTATCATTGGAACCGCCTAGGATTGCTGTGTGAAACGAGTGACTGTCAAGTCTCGGAGATTACTCAACAACCAAGGAATGCTGACTTACCGAGTGACTAGCACTGTTGTAAAGCTTATACGACTATATTTATACATAATCGCTTATTCGGTCTCCAAGATTTCTTTTTGGGTTCGGATAAAATACATTTGTCTCGTCGAAATTTGCCACTGATTTGATTACAGACTGTGAATTTTTTTTTCTCTATCACTTCTACAAAAAGCGAGCGATGCTCGCAGAAATGTACAATAGGTAAATCGGATAAACAAAACGGACTCTTCGTGTTTAGAATCGAAAATTCCTTTATCACTGAAGTCAGTATTATTATTGCGCTGTTGGTTGAATGCTACTCTCCTGTCTGCGTTTATATTCTTAACACTACCTAATTTATGTGGCGAAGCGGAAGACCAGTTGTCTTACCGCTTATAATGAGAAAAGCAGAAAAGCACGTTCTGAGTGAACCAGTTAGCAATCAGTAAGAGCGGTGAGATATTGTTTGGTAATACATGTGAACGCAGTCAGAAAAAGGTGAAACATCCACCAAAGGATGTGTTCTCTTATGGCGACGAAAAACGGTAACTAGCGATAACTCCAAGCAGAAAATTTGTATTCCGTAAAATCTTTGAAGGTGGGTTCGCTTAAGTCGAAATTAACAATAATGGACTTGAGCACACGTAGAGTAGATCTACAGCAAAATGGTAGCAAACTGATATGCTCGTGGCCGATCTGTTAAGCATGAGAACTACTGGTCTGGAGACTGCATGTTCGAAAATCTCCGGAGTTTTGTGAGATACACACTACTGGTAATTCCCAGTAGAGTTGAAATGGCCGAACAGTGCTTTCTGACTTTTCGGCATAAATCAGACTTTCTCACATCTCCGACGAAATGACATAATCCAGGGACCGACCACATTAATCATCAGTCAAGTGGATAAATTATCCGTAACAAGGTCTGCACGTGCGGTACAAAAAGCCTAACTAGGACTTCATCGGCTAACATACGTTTGCATAATTATCATTTATCTTTAGAAGAGGAGATCGTGTGGCGGTATTTTCCTCTGCCCTTTGCTTGTTCTCCTTCCTTTGACATTTGTCCTTCAATTATGGTGTTGACGGCTCCGTTCTTCATAGAATAGTAATAATAGACTAGGATGTAAATCATGCAATAGTTTCAGGTGGTTTAATCAGGCCTGTTAACCCGGAGAGGTACAGCATGTGCAACCCTAAGAGGAATGCTGCAATAATAAGTGCAATGATCTAGTTTTCACTCACTCAAACTGCGACAGGTTATTTTGTCGACACGATGACCTTGCCTGTGTACAGTTTCACTGAGAACAGTGAAAAGCTGGAACATATCTTCCAGGGCCAACACTACTCATCTGTCATCAGTACCAATGAGGTTTACCAGTTGTTAACACTGAATTAATAACTAAAATGTCAAGTCCTCTACACATGAAGTGAGTCGCGCCAGTGTCAGAGGTTCTGGTAGTTCCTATCCTTGAATATGGAACCTTCTCCTGAACCCTTAAAGTTTCCCATAAAAATGAAGTGACCCGACTTAAAAACAGAGCGTGGGGTAATCGCAAGTGAATAATTGAGGTGAAAAGTCCCCATCAATCTTTTCTGACCTCTTGTTGTCTGGCCGATTCAGAGCAAATGATAAAACGCAAGTCGCCGTAACATTTCCAGTGAAACGCAACCTACCTGAGAGAACTCCTGCTTATCAAAGCTGGTCCGGTTGTTGAGGATCAACTGAGCTCCTGTGACTGCGAATTCTGCATTATCGATGGCCCACTCAAGCATCTCTTCTGTGCTTGTTGTTTTTGGCTTTAGAGTGAGTTGACTCTTGTCGTAGGTCCAAGACGCCAGCTGGAGCTCACACACTTGGCGGTCAAAGGGGAAGTAGAATATGTTTACGTTGCAAGCGCTCTGTATGTTAATGGGAAGGTTCCATCTGACTCTACCTGGAAGAAAAGCGAGGAAAGAATATCGGGCACATTAGGGTGCAAGTCTTCTTTGAGCAAGAGTGTGCATGATGCCGCTTCTTTTGTGTTTCAGTTTTCAACTTTGTATGACAGTGGGTACCTTCCAAAAGAGATAGGCTTGTGAAACCCAACAGGGTGACTCTAAATCACATTGCCGACATAAAGCGTCGTTTTCATACTACTAGGTTTCAAAATGCTCGGGGTGGGATTGATCCCTTTGTTTAGTGTGCCCAGGTATATAGAGGAATATGTATCGGTCTGTAGCTAAAAAACACGTAAAAACGGTCATTTGCATCATTTTGTTCTACTATCCTGGAAAAGAAATCATGATTTCTGAAGGCTTTGGAAGAATAATTTTTGCGGTCGCGTTTGAACCAGCTCACAAATACCTGAGGAACACCTTATGAGACATAAGGGCTAGATCTACCAAAACCTTACCAATGCCACCCACTGTGGCGTTCACGTTGAGGGAAGACTTCGAAATATCGATGGACCAGTGCGAGTAATTTGAAGAACCCAGTCAGTCAACGATTCGAACAGCTTTACGCGTTCAAGTTGAATCAGGCCACTATACGACTGAACACCGCTTGAAGTTCAGAGGTCTAGATTACCTGGCGTGTGATAAGTGCTCCACTCTTTTAGTTCATCAAATCTACTATCGTTAGCTGTCTCCGTACGCGATGACGGTGATGATGTAGCGGCAATGTAGAATAGGGGATAAGGGACGATGATTTCTCAGTTCACAAAACAGCCCTGCTCATTTGTGAACCTGAGAGCATTTTGTTGGTTCTAGTTACAATCAGTGCACAAAACCACTTTAGACGTGGTCATCAGATTTCGGTCACAGGCACAAGTGTTAAGAAGATTATGAGAAAGACAACAACTCAGCTTTTTTTACATCAGTAATCATGGTGGTTTAAGTGATCAGTCGGCGGAGGGGTGATTGTAAATAAATCAAACAAAATCCAATGCATTGCAGCCAAACGTTCAGTTCTGATTTCTGCTGAGATGATGAGGTAACCCGTCTGATAAAGAAGCGCTTAGTGGTTAACCAGAAGAAAGGTATTCTAGAAAAACTGTGTCGCTTAGGAGCCGCTCAGAGTTCTGTGGCCTCTTCTTTGTGCTTATACAGAAAAGCCATTCAGAACGCCATATCTCATTACGCTAACAGTGTTTCTGTCGACGAAGATGGGGATATAAACAATAAGGCTGGCGTAAAGTCTGATGGGGAAAGCAGAACAAGAAAACTTTTCAAACGCTTTGTACCTGAAAGGCTGATAGACTGAACCGGTGAAGGATTCAGGATTTTCATCTACCAAAAAAGCTAGCGAAAAGGCTGAATGTTCATGAATTTTTGTAAATGGATGACTTACAAAATGCCTATTTTATTGCACTTCATCAAACAGCTAATATTTTTATTACATTTACCATATTTATGGAGAGTTAGTCCCATCTTTGAGTTCATGGATAAAGTTTACTCGTCCTGTTTGTTACAGCCCATATATGTGTTTTCACCGCACTATTTTCGAACTCTGGTTGGCCAACCGCCTATCATCTGCCATTAAAAATAGAACAAACGGATTAAGTTCCTCACAAATCCTAAACTGTCTAAAATTGGGTGCCAATATAACATTTTATTTTGGCAAAAATATTTTATTCCAAGCACAAGTGTGGCACTAAGTAAGAACACAGTCAAACTGGCGTTTAGCGCCTTCATTCCACTGTTCCCAAGTGTTTATTAGCCAACAGGTTTATTATTTTCAACGTATACTTAACGAAATAGTTGAGCTGCTAAATGGCTTGTGCTCTTTGCGAACGATCAAAAAGGCGAACATGGAGCCATAGTTAACACACGGCAAAAAGTGAAAGCGAGTTCAGAGCACAAAACAAAAGTCGTCGGAGCAATAGTGATTGTGTGCGTCACGTTGTGCTACAAAACCGGAGGTCAAGCCTACCAAAACCAAAGGTTTTAGCGTAGATTTTTATTAAAACATCACAAGGCACCCGGTTGATTATCGACCTTATGTCCCTAAATAAGTTAGTGGGTTGAAGCCGCTAAATCGCAACGATTCTCACTTGCCCCTTCTAGCACTGAGAATAACGTAAGACTGATTGTGGAACATTCATTACCTCCTAGGTCAACAATTCTGCTGCATGGTTTCAAGGGTATTTGAAGGCTGTCAGGTCCTCGCATTTGAACTTCCTGATGCGACAAATATGTCTGTTGTTGCCCACCGCTTTACAGAGATATAAGCCCCACAAATAGAGATTGAATTTAACCAGGAAAATTGATAGAATATTCATAGGATTTGAGCGAATTTGCTGGTTACGTTAAAACACACCCTGTATCTTTTCGTGAACAGCACAGGAAGTTGAACAAACGTCTATGCGAAAAAAGAACTTAGAGGGATCGGTAAGTATTTTTTGTATACATCCAATTTAATGCATTAGTTGAGGGTATCGGCCCGGTGCAAGTTTCACATCAGTATGCTACAGTAGTTATAATCATCATACGTAAGATGTCAGCGGCGGTCAGACCAGCTGTTCGCGGTAGAGGCTCTCTAAAGGTAACAGCAGTGTACCTGCATGAATTCAGTGCCAAGACCAACACTGAAAAGTAAAACAGTCGACCAATTGGAGTGATAACTTGTGCCGACTTGTCAGCCATTACTTTGGCCAGCAATGACCTTTTCAAATTGCGTGCACGAAAAAAGGATTGCACGGCCAGGCAACTTCTTGGAATATGTAAATTACTGACGATTAATTGGAACTAATTCTGGTCTTATTTCGGAGACTGCTATCAAAATATACTGGAGTATTCTCCAAAATAAATGTCACGTATGCGGAAAAATAAATTGATTCGGAAAGGGCAGTCATACCAATCACCACCAGCAAAAAACCAGTAGTAAATACTGGTGCTTAACTGACACCCAGCCATGAAAAAAATTTCTCGAGTAAAGATGGAAGCAGAGAGGAGCGTCGGTGAACTAGTTCAATGACATTACCTCCCTGTTCAAACAACCAAGCACTGGCTGTCTACACCATGAAAAAGCAGACTAAAACGCATGTGAGCGTCACGTCAAACTAGGGTGCCATTAGTGAGATTGGACCAATTTTCTCTGTTACTCACTCGAAATGAGCCTACCATACAACTACAGAAAGCCCTAGTTAGGCGGTCTGGCTAGTAGATGACAGCAGGCTTGCCAGTGTGGCCGATTATGTCCCATACCCACTTGCGAGGATGATCACGCAGCCGCCTTCATTTTGCTTGACCAGATCATGGCATGTCCCCTGCATGCCTTTCGCCAGCAACAGTTTGGAGTTGAAATCAGCGCTTTCTTTGGTAAGCATTATCTGATCATGTGTATTAAGTGTACCAACCACTTAAAATTAATGGATTTCACTGCTGCTCTATGAATTCTGACTGATTTCCAAGTACTCGCCACGAACACAACGCATCTAGAGCCCAGCATCTTGCAAAGGAACTGGTAATCTAACGTTTTAATTGGTCTAGCTTCTTCGGATAGGAGATGCCAAGGTTGAAAAGCATGAAGCAGAGTGGCTTTGTCGGTCATTCTGTAAACGTGACCCTTCAGCTTCATTGAAAGTCCTTTTTGAGCACCACACACGACTCAAGATTGCAAACGTTACTTGTGTCTTGATAGTGTAAATTGATTTCGTCTGTCATAGTATAGTCGCAGTCTTTGCAAATGTTCAAATGAGTAAGTCGGTCAACCGACTGAAGTTCCTTTCCCTGAAGTTTCAGAAGGACGCAGAGTGATTGAAAATCCTGTACGACTACTTTGTCTTTTGAATGTGCAATCGCTGCCAAAATAAAGAGCCAAATCCGAAGTTTTATGTAGCACGGACTGAGGATCGTCAGAAGGCATGACAGTGTAATTCGATAATTCAGCTCTACTAATCTTTCTCCAGGTGTAATTTCGACACCAATATCCGTGACCCTTTGAAATGGTTTATCTATCTAGGGGTGCCCATTGGAATAACTGCCTTGAGGTTGAGTGTGCACGGTTATTCTTATCTGAATCATCAAGGCATACCTTTTATTTTTTCGCCCCATTTGTTATTGATGTTTTACCACTTTTTCAAAGCATTCAAATTCTTGAAGGTATGAGTTTTCAGAACAACATTCGAGGAAAATGGTTCTAGAATGTGTAGCATGAAGTTACTATTTTCCAGTCAAACCTAGGCATGCATTTTCAACCAATTCAGCATGAGCCTTCTGTCTATCATTGGTTAAAAGCAAATGGTTAAACACAATGTAGAAGCTATCAGAAAGCACTGCTGGACCATTGTAAGTTTGTATAGGTAGTAAAGTTTGGCCTGTCGCACGCTCGTAGACTGCGTGGATTGCAAGTCGAAGGATGCCGTTACGGGTTACCCAAGGAATGGAAAACACAATATGACTTAACCTCATATTGATTGCTGAACCCTAAAACACGTATGTTAGGCCGTTTTACCTTTTAAGAAGTGAAAAGCGAACGTATGTGGCTGCTTCCCCTTGAAGGCTTCGTTTCAAAAAATGTCGGCTACGGTGGAGTTAATGTTCACCCATAAGAATCCAGCATTCAAAAGTGGTGAATACTCAAAAGGCATTACTCTCCTGCGAGACGAATGACTACTTCTGCATACCGTTTCGAGGCAGCCAAACGCCTTCCTCGGAAAATTGCCTGAGTGCTACCTTCTCACAGCTGCTTCACCGTACCGAATATGCTCCACAAATGTCGATTAGAGACGAAACTTACCTGTCATGCTGCGGACCAAGCATCAGATATTTTCTTACTTTATATTTAGCAAAACCAGAGTATTCCGATTAACCAGAAGTGGGAAGCGACAAAGTGTTTATGATTACGGTTTGTTCCACAATGTTCACATTGTATAGCACAGCAGCCAACACGACTCTCACAAAGACTCTCTAGAAGGTTTACGAGTAGGAAGGCGGATATTTAATCATAACGTGGTTTGGCTGAGAGATTTCAAGTGAGAATTTCAGGTGGGAACATCGACGGTAATTACAAGGCTAATTTGATGCTACGTCTCCGTGGTTTGTTACGAGGAAATTCAAAGTCTGTCATAAGATTTTGCGCAATGTACTGCCCATAAGGTTGCTGAAAATTCTTCGAGAGCCCACGACCGGTTTCGCCCTTTTGGGGCTCATCAGGCAGGCGCAGTCCCCGAGTTTTCGTCAACCTTATGTTCTACTTGAACCCAAATTGGACTGTTTTCAAGAAATACACTCATTTGCAAATCAATTTGGTTTTACGAGAGACTCACCTGGAACCCAGCTGAATCTCTCTTTTGTGATGTTTCCATGCAACTGAATGTGCAACCTTGTGAGTAGTACATTGCGCAAAATTACATGCATCGCGATATCTCGAATATCGTAGCAACTGGAACATGAGGCGGCCTGGTGCAGCACATTCAGTTGCATGGAAACATCACAAACGAGAGATTCAGCTGGGTTCCAGGTGAGTCTCTCGCAAAACCAAATTGATCTGTCATAAGATGCTTTCTTGCCTTTTCTGGATCAGTCCAGTAAGATTGTTAGTTAATTTGCTAGTGACCGACTGTGACTTAGCTGGGAGCATGCTAAACACTGTTATCTTGACATTTTTGGTTGTCTTATTTCAGCCGCTCTAAATACGGACCCCCACTTACTTTGCTGATGCTCCTTCTTCTCCCGTTTGCTGATCTGAAGGCTTACAATTACAACTTAGTTCCACTCGGAAATAGACATTTCATAACGGGTGACAGGGCAAGGGATATCATTTGAAAACCCATTCTACATTTCCCTTAGCATTTTAATCTAACCTGTCCAGAACTTTCAGTCTCTGTGTACCGTAGACCGGTTATTCTCATGTTAGATTCATGCTTGCTGAAATCGGATGCGGTCATATCTCGTCACATGCGCCATGCTTCACGGTTTAAATATGATGTAATCAGAATTGGCGGAAAATGAGTGCTCAATACCACTGGTCTTTGTCATCGCGAAGGCAAGACAATAAACTGGAATTTCCAATTTTATGCATTGCACGAGCGGTTTAAGTATATAATCTTCTTAGTCTTATGGAATCTACTTTTAAAAATTATGAACTAATCAAACAGCGTTTTCTGAGATGGATCGGGCAACTAAAGCATTAGTACACAGCATATAATTCCAAAGAATTGATTTAACTAGTTTTTGTTGTGTTTCCCTGGGCGAGCTTTACTGGGAGCCCCAGAAGAGTACCAACAATCTTACCTCGACAAAACTAAGTCACAGGGAATGAATTGTAGCTGAACGGGTAGGACTTCAAAGCAAACGGTGTCGGAGCTTATATAAAAATCTGAGGGAAAATCAAAGGAATTTTCAGATAGTAAACAGGTCCGATAATCTGTTTGCTCGCTTCAGAGTCAATGAAAGGTGCTCCTCAAAGTGCTTGAGGGGAAGTGTACATTTGGAAGGATGATGCTTCAAGAATGCTGGAGGGGGTCAGTTTCATTTTGATTCCTAAATTGGCGGGTTGGTTTTCAAGATAATTGGTCGGTAGTTCGTTTGGACTTCAAGAATTCTCGCTTATCAGCCAACAGCAAACAAGAAACACATCTACGCTACAAGGCAAAATTTCGTTAGTGCAAAAATGGTTAGACAGTACGCTTTTGACTACTTTCGAACTAAAATGCATCCAGTGGCTGAAACCGAGTAAACAGCTATGATTCACAGAAACGATTTCCTTTGTTCATCTTTTTACAGAACCCATTTAATGTGATTTACCAGGGGATAAAATGCGACTTGTTTAAGTGCCACAAAATTAATAGGATCTTTGGGTGTCTAGGTTATCCGAGAAAAAGTTCCAGCAAAGAATGCAAAAGAATGTCCTAGTAAGAGTCTGTCGCACAACTGGATGGATGGATAAACTGCCTTCGAGCACTTCAAATCCACATCCGACAGATTTCTTATCACGAGGTTACGCCAAGAGGAGGCCGCACTACACGCTGTCTCTATTGGTCAGCATCCCGATCAAAAAAGTCACGAATACTAGAGCTCTTTAGTTCAACTAAGTTTTAGAATGTGGCGGGTATATGCGAGCACACACCAAACAATTTCATGACGTATTCATTCGATAATTTATTGACCGTGAAAATGAATTATTAATAACTCAATTCCAAGATTATTGGTGGCTAGCGTTTAAACAGTAGATTGCTTATCACATTCGCCATGCCATCCTTTCTCAAGTCACAGTATAGAAGTAAGTAATCCAGTACGATGACTGAAGTTTAAGGTAGGGCAACAGAGTGAATGACATTCCTTGTTGGAGTAAACAAGATAGTGAGGGTATTAGATTGGATAAGAGTGGGATGGGGAAGGCATCTACAGTTTGTGTATTCGATTTACAAAAGTAATAACAACAACTAATAAATTAACCAGCAAAAAAACTGGATCAAGCTTTAATTGTTATTCGGGTTGAACGTTGCGCACGCATTAGTCAAGATACGATCAAAGCAGGTGTGTATAATAAATGCGAAGAAACTTCCTCAATACTGAACGGCACTCAGGACATATCAAAGCTGATTAAAACGGACAAGTGATTCCGAATTATTTCATCACGGTCAGTTTCGAAAGACTATCTTTTAAAAATTCCCGGGAAACCCCGATTCTTTGTTGCTGTCGAAACAACTCAGTGTATCGTCATTATATGATTTTGCGTTTCTAAAATTATTTGGCTCCGAGTGCCTTGCTCCGCACATCCCCGACATTTGTCAAAACGCTCTTAAAGCAATTGTATAGTGTCTAGACTAGGGAACACTCTCTGTTCTCTTTGTAAACATGCTTGTGTATGTGTTATTAAGTATTCACCTCAAAAGTTTTATCCTCTGAGTAAGCGTAAAGTGGTGTTCCCGTTTGTCTGATCCTAGCTGCCAGTGTGACATCGGTTTTAAGATATGCTCGCTTTTCTAAAGCCCCATAGGATGAAACAGTCTCTTAAGTTATGTGCATCTTTTTGTTAGTCAATATATTTCTCCGTAAAAAGTGTCCAATTCTAACCTGAAAATCAAGGAATGAAGTAACTTTCTAATAAAAGCCGTGTGTTTACAGACTAAATTCTGCATTTAGGCCGAATTTTCCATTAACTAGCTCTCGACGCAGTCACATTCGCACATTAGTCACTCGTTGATAGATTGAGATAGATATGACTTCATGATGCACTTTTACTTCCTTGGCAGTATAGAGGCTCGAAGTTGTTGTCGTATGAACCGATTTCTGGCAAAAGTAATGTGGCCGCTAACATATCAGTCGAATTGTTTCGTGCTTTCTACTTGAAACCTGTACATAGTACATTGTACTTTCAGTTCAATGTCTAATATGGGTTTATCCTAGTTTATTGAACCTTATCAGTGGACCTAGCATAAACTACAACATTACTAGCCAAAAGATAGTCATGCTGCCTTGATTACAATGGGGTTGATTGTTTCAAACAGCAAGCTTAGACAGCGATATCCGCATATGAACAGAAGCACAAATAAATGATGCTTTATATCTCTTAATGTAAAAAGTCTCATAATGAGATACACGATCATCCTCCGGCTTAAAAAAACTTTCAGAAAAACAGGCAACTGCTCCCTAAACATCACAGTTTCAAGCATCAGTCAGAAATGCACCTCAGTTCAGAGTCAAAAGTTTAACGCATTAAATTGACGGTTTCTTAGCGCTTTTTCCCGATAACAGGTTTGCCTAAAAATATTCAAAGGGGTCAGATGCGGTTGTTGTTTTGTGGGCTTAGCTCTTTAGGAAAAGCGTAATATGATGTGGATAGCCGAGCTTTTTCACTAGCGACCCGTAGTACACTGGGGACACTGGCACTAATCACTGTCTCCACATAAGCCTGGAGCTTCAAATCCTCATGGTATTTCTTTAAATACGAACCGGCATTTTGGAATGATCAGTACAAGCCCCAGCAAATCCTTCGGCTGCTGCGTACATGCAGTATGTACTACTACTGCACAGCTGTAGTTGTTGTTCATCGTGTACATTGCCTCTAATATTGCGGTTTAATCGGTTGGTGTTTAGAGTTCATATAAGGGTGGAATCCTGAGGCCTTATTGTTCAGTATTCTCAGGCAGCATGCTATGCTATCCTCATTTCAGCTTAGGGGACCTAACAAATGTGTGATATTTTCAACAAATGCTGGTCTTCCTGTGCTACGGAATAAACTAGACAAGACCGATAAAATGGCGTGGGTAGAAACCGTAATACACATATCAGACAAAAACCCACTTGTGTCATGAGTTTCGCATTTATCTTGTCCAGTCTCTTGACCCAATCTCTTATAGAATTTTTCCAAATAAACAGCGACCTGAAACATATAGTGCATAGTTTTGAAGACGTGATTCCTTAAAGTAACTCACCTGTGGTATACACACGTATCCAACTCTCGCGTACGTAAACAAGTCCATTTGCCCCATCTGCTCCATTGTTGTAAACGTATAAATCTGGTGTCCATAATTTGTCTGCAGGTAAAATGATGAGAAGTTTTTCCTCCTCGAACGCCACGCTGTCGTTTAACCTCCGATTACCGTTTGGAGTTAATGCATCCCCTATGTGACGGGAAGCTCCTCGAGCAAGTACCTCATCATACCACTCGAGTTGAACCTGTAGTGATGTGTACAATATTTGGTTCTTTTCATCCAAGTCAATAACCTTCTGAAGCGCAAGTCCCAGCGTAACCACGACTATCTCATGTCCGTTCATCACCGGTCGGCTTACAGCATCGTAAGATTCCAGTAGGGTCTTGACCAGCTCACGCTCAGAATATTCCGCTTGTGTAGGATCGATAGAGGTCGTACTCACAATCATACAGACTAAGTGCCACATATTTGTGATTTTCACAGTCCTCATTTTTAACTCAAGCGATAGAAGGTTTTTCTGTTCATCTCCTGTGACGAAAACCTGAGCAGATGAACCGTACAAAATCGATACAAAATCAAGACACAAATCCCAGATCCCCAATCAGCCAATCGCCGGAGTTTGGATAAGTAAATGGACGTTAACTCGGTTTTTTGGACAGCTGATTGGTTCCCTGCTGGTATTGATCATGGTCAACAAAAATGCAAACACTCTGTAAATAGCAAATAACATCAAGCGTATTCGCACCGGGTGAATGAAATTCCCTATTAAATGTAGTTTAGCACATGACTTTTCCTGAATACAGGACAGTCAATTGTAGGAATTATGCATGAGGCAATGATGGGGTGCCGGCATATCAGAGGACTACAAAGCTAACAAATTCACCAATCTTGAACAGGCCAAAAATCCACTAGCGAATAATGGCGGCACTCTTAGAAAGCATAAAACCCCAATGATACTTAATGCTCGTGAAAGATGCACACAAATAGAGTCGTTGTGTTTCGTCGCAGCTGAATTGGGTACTGATACATCTGTCCCCCACCAAGGGGAACCTGAAAGATAGCTTATTCTGACTTGTTCCGTTTAACAGTAGTAGCTCGTTGGGCCGACTACTTTATATTATCACTTAATCAGTTGCCCACTTTTATCGTCCGGAATTACGAAGTAGCAAGTAGCCAAAAACGCAAGGTATCCATCTGCGTGTTGAAAAAATATCCATATCACTGCATGACTCCATCAAGATCTATTGCTAGTCACTCACTTGTTGTAAGCCTTGCCAATCCCACCGGTTAGATGAATAAACTGAACAGTGGTCATGTCAGAAACCAATCCAGTTTATAAAGAATAACTTCTAATTATTGCCAACTGCGAAAGAATATGGCACAAAAGAGCTCAATGTAGAATAATCTGGTAGCGCATATCCGCAGCTTTGAGATCAGTACTGCTTTCCTAAACTACTTTTCAACTATCGTGGTTTCACATCACGGCTAAAGCAAGTGATCTTCATCATCTTCATTTCCACTGGCGCCTTAGACAAAAAAGTCTTAATCGGCCCCTGTGTCCATGCATTGTTTGAATGAATTCATACCTATATCGAAATTGAAAAGAGGATGCGTTCAAAACAGAAGGGTCCTACTTTACTACCCCACTTCGATAGCTTGAATAAAACAAAATTACCACCGTTTGAGTAGTTAAATGGGCTGCATGCTTTCAAGAATGAAAGCTACATTAGTAGTTATTTAACGGCAGGAGAATGGAATCGGTTTTTGCGTAGACTTGAGTTATGGGTCACTAATTTTTGCTTTGACCAGATTTCTCATAATATGTACAGCTGTTCTCCTCGTAAGGCCTCAGTCGATTTTTTCAAAGAAAATTTCGACTCAGTTGCAGGTTGGAAGATAGAAACCATAAGAGTCAGGGTAGGACAGCCTGTCAGGATTACAGTAAAATTTACTCCTTCAGATAGTCGAAAAAAATCGTAATTGTGCTAACATGTTTATGCGGTTTGAGACTGATTGTATGTTTTGTCTTAACTGTTTGCGTTGTATATGTTTCCAAAAGGCAGGCCTAAGATGTAAATAGAGGTGGTGAAACACATATTGTGCAGAGAGAACCTCAAAATAACATTCTTGCCGGGACCCCCTAAACTGTTCCTCCATAACGTACATACGTACTCAGTTTACCTCCTCTGAGGGAAGAAACTAATAGAACTCAACAGTGATCTCATTGGGGCTGTTTTATCTTTTGAAGAGGGATGTACAACTGAGATTTTATATGAGAGGCTACCTGAGCAGAGAGTAGACATGGTGTAGGCATGCAAAGTAGAAATGCTAATGATGTTACGGAGCCAAAATATTTTTGAAAACGGATTTGTTTTCCTACCTCTGCAATAAAATACAAGAAGGGTTAATACACACTTTTTTGGAAAGTGATTTTGTATCATTAAAATATCCACCGGCTTTTATTTGTGCAATAGCTTCTCAGGTGGTATCAGTTCAGACACAAGCTCAAAGAACCGGACCGAGGTGATCACAGAGGAGATGGTGATCCCCTTGTGATCGGGTTACCCTATGTGGATGAAAGCTCACAAAAGTAAGATCCACTACATTTTATATTGCTCCCTCTTTTGCTGTCCTGGTTTTCTGGCTGACACAAATACAAAAACAGTGTGTTTTGGAACCACGGTGGCATTGCGCACCATCCATGTACGTAAAACAGGCTGTCAATGTGCCATCGAGAATTTGTGGAATTTTTTATGAGAACGATTAAAAACTAAGTCCAGTTCACCTAATTTATAAGGCTGCCCACACCTTTACCGTCCCTCTGATTATGTATTTTTTCATCGTAATA
This sequence comes from Opisthorchis felineus, assembly GCA_004794785.1. Taxonomy (NCBI): domain Eukaryota; kingdom Metazoa; phylum Platyhelminthes; class Trematoda; order Opisthorchiida; family Opisthorchiidae; genus Opisthorchis; species Opisthorchis felineus. The sequence continues at coordinate 304,944 of SJOL01006390.1, read as the reverse complement.
TCGTGCGGTCGAGTAAAGCACACCGTTTCTTGAAGAACCACGTAGGTTTCTCAACTACTACTATACACAGTGAAGTATGCAACACATATGAATAAATATGGAGATGATTTTCAGTGGCTCACCTGACTTCAAACCACAAGTAGAGCCCTACTTCACCCTTGCCATGTCAATCAAACGGAGGTTCTCAGGGCATACTAAAGCGGATTTTTGACAACTACCCACAGCATCAGTCTTTTGCATGCGTCTCAACTCCAGTTTTCGTAATATAGGTTAAGTTTGTTCGACAAAATAAACGTTATGTCACCCCCGGGGATTTAATGAAATCGACGCTTTGTAGTGGCTTCCAACAATGCCCACAGCCTCACAGAGCGCAGTTGCAGAAGACACCAAAATTTCCAAAGTTTCTTCAGTTACTACTCATGATAGCAGCACCTGTCACAGAAGAGACGGATTCGCTCCTTGCAAATAAGTCCTGATACTTAGCAGTAGATTCTTACTCTTTTGGGGTGCATATACATTCACAAAAGTGAAGCCAAAGGAGGAAAAAACCATTTATTTCGAGTGGTGAAAAACAAAACGTATCAGCTAAAGGCAACAAGAAACCAGCAAGCGTCACCCAGAAAACGACCAAGTATGATAAAGCTGAGATGAAGCTGTAAGTTGACTTTACACCTTAGTATCTCGGTGACTACGACGGTCCAATATCTGTAAATACAGTCATCACTTCAGACGTGCCCTTTGAAACGGTACTCACCGGAATTTAGTGATACCCAAAAACAATGCACAGTGTAAACCACCTTCGTAAAGAAGTTTCTGAAAGACAACGGTATATACAGTAAATTAAAACGTAACAGGGGATTTAGATGGAGTTTTTCTCATTTTCGATTGTTTTTTTGACCAAAATAGCCAGAGCTTCCATGGATTCCAGTAATCCTTTTCCAGTCGTGGCCACCGTCGGAATGATGGACCATTTGTGCCCCTCCATTGTTAGACTGGACAATTTGAGTAGTTTTTCCAGTTCCTCTTGCTTAATAGCACCAGGAAGATCTTGCTTGTTTGCCATTACAATCACAGGTACAGTCTCCATGAGGGGGTCGTCTAGAACGCGCCTCAACGCTTCATGCGCCACATCAAGACGCTTTATGTCCGAGCTGTCCACAACAAATACCAACCCCTTAGTGCCTTCATAGAATCGTGACCACAAAATGCGTAATTTATCGTGCCCACCAAAATCCCAGGCAACAAAACTAGCTCCACAATGTGGTAACTTTACTTCTTCAACATTTATTCCAACTGTTGGCGCGGTCACAATAGTGCTGTGTAATCGAAGCCAGTAAAGCAGCGTAGTCTTTCCTGCATTATCTAGTCCAAGGATTAGAATTTTGTACTTCTTTACTGGCCACATTCGAAAGGATCGTAGAATACTACTCAGAATTGCACCCATAGTCGCGGTGAACTACGTGCTTTTCCAAATACAAGCTCGCTGTTGTATGACACAGAGCACCTGCCTATTCGAGCACACCAATAAAAGCAAGGTAGTCTGCGTTAACACAGGAAGAAAGCTTTGCGATTGGATGGTGCCCGTGGATTTGGTGCAGTCTTGTTTGTAACGATTGCCAGATCAATCGAACACCGGCTGGATTGCTGTGCTTGATCGTGAGCACACTATCAAGCAGAAAAAATCGATGCAGGTTTAGAACGAGGTGAAATATCAGCTACATAATCAAGGTGCACTGAAAATACCCTTCCCGACTGACCAACCGTGTTGTATTAACACGTTCTACCATTTGTGATGTTGATTACCATAACACGAAATTTAGTTATATGAACCTGGAATGAATAAAACTGAATACTCGCGGGCCCTGGCTCACATAACAATACACTGGGCTGTCGGTTAGCAAAACAATTGTTATGATTTCTTTGTAAAAATATATTCTTTCGCCTAAATGATCCAAAGCTTGGTGCGCTCTACGCTTGTCCGAATTCAAGGACCATGCGCAAAGTTAGGCAAATGAAAGCGAGTTAAATTGTATAAATTGTGGAGTCTTCGAGTGAGTTGATTGAGAGCACAAAGCAAATATATTGTACTTAGGTGCTTTCACTGACACTCCAGCATTACAAAATATTTACGTACATGCTGACAGGCTGAATAGAGACAATTTTCATGGAAACAACAACGATTAACGCGTCCCAAAACACTCCTTACAACACACGGGTCCCCAGAAGGGCAATTTCGTTTTTAACACATGGTTTATCTTTATTTGTTTTCTGTCACATCATGCTGAAGAATACTGTGGCCACTTGCTGCTAGCTGCCCGCAGCTACCTAGTGTTTTTTTACGACGATCCTGTTGAAACTACCATCGGCAAACTTTGTCTCATGGTTTCCGCAATCTACATAACTGTATGAATGCTGAAAAGCCAAGGTGTGGTGGATCAACCAAAGGAGACCTCCAAGAACTAGTACTGGAACCAGCAAATTAGAACTGTCAAAAGTTGAAGACTAGCGTAAAACTTGATGGCAACTAGAAACACAACCCTTGGTGACCAGCACCAATTGGCATTTCCGGATCAATGTAGAAAGTTAATTGATAGTCCTGGTAGCCATATCAATCTCGTTTTGATGACCCATCTGTCAGAACATGGTTGTCTGAGTCTGTTATCATGAAAGAAAATGGCTATTAGACCCAATTGTTCCTCTAACTGAAACTTATCATTGGTCCACAGAGGTAGAAGCACCGAGGTTTGAGCTCCGAAACTCCGAACGTTGTACAACTTCTAAACCAGTGCCCTTTGGATGGAACCGTTTTGTCACGGTCCAGCAGATTGAAATTTCTCACCTAAAGCAGTGCGATTGTTTCTTCTGCCGCCTTTAGACTTAAAATGACAGCAAAGCCAATCGCATGTGTCATAGATGACCTTGAATTAGAACAAACTTGGGAGCTGTGCTGTGTACGTGGACTGTCCAGAACAACCGCACCCAAAGAGAGTGAGAACTGTTCAAAATGGCTTTATGTGGATGAAATTCTGGAAATTCGACAAATACTCACAGGGATTAACTGCTGCTCAAACTTCTCAACCCAACTCTCCTTTCTTGGTCCCACATGCACGAAACACTCGCCATTTTACATGCGTACAGTAAACGGCAAAACCAGAACCGTCATTAGGAAACCGGCACTTACAGATATGGAACACTATGAATGACTATCCTCCAAGAGGGATGGTCACTCTAATTGAAATCACACATTTTTCCGTGCCAGTAACACGTTGTTGCGCGATTATGCCGAAGGGCGTTCACCACAAGAAGAGCCCAGGACTCATTTCTCAAGGAACGCTCTGCCTCGGACGGACTACGGTATGTGAAAAAGAAGCGTCATTTATCATTTTGGCGAATGTATCAGAGGTTGTAGTAATCAGCCAGAACACCATTCAACGCATGAGATATCTGCGTTCGGCAACCTGCAGTCTGTTATCACGTTTTGAAGAAACTCACCCGTACCGATAATTTTCAAAATGTACACTGTTTGAAACGCAGTGCGCAAGTGTCAGAGTGCTTTCAAAGGTGAGGAAAACGTTCACAATTTATTTTACATACACAAAATTCTACATATAAGTCTTACGTGATATGTAAATTTTGAATGATGACGTTAGCAAGGCACCATAAATTCGGTTGGATTTCGTTGATCAGTTTCCAATCTTTTAGAGGCAGCACAATTGGGAAAATGTTATTCAGGCCACTCCGATAAAAAAACGCTGTGAACATGTCTACTTCCAGAAGGGCTTATTCATGTATCACCAAACATCTGTGCTGAAAGAACTGGCTTATAACATTTCGGTTTGTTCACATACACAACAAGAACGGCATTCGGGAAAGCTATTGCAGTAGACCAAAACCCATTCGTTAATATGCAAGTTCTATCACTTGTATGCTCAAAATATGATAACTTGAACAGACATTTTGCTAAGCGGAACATCCACACTAACTGATTATTCATACTCATGATAGCAAACGTATCTACGATTCCTTCGTCACCGCCTCAGTCTTGTGTAACATCATTACCTTGAAAATACTGGTTCAAAAAAACCGTGCGGATAACTAATACCTCATCCTAACATTTAAAATAACCAATCCCCAAGTTACATCCCATGAAACTGACATCAACTTGTTCTGTTTTCTGTTTCAATTACTTTTTCTGTAGATGTGTCTTTATGTTGCTTCCAACTTTCATACATATGGCCTTGGTTCTGCTCGGTCGACTGTCATCATATTTACCTTCGAGCACGACCGTAGACTTTCTTCAGATGTGTGGAATGATGTCTTCGTTGACGCCGAGGCTGTGGCATTTCGATGAGAAGTTTCTGGTTAAACATCAGAACGCATGTTAACAACAGTATCTTCTGAACTATCCTCTTCTGTGATGACGCAATTATTCTAGTAAGTCCACACCAAAGGGAGAAACCATTGGACTTGAGTTTTGCTCTTATTGGACCTCCAGGAGATGAGGAAAGCTGTCCAAAGGTAATGATATGAACATAAGTTTGACAAATCTGGCAGCCATCTGCAACAGGTTGGTCGAAACTCCATGAAATATACACAGGGCCTTTCATCACTAACACTAAGGACTAATATGCTAAGAGAAATGCCTTCACACAGGAAGCCTACTGCGATTTTCGTAGAAGGAAGTACCCGTGGATACATTCAGACATTCACATCATTATTGCATGAAATTCGACAAATACACTCATTTGCTGCGCACTAACTTGGTTTTCACGGGTGACTCACCTGAATGCCAGCTGAATCACTCGCTTATAATATCTTTAACTGAATGTGCCGCACCAGACCACCTCGTGCTACAGTTGATACGATATTCGAGATAACTCAATAGATTGTTGTTGTATCGTGGGTGGCCGCCTATTCGTTACGCCTGAACTGGGCCTCTTAGACTACTCGGTAAGGAGAAGACAGAAGAATCCGGAACACGGCTGCATTGTCAAGTCATACATACAGAGCTTCTGTGTAAATATATAGGATGACTGAATGGCCAAATATGGTCATTCGCTTGTTCGTTCTGTCCAGCCAGTGGCGACGACCCTGACGCAAACAATTTCACATTCACTCCGCTGGTCGCATGCTACTAAGCCGTGTTTGGTAAGCTCCGCACACGCACCTGCTATCCGGAACGTGTGGTACCGATGGCGTCGTTCTCTGCACATGTACTTTGCTTGTCTGGACGCGTCCTGACAGTTGTATAGACGTAACAGATTACATATAAAGTTGCAAAAATTCTTCGACATTCTACAGGTGTTTCAGATGCGGTTTAGGTGAGCCCAACGTGAAAACCAAACTGATATGCCGATGAGTGTCGTATTTCGTGCAATTTGAGCTCAAATGGAACATACGGTTGGCGGGGACTCGGGGAGTGTCTCTGCCTGTCTAAACCCATGAATGGCGGCTATGCATGACGTCTGGTATACAGGACTGCAGGCCGTGAAATCAAGAGTGGAGGTGCACTGCCGAAAAGGGAAACACTCTGACAGGATTCTTCTGTTTACGTAATATCTAACTGTAGCATTTTTCACAAGCAAACTGGGGGACACAGTCAACCTCACCGGTAACGCCTTTAACCTAGGCTTGAGTTCGAATCCCAACCGAAAGACAGACTACTGAACCATACGATAACTCTAACCGCATGCTTGTCCGTATGATATTGACCAGGCAAGCAGATGCTTATCTCAGATTCAAAGAAAAATTCCAGTCCAAGCATCACACTTAGTGAAGATTAATACTCAGAAGGACACATGTATCCCACAGCATCTACCAGACACCCAAACTCTCCAGCGGATAATTACACTCCAGACTAACTAATGCTCAATCGATTGGAATCTGATTATAAAGTAAAAACACCAGGGGGCAAGCATCGCGCAACCGAGTAAAGTTTTTCGGAAGAAAATGACAATCGCAATTCCTTTACGCGGTAACAAAGTTTAGACGCATGCAGCCTTTGCACTTTCTTTCCCTTACATACCTTACACTGTGATTAATTAAGTGTACACATACGCAGAAAATATTGCCCCTTCAAAGCTTACGTATGATATGCACAATAGTTAGTTATGATCCCAACACAAAACGGACAGTATGCCATTATCAGTTACGTAGGACTGTTCGATTTCCGAAAGATTTTCTCTCATCAGCGTCATTGCTTTTGTCATGGTGTAGTAAAGGCTGTAAAAAACAACTGGGTCTTCTTCCCTCGAGTAAAACAGACCGTTTTCGTTTGCCCCTGTTTCTTTTAAGATGGGATGCTTCCATCAGGAATTCTACTTGGTATACTTCTTGCAGTACATGACTCAATATCTCATACCATGTTTTTTTTAACTTCCAACAGCAGTTTTATAGCCATAGCAGTTTACTGCAGGCTATCAGAGTATCAGCAATTTTGGTAGAGTTATACATAGCCTTCAATAACTTCGGAGGACTTCTAAAAGTTGCCTTAGATGTTCAGGTCTACGAATAACAAAATGCACTCACAACACAGAGCTGCTGCCTGCACAGTTAACTCTCCTTAAGACACTTCCAAGGAATTTCCGTTTTACGTACCACAGAGGGAACAGTTTACTTTTAAGTATTCCCTTAAGCTTACGTACATACTGGTTGTTAAATAAAACCTTTGCTAACGGAATAAACAGGATTCTCACACTATCAGCTTCTGCAGTAGTTGCCGTAAGAAGAAGACTATGACAGTGCGGCAAAATCATGCACGGTAAACAATGATTGGTTGATAAAGTTCTTCAGTTCCGTTTATTGGGGACTTAGTAATAGTCTGACTGGGCAAAATAGGAAGCAAACTAGAAAGAGATTCCATTGTATTATTGTATTTTATTTATGCGGAGAAATTATCTGAGACCAGTACGGTTAGTTATGATACACAAACAGCCTCAGTTACATCGGTGCAGATAGCTTCTGTCGGGTTCAGCTTTGGCCGATCCGCACGTCATTTGCTCTGATTGCTGCGGTTCACAAGACAGTACAATAGAAATGACGTTCGCTTTCCGTCATTCTGGTCGGCGGCATACCCTCAACACAATGCTTCAAATTTTCTACTACCTGTAGGCAAAGAAGAATCTTTTTAAGCAAATGTAGAACTGGTTGGTTTGATATTCAAAGCCAGGAACCACGGAAAACAACTCACTCGCTCTTTAATAGGGAAACCACCGAGCTCCAGCTTTGAGAAAATGAGGAATCCATTATATTTTATTTCAAAGGAATCTTGAAAATTGATTGTTATTATGTTAAAAAAAGGTGAAAATCACCTCGGACTGACACCCGAGTTGTCACCTGTGCGTCCGGTATTTCTTCCTCAATGCGCTCTATGAGTGGTCTCAGAATAATCTCGTATCCTCAGGCACGTCTATTTCAAAAAGAAAAGAGATTTATCGATAGTATCTAGTAGAATAGAAGCAAAAATTCTCTGAATGAGTTAGGCATAAGAGGAGTAGTTCAATCATCTTTTTCTGAGAACGATATAAACACCAACATGATTTCGGTGTGTCCGCTCCTTAAAGACGCCATCAGTTCACCACTAACTACCACTACACTAGTACTTCAGGAAAAATTCAAAATGTTGTACGCAGATTGGAAGTATACAAGTGTTCTGTTGGATTCGACCTTTTTTAGAGCTTCAATACTCTTTGGAAGTTAGATAATCAACCAGCAACTTACTGGCCGTTCTAGTCAACCAAATGAGGAGGATTTTTACAGTTTTTGCAGTTGTTGTTGTTAATGTTATAAATTAACCCAGTGTGCTCGAGGCGAAGTGAGGAAACTCTGTCTAACTGGAAACTCAGGTAACAGTTTAGAATATTAATCTCAAATGTAAAAGACAACAGGGAAGTGAAGAGAAACGAAGGCTTGACATGGGTGTCGCATTGTGTGCTTCTAAGCCATCAAATCAAAACAAGCTAGGAGTTCAGCTACCCCAGACACGGTCAGCTTCTCTCTTTGGTTACTTTCAAGAATGAACAACACGACCCATTTGGAGCCTGTCCACCAGTTTCAACCAATACACAGGACAGACTCGTGGGACTCATGTCTGAGGACTGTGGGAATTGCTGCAAATCTCAAGCCTACCGTCGAGTTCACGTCCATGAAAGTGCTGGCACAAACGTGGTCATCCAGCCGGCCGACTTCCATCCCAAATAATGCAGATAAGCTTGGCCGAGTGGAGAATTCCGGTGCCTTCTAATCCCATTACTCTTGCACGTGGATGATAAGTTGAACCCGTCTTGTAACACGCACACCGTGTTCGTAAGACTAAGGTAATGTTTTCCTGGTCGATCGGTTATTAGTATCAAAATCAGGTTGAATGTGCTTAACTGACAAGCACACCTGGACGAACCGTCATCTGGTGGACCTTACCAAACCGTCGATCAAACAGCTCCATATTCACCAGACTCTGAAGACTACAGCGCCTGGTTCCAACAAACCGTAGACTGCACTGCGTCACTCTTGAAATCCAATTCTGGTAGTTCGTCCGCTAGTGTTGACCTTCTGGCATTTGTCCGGGGGTTCCAGTCTAGCATCATGACAGTGGAGCAACTCTTGACGCTTCTGGACGTCCAGCCCTCCAAGACATTTCCGCACCCTTGAAAACCTGTCTCCCGAAGCCATCTTCAGCAAACCCATCGTATGCAGGCCAGCCAAGAGCAGTTTGGTCGAGCCGACTACGCCGCAAACCAGAACCTGTATCACCGAAGAAAGAATAATACAGCGTCTTCTCTGTTGCATAGGTCGTGGAAGGAACTATACAAAGGTACCTGCGGCCTACATTTGGGCGCCGATCAGTATGGGAAACAGGTGCTCGATGCTGAAGTTTAATCAAGCTAATTACCTATGAGGAAGTCGGTCGTACGATTTGTTTAGTGAGTAATTTATTCCAAGGTCCGGACAAGCTTACAACTAAGATGCTCTGCCAGTTCAATACCAACGCTCTCGCTGGGTATTCCAACTTAATATTATTAGTTGGGGGTTGCCAGCCGAATCTGTGTCGTGCCCATATTACTCTAGTTCCGCAGGTCCAAAACCCAATTTCACCGGACCAACTGAGACCGAACTCTTTGTCATCCATCATTGTTCGATGTTTTCATAAAGTGCTTGCCGATAGCTGAAGCCGTAGATTACCACTGCCATTACTCCAGTTTGCACTTCTACATCGAGACGGCTGTTTGAAGGCTACATTGCTGTCACACATTCTGCTTTGTCTCTCTTCGGAGACAGCTTCTAACCTCAGTCTGATGTTGTCGATACATTCGCTTCGGTTTCACATGACACCATCGTCAGATTTGCCGAGGGGTTTGCAGCATCGTCACTTTTAGTTTGATACGATATGAGAATGCTGTAGCGGTTTTTCCCGATTCCGAAGTTCATTGTCTCAGAGGCGTGACGCGAGAGGATCCACTCTCCACAATGTTGTTCATCATGGCAATGGATGTCGATGCAGCAGCTGGAATACCAGTTTCATGACATCTCAGTGGATGGTTTTACCTTCGCTGACGATTGGGTTGTGGGTAGATAACTTCAGACTCGCTTTAAAGAGAAGCTTGAAATTGCCACGGTGAAGTTGACGTGACAATCAGCACCCAAAAGGAGAAAGCAATAATGATTTATGGAGACAGCAAACATCAAGCGACCGTGGTCTCACCTGATCGTATTTTCTTTACATAAGAACTCATCGCTCCTGTGAATCTGACGGACACCGTGGCATATTTGGGAGTCTCCGTTCTTTCTAGGGGAAAAGAGTCTGAAACCACCGAAAGCGGCTGCTGAAAATGCTCTATTAAGTGACGCATGCCCTGTTGAAGCTGCATCAAAGAAATGAGATCATAATGAACTACCTGATACCGACGCTGACATATTCGCTCGTGCTCGGCCAATTTCCCCGAAGCGTCTTCAGAAGGTTAGACAAATGTCAGGCAATCTATTCGTGGCTGGCTACATCTACCGAAGAACACCCAAATCGGTCACATCCACGCCGCTAAACAACATGAGGGACTCGGTACCTCAAGCCTGAAGTCAGTCGTCCCGAAGCAGTAGAGAGCGCCTTTGAAAATGCTCTTGTCTACCAGGTGTTGAGTACTGCGCAACGTGGTTAATGGTCCTGCGTTTGGTGAGGTTGTTCGGGACCTCGGCCTTTCGATCCGAGTCCAAGGTGTATACGTGAACACCAAGGTAGAACTGGTGGCTGCTTGGGGCGATAGTCCGCACAACAGCGCTCATGGTCGCAGTTTGCGAGACATGGTCGCTTCCGCTCTCTCAAATCAATCGCTTGTATTTACAAAACGCGTGTTTCCTCAGATATTTATCCGCGGCATGCAGCTCCAGTGCAATCTACTTGGGACGAGAGTTGTAAGCGCCCAGCGCTGTCATGATAACTAGATGATCTTCTGTCATGCAAACTGTGGTCGACCGGAAAGTTTGGTACATATTCTGCGATCACGCATGGATCACACATAATGACCGTTGTGCTCGCCAAAACCGGGTTGCAAGGCAACTCAAGAAATATCTCTATCCTCTGGTATACGTCATCTTCGAGCAGTTAAGAACACCTATTGCATCAAGCCTTTGGGTGATCGGGAGCGCCGAGCAACCGTGACGGACGTAATCATGGGCTCGAATTGGCTCGGAGTGATTGTGTGGAACTAGAAGAAGCAAAAGTACGGTGCGGATAATTGTTCCCTCGCTATCATTTCAGACCTACGTGCCATCGGTTGTGATGCTGCCTTTCTGGTTCACCAACCGGTGATCATTTCACATCGAGGGATCTGCTTTCCTCAATCTGCCAAGGCTGTGTTGGACTGGGGCTTCCTAAGGTCACAATCAGTGACTTTTGTTTGCTCACCATTTTTGGCTGCTTACGTACTTACTACACTTTTATGCGTGGTAAATGGAGCTGAGTGTACATTCTCCTCGCTGACCTCCACAGGTGACCCTGTATGGCGGACACCTTTTGTCTGATGTGCGAGTCTTGAACGTGCCAGCGCTTACTGCGCCCTGGAGAGCATTCGGCGTTGTTTGTTCCTTCTTCAATTTCTGGTCTTTACACGTGTGTTTCCATACCAAACATTCTTACAAACGTTGGAAATCCTCTTGTCTGACTGGAAACCATTGATAGTACGCCTTTAAATGGAACGTTTTCCTCGTTTTATCTAATGATTTCCTGTACATCCTTCTACATGCGTCGTTCCCACCTACTTTTTATGCCCGTGATCACGCTATTCAAAGATGAAAGATAATAGTTGCACATAATCTAAGAAGATTGGCTCGACCGCACGGCTGCTAGTGATGCCTAAGCCATTGCATAGAATGCACACAGTGTGACTCAGTCGTTGGTCACGTAAATGTTTTACACATGGGCACCATTTTCATCGCTATCTGAGCCCCAGTATTTGGTGAAGGTTTTTTCTACCAATGAAATAAAACAAAGATGCTTGCCTTCCTGGAGAACAAGTAATCGGAAATGATTTATTCTTCGCTGTAGTCTCGTTTAATGAGTGGATAACGCAAGCCCACCTGGTGACAAAATGAAGTATTTTTAAGGAAAATTCTTGCTATTGCGGTTGCAATGAGGCTATCGTAATGATTACAGCAAACCTTTAGCTCTTGCTGTAGCGAGATACAATGCTGTCCCAGGATTTGGTTACTGATCTTGCTTCACGGAGAGCAGCAATTCGGAGTAATTTTGGGTCCTTATTCTATTCTCCTGTGAGAATCGCTGCTCTGTAAGTAAGTAGTGGAAGATACACTAACTACAAGGCCTTTTTTGCAACATACACTCGACCTACTTTTGGGAACTAACAATTCGTAGCGGCTTCTGCACTGTGTTGGTAGCAGGTGAAGTAGGACAACTGGTAGTAGACAGCAAGCCGAACTAACTCATTATGGTATTCACTGGGTAGCAAATTCTGGGTGAGCTAAAAGTTGCACAACTCCAGATGGGAACGAGCACAGTTTGATTACAACGGACGGGTTGTCTTCGACAAAAAATAGCATAAACCTACCGTGCATCTCATCGTCATCATCATCATCATCATTATCAGCTGTAAGGACCGCGTACTTGTCGTACAGTGGTTGTAGCTGCCACATTTTCGTCCATCGATGATTTAGGGGGGTGGGGTAGGTAGCTGCGCATTGGAGGCGGGAGCTGATGAGTTGGTGCGTAACTGCAGGTCTGTCAGTGGACTTTTAATTGGGGGGATTGGGAAGGGAGCTATGCATTGAATCCAATAGCTTGGATGCACGAGCGCCATCGAGGGCGCGTGTGGGTACACATGTGAGGACCGCATAAAGTGCTGCAAATCGAACAATGAGACGGTAGTCCACTATCATATTCACTTTGGAAAATGTTTTGGCACTAACGCGATCACCCAGCTTGTTTACCTTAGTTGTTTCTGCCTGTCTTCAACGAGGACTCACTTGAAGAAAGGCCGCAAAACGTGCACAAACTAAACAACATAATGCACACAGGTCTGATCGAACGAGGACTTCTGGATGTCGCAGGTCCCATTTAGGGTCCAATTAACTCTTACGTCCGACTGACAAATTAATTCTGTTTGGCACTGCGCAAACTTTACTGTGTACCAGATCTGAAAAATGTCTGTACTGAATGACTACCAACAGAAAACCAAGCTTAAAGCTAAAAACAGACCCGGACAAAAGTCATCAAGCGTCTCTTAAAAAACACTATTCAAACAGCTACATCTTCGTTTAAAGCTGATGTTTCACTTCCTGCTTCATCCAAATCGCGGGTTTCACCTGGAACCTAACCCTGAAATTCCATTTGTTATTGCTGATCCTCGATATTTTTCTGAATGGCTACACTCCCGGATCAGTAAATCGCTGTTTCTTTTCCACCTTGATACGCCCAGGGCATTTTCACACGCGCAAAACTGCACATCTCGCTACCGCCATCAACAAGCTTCTCATGCACTATACCGCCAAAAAGAGCTTAGTCAAACAACCTAAGCCGTGATCCGGAGTTTATGCCGCCAGCAGCGGATGACAAAAGAGGCCAAACAATGGAAATTGATGCTTTCAAATGGCACTGATAAAAGACACTTTCTGATCCAAAACTGTTCTTGCCGCGCGGTACTGTCATTTAACTTGCGTTTTATCGAGTCGATTACCTGATAGAGAGAGAGGGAGGAATTCGGTCGTACGTTTAACTCGTCCGGCAATCCATCTCCACGTTTGGATAAACTCAAACGAAAATGCTCCAGTTCAGTGTTAGTTACCCTGCATTTTTTCAGCTTGTTTTTACTCTCTGAACCATGTACTTTATCAAACCAACTGGGACCGACCTGTCATTCATCCTCATTCAGCTCTATCACAAAATGCCTGTCGATCCATGGGGTAACAGATTGCAGCTGCCTCTCATAAAGCTTGTGCTGCTACATTGTTTAGAATCTTATTTTCTGTTACAAGCTGTTCGATGCCACACTCCAAGAACTACGCCTAACCTGCTTGGAGTTTGCCGACATCTCAGAAGATCTGCCAGGGTGTTTGGAACCACGTCACTCCCACTTGGGTACCTCGTCACAACCGTCTTGTGAGAATGATGTGGTAGTTTTATCTCATCGGGAAGTCTACCGTCTCAGAGAAATGAAGCAGAAATATCGACTCTCTCCGATGTTTTCATAATGGCAATAGATGGGGTTGTTGGATCATCAATGCTACGGCCGGGATGTCATTTCCGGGACAAATTTGGTGGGCAGTTTTGTTTCCGATTGCAAGTGGGCAATGTATGCAAACAGTCGGACTTACTGTAAACAGAAAAGCTGTCGAGGCTAAGCGGGCATCGGTTGGTATGGTGACCAACCCCCTTATTAAACCATCCGTAGTCAGTAATGTATGCCCGAGGAAAATAACCATACACTGATCAAATCCCTCTTATTTTTCGCTATTGATTGATCATTGTGACGCTGTGATATACTCGTCGGTTGATTGTTATGCAGAAGTGCGTTTATAGTGACGGCAAAATGGTAATAATCTTAGGGTACAAAATTTCATGTGTTCCAAACTGGCCTGAATGCAGTAATTTCATTGAATAGATGACACCCAGGGACGATACACTTATGTGCAAAGCACGTGAAAAATAGAGATACCATGAACAGTGCGCTAAACACCTGGTACGTAACTGACGACGAGGAAAGTCCATTTTGAAAAATCGGGCAGTTATTTGCTTCCATATTCAATTGGTCACTCATTAAAAAATCGTTAATGCTTACGAAAAACGGGCTGGTTGAAAAGTCTGGTGTGGTTTGAAGACTTGCACTAAATGCTCTTCTCAATCATAAACGACCGCAAACTCCCTTTAGCTTTCGGAAATACGAAGCACTTTTTAGGTATTCGATTAATCTCTTGCCAGTAAGAAAAATGAACCTGAGTTTTCTTCGACCTTATGAGCAGTACTGAAAACGGTTCGCTATTAGCAGCTCCGGCTGGTCCGTACACCGAAACCACCGGTCTTCTTCTTGAACAAACACTGAAGCTTCAAAGGTTAGACTCACTTTAACGAACTCTCATTTAGGGAATTCACTTCTTCTTCGAGTACAGCGGGGATATGACATCTCAAGGGAACATGGTACCAAGTATACTTTACCTCTAATACCAACAGTATCAAAGAAAAAGTCTGTGAAACAATCAACGTCCGTTAGCATTATCTTTAAATTGGCACAGGGGAGCTCTTCTGAATGAACGGTGATGTGCAACCAATCAGAAGATGATTTATCAAGACTTCTTTATTCAGCGAGTGAGTTAGCTTTCAAGTGTTCTACTTCCCGACATGCACAGACACGTAATGTGCAACACTTCAGTAGCAATTCGCATTTTCGGCAGAGAACAGGGTCTCTGGTTATTGTTGTTCCGAGATCAACGGATTGAATTTAATGGACGAGTTTTAATGGAAGAGTGATCAGGCGTTGTCACTTCACCGGGGAATGAATGTGAGATATTCAGCCTACCAGTTCGTATATCCACAGTGGTTACATAAGTTATTTATAGGCCTTTCATTTTATGTAGACTTGTTGTTACCAAATAAGGACGCACTTGTTGTTGTTGATCGGGAGACAATTTCTTCTTTTGTAAACTCATATTTGTTCCATGGTATTCTAACCTTCTGCAAAAAATTGATTCAGTCGGGGAAGTAACATCAATTTTATCAACAAAGAATTGATCCTTCCCTAGGTGCAGTAGGCATGTAGTACGGTTTGTTCATCAGACAGTACATATTTATACCACGGGTAAGGGGTGAGGAGGAATCATCCAGTATGTTGCTGTTGAACTCGTTATCCTCGTTTCAGTGTACCCTGGATCCGCTGTCATCCCTGACCAATGAACCAAGAGAACGGAGGTCTCAAAGACAGCTGTTTAACACTGATTGAACCATTTCTATAAATGACTGACGATCTTTTCATCCCAAGCAACCGGAATGTCAAACTTTCGAGTCACCCGAACGCATACAACACGATTTCGTTATCAGTTGGAAAGTTAACATCTAGCTTTTTCCTAGTAGGTAAAAATTATTTGTGTAATTATTCCCGAATGCTGATTGGTGCCGATTTATACGGACATTATTTAGTTACCTGAGACCACTAAACGCTGACACCTCATTAACAGTAGTATGGTCTACTTTACCCCATACCCATCATTTATTTCTGAAGCCCAACAAAACGTCATACCTGCCACATTGGAAAGAAGAATTTGCTTTCGTTCAGTGTATACAGAAAGAACTGACGTTTGTGATCATCAAAGGAGAATAACAATTTTCGATATGTTATTACTAGTCGATATTTATGCACGCATAGATCCAGCCTAAGTCTGTGTACCATGGCATTAATTCGGTTCACTGTGCAACCTTCGTCACCCCATAAAATGCCGCTTACCAAGGAAGTACACCGCTCTGTGGCACTATATCAAAATCATCTGTGAGTAGCGAGTCCTTTTTTGCCTGTTTATAATACCCAGATATAGATTACACTAACTTAGTTTGGGTGGTAACAAACAATTCAGTTAGGTATCGTTTACTTGTTACATTTGTTTGTCCAAGCATTTTGTCAGCTCATCGCTTTATGCTTTTTGAGAACCGACTACTTGCGAGTAGGCTGTAAGAATTAGTTCAGCGTCGTGGAGCCTTGTCTAAGATCATGGTTTCCATATAGGACATAAGAATGATCTGTCCTATGTCAGTTGTGTGGATGTTTTCAGCCTGTTCTAGTGAGAACTTATGATAGCAATTCTTTCGTCTCAAAAAAAGTGCAACGCCATCTGAATTCGAACATAAGCTCCATCTGTCAGAAAGTTGTCGCTACGGCATCCAGGATGAAGTCCTCAAGAGCTGCAATCTAGTCTGCACGGGCACATGATCGTCCCCTTTTAGCACTGAATGGATTTTTCCGGGCGAAAACGCGGCTAAAAGCGGATATTTGTGACTAGGGATGAATATTAGTCGCATAGGCGTTGCATTTGAGGATTAAATGTGATTGAAGTTGTGACATAACTACGAAATATTGCCACAGATGAGTCAACATCGGGTCCGCAGTGCAACAGTGGTCGCTTGGGCGCGTTGATCACTAAGCGGCAAATCGTCTGTTTTGCTGAGACAGGGGTTTCTGGTTGGAGCCACTTGATCAAACTATTTTCACTGTTGAGGGAGTTCGAATCTAAAAAGGTATGTGGCTTCGTATCCAAGCCAATACGACAAGTGAGTCGGGCTTCAGCAATGCTGAATCCACCTGCCTGCACGTTCGTGACACCTACATACACAACCACGTCCGAGCTCTTGGCTCGTAAAATTGCGCCCAAGATGCCATATAAACAGTCTGTGTAAGATTTAGAACAAACGTTCTCTGAGGACTAACGAAATCATTGCACTGGGATCAATGAACCCCGTCCGCGAGATACTTCGGCAGAGGTTGCCAAACCAACCAAGCAGAGGTGGATATCGGATAGTATCTAGGCCGGTAGAGATACTTCCTCTCGACAACTTAGCACAATATTAAGCCCCGCACAGTAGCTTTTGAGTTGCAGCCTCAGGTACGCAGCTATAGGGGAGAAGCCGAGTGGTAAAACAGTACTTGTGTCCTGGGACCTTGATTCTTACAGACTGCATGCGATGATGGAAAAGAAGTTAATGGTTCGTAATGCACTACTCATAAGGTTGCTGAAAATTCTTCGACAGCCCACGACCGGTTTCGCCCTTCTTGGGGCTCATCAGGTAGGCGCAGTCCCCGAGTTT
>SJOL01006390.1:206714-287268 GCA_004794785.1 Opisthorchis felineus | reverse complement strand
CCTGATGAGCCCCAAGAAGGGCGAAACCGGTCGTGGGCTGTCGAAGAATTTTCAGCAACCTTATGAGTAGTGCATTACGAATATACATGTATCGCGATATCTCGAATATCGTAGCAACTGAAAAATGAGGCGGCCTGGTGCAGCACATTCAGTTGCCTGGAAACATCACAAACGAGAGATTCAGCTGGGTTCCAGGTGAGTCTCTCGCAAAACCAAATTTGTTTGCAGATGAGTGTATTTCGCCAAGTTAATGGTTGTTTGTCAACTCCCCTGTTTCGGGTTGTTACCACGAGAGACAACAAATTGGCCCATATTCTAGGGTCTTAAAATCTATTCCACTGTATCTGAGGTTACCACAGCAAATGAGCTGACAGACTCTGACGCTGAAGCTATTGCAAGGTGGGCAGAGCTATCAATCCTACTGATGAAACTTGAAACAGGTAACATCAACGGGTTGGGGTAATTAAAAAGAGGGAAAAAGTGAAAGTTTGAGAGGTAAAGATTCAGTAGTAGTATGTTTTTTGCCGACTCACCCTGTTTTTCGCTGGAAGCGGCTGGTAGAACAGCGGAATTTCTGATTTGGAAGGTTTCATTGTTGGTTGTGAACATCACAAATACACGAGGCTTGCACACTGCCCGCTCGAAAACCTAGATGGAAGGTCAAATGGGGCCCACAACCAAAATATTTGGCCTAGAAATCTAAACGAAAGACAGCCGGTGGGTGCTAACATACCACCCCAGGATTGAAAGTTTGCAAGGAAGGTGTGGTCTGTAGGTTCCATCCTCTATTCTTGGCGATAAGGAGACTGTGTTAGCCAACTTTTGATCCACTGACCAAAATGATGTGAAGGAATCTATGGGTGTCATGTCAGAAAGTTTTTAATGCCCATAGGCAGTGTCACATCAAAGAATTAATTGCGTTACTTCCCGTTTTCACTAAACGTGAAATCACTAAGCTGTTGGTATGCAGTACGAGGGACCATGACAAAGACTGTTCAATTCGCAGGATAAAAAATAGGTATATAATGTGATGTTTTTCGATAAATCGCCAAGCCACTTAATAACTTTTAAATAATTTAACATAGTAACCATCCGCGAAAACGATTTTGTCTTTTTGAAGACCTGTGAAAGGTATGAAGAAATAATCCACCAGGAAATTCTTAAAAGTGTGACTTAAACGAAACTTTTGTCTGATGTTCGACGTGTGTGAATCCCAATAAACACCTATAATAGTGGTTCTAAACCATGCCCTTTCCCGTGTTAGCATAACAAATGCAGCAGGTTTTGCGCTTCAGACCAATTAGTCAGCAGTTCCAAGAATACCAATACCTCACTCAAAACATATATATGGTTTATTTATCTTGCCTCACTTTTTATGTATAAAAAGGTTTAGTGTTCAGCTGCAGTATATTCTGAATGGATAAAAGTCTTCATAATTTTAGACGGAGGCTCGCAACAGACTGTATCGAGCTCAAATTGTTTTCTTTCCAACCATCCTGTCTGCAGTTTTCTGGTGCTGTAGAAGGCGAAACTTGTAACTCATGTCACCGTAACCCCTTTCTCACTGATACGAATAAGGATAGGATGTTTTGGTAGAGGAGCGAGATAACTGAACAAAAAGAGAAAAACTTCGGAAGATAGTTACTAAAGCTCATTGAAATTATGGATTGTTTTCAAGGGGATGAAGTACTCTCACGTTGCAAATTTCACTGCGAAATATTCCAAAGATTACTTTCACCAAGTGTTTTCCAACTGTAGGAAATACGATCGTATTCTTTTGCACAATCTGCATCCGCTGAACGACGATTAGGTGAGGTGTCAAGACGCACTATTTGTTTTGGTTGAAAATTTCTTCACACGTGGATTTCGGACAGTAAGCTATTTTTCACGTAGGTTGTCCCAAGGAATACCATATTAGCACCTCTGGACCGACTGGTTACAAATGGTGTCTTAGGACAACAACTGAAGGCGCAGGAATTTTAACAGGCTGATAAGAGCCAACCAGTTCAGCTGGCTATTGTCATTGTTTAATGATTTCCCCAATGACTTCAGGCAAAATAGACCGCAAAAGCAATTTCAACGCAATGTGGTGCAGAAGCACGGCTTACTTTTATGCTTTCCGAAAAGCAGCTGAAACAGTTGTCAAGCTAATACGAATTGTCGCAGGCAGTTTGGTGAGTATTCAAATATATATTCATACTTATCCATTTGAGGTGAATTTACCTTTATGAGTAAATATTCGTGAAAGGATTATGAATTTATCTTAGTCTCGGGATAGCGTCGTTAACACTGAATAGCCGTCTGATTTGAGACATGCTCCTCTAACGATCACAGGAGCATTTCTGCTAGAAGTGAGTTGTTTTTCGAAAAGACTGTAGTGACCGAAAGGTCATGAATTTGCTATCGAAATTAATAGAAAAAATTAACACTTCCAACGTCTTTTTAAGTTGTGCGCCACAAGGCTACCATGTACTGATAACAGCATGGTACACCACTGTTGCGGACCTAATTTTCGTTAGGGTGATCTTAGTGGTAAATAACACCGGTCACAAAAAATAAAGACCCACACACGCAGTTTGTCCACATATCTCCTTACCAATTGAAAATGTTTATTAAAATTTCCGATTTCACACTAAAATGTCTTTAGTTGTGATACTGCCGCGATACATCCAAAGTCGAACATAATAAAATACAATGGTGCAAGCTTCGTTGTTCAAGAAAGACCAGATAAGACTTCTTCGTAGTTAAACCAAGCCGGATTGGCTCAGACATAGTTGTGTCGGTTTACGTACTTGTGCAACTCTTTCGATCACAAAAGGAGGTTGCTGTTGGGCACGATGAGCTTCCGTCAAATGTTTATCCGCTTCATTTGCTGTAATCACAAAAACCTCTGCAGATAAACCACAAACTGTCTTGCTGATACTTTTTCTATTTTTATCGCAGTACAAAAACCACACAAAGAGATTATTCCTCTTCCCCTTATGCAGTTTCGGTATCCTCGAAGCAGGCTTTTTCGCTCACTTTGAGGATGATCTTCAGCAAGCAAGACTTAAAATGTGTTCACCATTTGAAAATTCACTCTGTAGAACTTTCATTTTCGAGGAGAGAAACTTCGCTTGGGCCCGACATGATACGAGAATAGCTTACTCTGACTAAATAAACCCACCGCGCAAAACATGACTGTGAAATCTCCATTGCTGGAGTTCTCTCTGAACTCGTTTTTCCATAAGGGCGGTTGCTGACAGGACCGATAGCAATGTTGAAATTCCGCTCATCCTCAAGAATCACATTCATTTTTCACTTTACTACTCTGTATCTGTCTTTAAGGCTGTATCCGACTTGAGAGTCCGCAAATTTTTAGTTACTTGTCTTCTTCCGTAAGCACACGGTAGCATCTCCAACGGATAGATGTCCACAGATATCCCTGAGCTCATGAGTTTTGCCTGTAGCCAGCTTGTGTTACAGGAGGACCAAACAAAAGCTACCACTCTCAGACCTTTGAGTTTCCGGATTATTCTAGAGTCTTGCGTGTGTTCAGGTCAAGATATAATATCTCTATCTCAGCTTAAGTGAACGGGACTGAGGAGAGGTTGTGAACTTGGTCAACTGCCAAAAAGAAATTCGGGAATGAACACTAAGACAGGTGATAAATCTTGCGGTCGTTATAAAATCTGTGTTTCAACGGAGGGTCCTTGTTGTGTGTGGCTGTCATTGCATTCTTAAGCGGAGTGCTGTTTCATGTGTCTATTAATCATTTCTTTTTGACACTGAAAAGACCCTCACACAAACCTTTTGACCAGAACGGACGCCTCGTCTAGATCAACCGGTGTTTTGCTTTCATTATCAGGCTGCTTATTTGTCCTGTGTTTATCTACGCTATGAGTTCTTCTATTCTCGCCAGTTTGTTAGTGAAGTCACGGTGGACGCTTTTTCTTATTTTCATTTACTTTTTATTTAGCACCGCATTAATATTTTTACACGAATTGCCTTTTGATGTCAATATCCACCTGGTAATTGTAAACATTTCGGCTGCGCGTTAACTCGAGGCAGAATCTAGAGTCGCTTTAGTGTCCTCCTTGTTATTTTGTTCCCAACCTTGATTAGAAATCTCGCTAACTCTATCCTGCATATTTTCGGAGGTCCCTGGTAATCATTACTGTTTCAATAAAAGGCTTCTTAGAATATTTAACACAGCGATGTGTTTATAACAAAGTTGATAGAAAAATTTATGAATTTATGAAACGTTTCGGAGATTAGTTTTTCAATATGTGCTTCATTGTAAAGTTAGGCTGGAGTTTGATCTACTATCGTTTTGCATTTTGGGTTTAGGAAGTGGCCCAGTGTTCGGCAGTTCTTTGTTTGAAGAACTTAGAACACTAAGGCCTTTTCTCCTAATTCGGAAAGTCAGAAAATCAAATGCGGTGAGGTGCTGACACTTCAGTTGTTATTCTTAGATGTATACTTAGTTGCTTTGCTTTACCTGCTTACTTACTTACATAATTGTATTGTAAAGCATAATATCAACACTGCTCAACAGTACCATCGCTGACAGCAATAACCAGTAATACGTATTTTTGACTAAATGCCATACAACCTTGAGGGAGGAAAGTCTTGATAAAAAGCTGATGGAAATGGGAAGGGTGGGGACTTTGCATGAAGAAGCCTTGTGGCCTTAAGGAAGACGATAAAAAATAAGGTGAGTATACATGTATACAGCACTGAAATAAAAAAATCTGAGCATTGTCTTAGAGTAGGGCGCCTAAGCAGGACTAACCCGGCGTCCTTTGCAAACCTCACCCAACACAAGCCTAGCATGCAACGACAGGTGAATTTCAGCTAAGTATTCCATACATGAGAACTACAGCACATGTGCCAGTAAGATTATTTGCCTGCCGTTCCCTGCATGGTTTCTAATAACCTACAGGCAGGATAACGTGGACCGCAGCCAAAAAAGCTATAGGACCCAACAACACTCAATTTGACAGAAGCCGTTCTAACTTTGTGCTGCCACGTCATGGTCCGTTAACCGCAAGGCTTTTGACGAAAATTTCTTGGAAGAGAAAGCAAAACTTCTTAGGTAGACAAAACATAAGGTCCTGTTTTTCAGACCGGCTGGAACATGTTCCTTTCATTCCCGTATCGGTCTCCTCCACCTATTAAAATTTCTTGTTCCACCAAGCCCCTTCCTATTCACTTACTGGCTACCCTTGGGCTGTTGTTTAATCAACCATATGGACTAACTGTACTCCGTACCATAAGGGATAGAGAGCCTTACATCAAGAAGTGATACTGACCGTTCTGGGGTCCATCAGCTACCACGTAAGCATCTGGAAATACCACAAGCAGAGATCCAGGCATCATGCATGGCCATGGTTATTTCATCTTAGCTCCGATCAATGTCCTTCGAGAAGGTAGCTTCTGATGGACTGCATAGTGGGCTGTGGTTTGTGCCCTTAACGTGTGGCTCTACTGATAAATGGGGATCTCCTCACTTGCGGTTGCCGGGAAAGCTGAATTTATTCAGCACAAAATACGGGCGTAATTTGAGTTATCCGATGTATTCCAAAACGAGAGGCAATCAAGAAGTGGGCCACGTCACCAGTAGCTAGTAGCAATGTGGTTGGTTTGGCACAAAGGCTGCTTGGAATTGGCGGGATCCAAAGAAGCATAATGGCGCCACCTTCCTAAACTCAGTGCTGCCAAGAAGCGACTGAGCGGTACGAATTTGCAAAAGACGTCCATCGCTATCACTCCATTTCGCGCCCAAAGCAAACCCATGACGAGCTTCCCACAAACTGGGGCGACCTGTTTCTGAATTCAAATCTCCCGCTACTAAGACTACTTCGCAGCTCATTATGGTGAAAAATGGGCATTTCTTGGTGGCTGTCTTTCAGTGCTTCTGAGCTGAAGTTCACTAGTGCACAAGTAGAAACGAAAAACAAAGGGGTGTTCATCATTTTTACCAGCACATTCCTCACTTAAGTAGAAAGTCGGACAGCAAAAAGTCGACTGTTTATGCATACTCAGTCGGGTAGTGAAGTTGTAAAGTGCAAACCTAGCGATACACTAACATCAGCTTGGTCCTTAGCGAATTTAAGACCACTCAAAGACCGTATTCTGTAGCGTCTATATAAATGGTGTCGTAAGCCTAATAAGTGTGCTTGGATCCTATATTCGAGTTCCGGAGATTCAGTGGACGTCAACTGACAGAGTATCCAGAGTACGTGCAAGGCAATCTTGTTGTCCGGTCTGTCTAAGACATCTCATTTCAGAGGCCGCAATAGAAACAGGAGTATGTGGCCTGAATGGCGGACGAGGTGCGGTAGGTGTGAGCAGTGACATGCACTGTTTTAGTTACACAGGTGCCTAGCTGAAGTGTTTATAGCTTAGGTCTACATGAGAATGATTGTCAAATGAGGCATGTCAGGAGTAAAAAGGCAACAATAAAGAAGCATAGGAGGCGTCAGCAGTTTAATGCTTTCGTTTACCCACCCAGCTCAAAGCAGCGAGCAAGGCGACCTAACAAACGCTACAAATCCATGGCCAATGCAACATGTAGGTATATTTATTCGCAAAAAATGAAGCTCACGTGTATATTGCAGGTTAAAACAGGCCATTGTTGACAGCGGTTATGACCCAATCCATTAATTCGAAATCGTTTTGGTTGACGCATCTTGATAAAGGAGGTTTCACTGAGGCCCAAAATTGTTTGGATGCGATTACAAAGCAGTCTTGAACGCCTCTTTAGGTCCAAAAACCTGATCGGCTGTAACCAGTTGCTTTTCAATAAACTAGTTGGGGAAACCTTGAGCTATGAATGAATGCTACGGTTTCTCTGCACCGTTTTTCTTTCCCACTCACGTCTTCCTTCTTCTACTATAAATGTGCCCATCGCTTACATCATTTCTTAGTGTTAGCAGCAAAGCCAAATATCCATCAGACTCAAGAATTACGACAGTAAAAAGCCTTCTAAAAACAAATGGGGAACGATCTTTATGGATATTCTCAGCTATTCTGGTTGTTGTAGTTCATTGGCCGCCACCATTAGTGAGCCAAAGGGTTTGCACAGTTCATAAGAAGCTATGTGGAATGATGAGATTTTTTTCTTTAACTGTTCGAAGTTTCTTGATATTGCTGACTATTTTCCTTACCATGTACCTGATGTTACCTACATCCATAATTGCTCTGAACTGTGACCATCTGAATTATTGTTAATCTGCTTCCCCTGCAGCTATGAGTGTACCGCACGTTCAACGTGAGGTCCCAGAAAAGCATAAATAAATCGACATACAGTGTGATCCTGAAAGGGCTCAAGGGTTCCATTAGGGGCGTATTCACCGTTACGTCACGTGCAGCAGCCAAGAAAGTCCTGGTCAGGTATGGGTGCCCTAGCAATAAGTTAGCCTACATGCGGCCATGAGCTCCACAAATGAAGGTACCTTCGGGCCACATCGATCGACGCCTGGTGATATCAGCCAGGTCACATCATTCGCTGCATACATACATTGGTTAGTTACAACACAGTACGGATTTATTGTTTTCAAGACGCTAGTCTTGATGCGTCTCTCCCACACAGCTCATTTATACATCAAGGTTGGGCTAAATAATCGGTACCTGGTCGAGTTGTGTTTGTCTCTACCTACTGAGGACGGATTAAAGATGATTTATTTTTATTTCGCCGACGGGAAGCCTCTTTTTATTGTTTCACTAAAGACACCGGCAAGAAATTGAGTCAGAATGATTGCCAGGTGGTATAATATTATAGAATTGGACCTAATAGGTACTCGAGCTCTCCGTTTGCCTAAGCAGAGCGGTAGTTAGACTGTTCCAGACGCCTGCACATCTTACTTGTGCATCTTACTTCAGTCGACCCGGAATTTTTAAGGAGTATGGTGTATGATAAACTGGAAGGCTTAGCCTAGCTTGCCACAAACTGTCTTACATGGTTTGACCCACTTCACTCATTCATTATAAAAGTTTGTCTGCTCTAGGAGTTTTGGCTGACATAGGAGAACACTCAGTGCTGCTGTCCCTATAAAGCCTGGATAAGATGGGCTTCGTAAGCCCGATTTTTTAGCTAACCACCTTCATTTCTAATCTTCTGACGTCTCGCGCGATGCGCCGTTTGTCCATTTGCCTGGATCGTTTTCCAAAACTTCTGTCTAACAGACCCACAAAGTGTCAATTCCTCGTAAATCCAGCGTATGTCTGTAATCGCGGAGATGGTCCTTTTCTTTGAAACGAAGTTTCGGCATAACGCCCATAGATGTGTCCCAAAGTGACAGCAAACAACAGTGACTTCCGCGTCCTTCGACGTTCTCCGTTAAGTTTGCGGCAGCTGCCAGCACTGTCACTAATTTGGTATCCACGTCTCAAACTTTCTGAGGCTCCCAACGAGCCTCAAGTGGGCCACAACCCTCAGACTGCCACTGGATGTCAGGTTCTCCTGACATTCCTGATACTTCGGATTACCCTTGATTTAACTTAATAGCGAGTCATGGCAAGATGCCCTGCATTATGGAAGGCACCTAGTCGATCTGTTGACAGGATTGACAACGCAACCATCATTTTCAGCGGCTTTGAGTGGACAGCTGTCACCTCCCGATCGATACGGATTGTTAATTGAACCATGATACCAGGTTCTGGTTTGTTTGCTATTTTTTCCACTATAAGGCCGTTGCTATTGTATCAGTCATACACAGAATGTCTCGATTATTCCTCTTAAACAAATTGTACATCGCCGCTGGACGGCGCTTTAGGTTTCCCTTATTTGTGTCGAAAACGCTCAGTGTGTGCACACAGAAACCGCGTAACCCGCCGAAGATTGCGTAATAAAAATATTAGGCAAATACGGAGTTCAACTGGAACAAACATCGTTGCAGTGCAAATATGCATAAACATAACCTAGCTAGGTTGTATTTTTTACTAAAATCCTTCTGAGCCTTTCGTGAACAACTCGTAGGTCACAAAAGTGAAAGGTTGTGTTAACAGTGACAGTCGCATGGAATTTTTACGCGGGTGACGACCTGCCTGGAAGTCAAAGAATTCATTTTCTATTTGTATGTTTCCAGCACCTTCTAAACTTATAGTATTATTCACACAACATGCGTCCATACAACTCGTTCGATTTCATCAGCACGATGTTTGAGGACTAGTAGCCGATACAGTCTTTAAGAAGGTCACTAGCTTTCTAAGTAGAGAAAAACGAGAAAAAATGTCCAGCCCTGTCACCTCTGGGTCTTCCAGGATAGTACTGTTCCGTGAAACAAGAAGTTCGTTTATTTTTGCATCTAGCTACGCCACTTAAGTATCGTTGTCAGAATGCTTACCAGTAATCTATGGATATTTGATGTCTTGAACGATGTGCGTCCATGACGAAAACAAACAGGATAATCAAATTCGTTCTCCGTAGCCTATCGACAAGTTAAAACAACAGGTACAATAGATACGACAAATATGTGAATCAAGGAGGCCGGGGGCTAATAGACCCAGGAGGTCAGCACTCGTGACTGGCCGCAGATTCTTAGAACGGTGTGAAGGGAAGGACTGGTATATGTAGTGCATGCGCTTGCTTGAAACGTACTGAGTTCGTTTGTTTAGGTCAAGGGGAGATATCAGCTCATGGGTGCAGTTTTCTTCAGCATGATACGCACTACTTGCCTTTATGTAAGCCCCACGATGTAACTGAATGTACTTGCACTTCTTTGGTAATGTCTTCTACTTGCTTTTGTAAATCGAAAGGGTTCGGTTTAAGCAATTTATGTGTAAAGATAGGCGAATAAGTATGATCTAGACGATGAGTACACAATCATCGCAGTGATTGGTAAGAACCCAGCTTAATCAACTGCATCCTGTATGCGTCTTTGCGAGAATTTGTGAACCATTCCTGAGCATTTTAAAAAAAAGTTTCCGGCATTCATTCCTGCACTCTAGGTTCTTCACTATAGTTGGGGAATAGCTGTGTATTCGTAAACTTTCCATTGAATACAACATTTCGAGCCCCCACAACTTCGATAACACCGTCGAATCTTGTGATGTTGGATAGTAATTTTGTACTGGAAACCCCAGCTCTATCTTAAGGGAATCAAAATATGTTGCTTGGGGAGAGAAAACCTTCTTAATGGGGAACACTAAGCATTCTCCGTTGGCCCTATTAGGCAGGAAGAACAGGAGTTTCAGATGACCTTATGCGGCCAAAGTCTCTTCATACCGTGGGGCGCGTTGCCCGCTCTTGGGGACAGTCTTAGGCGTACCAAGTGACTTGCTACCGGAGAAGCTCAAGCTCGCGAGACAACTAAGGCAACAAAAACAGCGGTTGGCCAAGCCTGATGAGGACTGATGGATATAACGGATGTTCTCCCGATATTCTGAGTAAATTGCATATTTCCTTGATTCACGGCAAATTCGCCAACCTACTCCCAATTGTCCCTGTAACTGAAAATTGGGAAAAGATCTTCGATGAGTCTCTACATCTGTTATTTTTATTCTTGCTCCACTTTGACGCAAACGGGGCGATAAAAGTATACGACAGTTTGCCGCACCAGACAATCTTCTCGCACTGTTCCAAAGGCTCTGATAAATGGTCCACGGAACCATTTGCCCTTCTGCATTCAACCGTGGGTGTACATGGAGAGTAACTTCGTTTCCGGTAATTGATCAGATGTCCGTTGATCTGTTTGCCAGTCCCAGCAACTAGCATGCAAACGTTTCGTCCCAAGTTGGGGAGGCATCGGTAGTGAGCAGTGGAGTGAGTAACACCCCTTACTTATCTGCGTTCACACAGTTTGGAAGAGCATCCATATGCTTTCATGTTTTTGGCAACTTAGTATATATCTTTCTTGTGAGCTCAATGGCCCATTCGCGAATTGCACTGCCTTTGAATATGTATATAATACATTCCATCGTTTTGTTGGATGGCTTCTTCGGGGGTTTCAGGTCCGTTTTCGTGATCCGTTTACGGTTTTGTTACGTTGTTGCCTTTCTTCCTTGAATAAGGCAACTTGTTATGACGACCTCTAGTTTTGGTAGTTTCCTATTGGTTTCATTGGTCTTTCCTTATTTTGTATTCGTGTTTGTCTTGCCTCCCACACGTCTCGTTTGATGCAGTGTTTATGCTGAACGATTTGGATGCGGTTGAATGGTTGAATTTGATACTTCGCTTTTGCGCACTTCTCTAGCATACTCGATTTATCGGTTCAGCGTTAGTCCGGGAGAGTAAACTAATCCCCTGAATATTTGTTTTCGTTTACCAGATTCTCCTGCATGCGTCAACTCCAGTATGTTTTGCGGCTCCGAGCTCTGCAGTTCCGGAGTATTTGTCTCAATATCAGTTTTCCATCAGTTTCTTCCTTCAGTATGAATTGAATATCCTCATAAGAACTGTGTTCGTGAATTGTTTGTGGCGTATCAGTCCTTATGTGTCTATTGTCGCTTATGAAACCACCACTTTGCACATGGAGTTCATTTGATGAGACCACCACAGCTCCCCGTTCAACTCACCCTGTATTTGCCCGTGCCGACTTGGCAAACGGCTATCATTCTTCCTCATTACCACATCGGCCATTTCCACACGTATACCAAAACAGTTTAACACAAACAGTCTCTCGCCTTGACCTTATGCCTGCTTGTTGACTGATGTTGCGTGCCAAAACCACGAGCAACCCGTTTGCCACCAGTGCTGGACTCAGGCATCACTACTGGAGTAAAAATATTGGTCACCACAAAGGTGCATACTTATACTGATTCACTCTATGCCTCCTGTGCTAGTATTTTAATTGCAAGCATAATCGAACCCTGATTTCTGGGCTTCCAAACACGAATGCCACATTTGGCGACTTGTTGTCACCACCCTAACTGCAATAAACCTAAGCTATTTTTTATTATTAGACTTCATGCTACCTGATACTTCCTCATACCCCCCAGACCTTACTGATCTCATCCGACGCCCTCCACTTCTCGAGCTTCGATCTTCGGCAGTAGCTTCTCCGAACGTTTAGCATGGTCGCCATCCACCCCGCCTTTTCGCCACCTCACATCCACATGGACATCCAACTGAAGCAAAATTGCATGTGATCCTGCATGCGCTTCGGTCTTCCTGCATCATTCCCCTCGGCCAACCCAAAACTACGGTTCTCACAGATTTGCACGCTCCCTGTCCGGTCAACTCAACGACGACGTGCTTTGCGGGCCCGTCTAGAAGCCGAAGTATGTGAGTGCATTGATGGCACTGCGCTGTCACCCCAAGTCTGACTGCATACCCGCAACTATTCCCTTTCACACCCGACTGTGCCATCTCGCCCACTAGTTACTTCACCTTCAACTAAGAACGGCTTTATTAGCTGGCCCCAGTCGCCTCTGCGACCAGTTAGTTCTAATATGCTGAAACTAACCATTTCGATGGACTTTTAATTTGTGCTCTTACAACGTCAAACAGCTTCTTTACAATTCGCCCTCCGCTGGCACTAAATCACTCCCCAAAATAACTTTCACACCCGACTCCGCTCCAACAGCCTTACGGGTGAGTCTATGCAATTTCACTGCACACCGAGATTCTGGAATTCAAAGCTGCCATGTGTCCCTATTGCGAATATCTCCACCTCAATATCCCCAATCACGTCTTCCGTGACCCACTTCAGGCCACGTAGCCTCAGCAATGGTTTTGGTTCTCAGTTCAACTTGACGGGCCGGACCACTAAAACATAGCTGCTTCACTAGATCCGTTTTTCTGGCCCCTCGTTTTAGTCAAATTGCAGTTGTTTCTCACATGCCAGGCCGGACTGTAAGATGTCTGCGTGTATGAAAGTTATCCAAACTCACTGTGTGGGTGTTTTGAGGATGGCAGCTAGGTGGGGCTTAAAAAGGAGAATGCGATGTGGTTGATGAATGTATTGGCAGTTTGTTAGCTTTCACCAACTGTCCACAGAGAAGCCAACGAACATAAGTTTGTCAGTTCATTCTCCCAGCATCAGGGGAATTGGGGTCGAGGGGTGACAGCAGCGGAATGCGGGGGTACAAACATATAAGCATACAGAGTGTCAGTCATTGGGAGGGGTTCTTGCTTTCCTCTGGATCGAATTCAAGGAGGTCTGCACGTTCTAGCTTCCTTACCACCGCCGCTTCTGAAAGCAGACAGAGAGGATTTTAATAAACAATGGAGCGCACTTTGACGTCTGTCGGCACATTATAAGATGCCTTAGTTTTACCTTTGTTCGTTGTGTTGTCGCCCAACGTCTACAAATTTTAACAGACTCGTCTTGCTTCAGCGCCCATCCTAAGACGCGCACCTCACATTTCTCAGAAAAACGTAACCCGAAACAAGGATGCTTTCACATAAATTTTCAGCATTCGATATTAGTTAATCGAAACCTTAAGATCTCCCCTGGCAGTCGCTATTTTAGTGTAATTTGGTTAACCGTAATGAAGGTCTACTTATGTCGCGGAATTCACACTTTTTGGCTGCAACGTATCGGCATGATATCCCCATGAATGAGCCAGGAGATTTCGTGCAGAGGTTTCCCTCTCTGCCTGTATTCTCCTTCACTGGATTTGAAAATATTTTGAAAGAGTACATGAACGCTAGTTACGTCTTTGTTTGTGCAAACTTAAAATGGAGCAGCCACTCGCCAATTATGTAAGAAAGAGTGTTTCAATGTTGCAGCGGGTGTCCCGACAAACTAAACCAAGGACTTCTTTGCAGCTAGTAAGTTTGTTGGATCTTTTTATTGTAGTCAGCATACACCGCAACGGGTGCACAGAAAGGTTTCATCTTCACCGATACACTGACTCTTTGATAGTGCCATGGAGAAATTTGTTGGTTTATGGCAGTGCGAGTAATCGGTACAATAAAATGGCTAGAACTTCGAAGAGTTGGCACAAATTGAGTGGGGTGAAGAGGTAGTTTGGAAACATGTAACACGCTGGGCCAGAAAATAGTAGAGATATGTTGAACTACGGCCCGGCCATCAGACCGGGTGTGGCTGTCGAGGTACAAACAAAGTGACGTGGTACTTTTGTTTGTTGGCGGCCAAGTACATGAACATCTTGGATGAGTCAGTTGGGATTATCAGGATAGTGAGAGTTGGCCAAGGAATCTCGACGAAATAAGGCCAGCATGGTTCATGGATGATCTTGGGTCAATTGATGGTGTAGTTTGGTTCATTTCTGCCATTAAACTGCGGCAGGGAATGACAAGTTAAGAGTGATTACTATTTCTGACCACCGTAGTAAGACAACAGTGTCCGACTTCAACAACGATAATGGACGTTCTGTTCGGGATAATAGGGAATGGAGGTATGAGGTCGATGCAGACCAGCATGGCTATATGCGAGTATGGGGGTCGTTCATTGGATAAGTTTAGTGTCACTAAGTTAATAGCTAGTCATGTGATCTTTCATGAAGTAGAGTAGGAGGATCAGACGTGTGAACGGACGATTCCAGAAACTGTGATAGAGGCCAACTTACCTTTGTATCCACCTCGTGTTACCAAGCAGTAAACTGGCAGTTACCCTGGAAAGTATGATTATCACGTATTTGAGCGTGCTAGAGCAATATAGTGGTTTAGGAAGCCATGGCAGACAGTTTTTGCAGCGCCTCGGAAACGCTTATTCAGAAAGTTTTTAGGGGGCTGTAGAGGAGAATAAGTTACCGGTTGTAAGCTGCAGTAAACAGTAGGACCAACTGAGGCTAGGGACGTCTTTCTGGATTTACGTGCTACGCAGAACGAAGTGCCAGCTCATCCTGGAAGTGGGGTGAGTCTGGAGGAATAAGTATTTCAGAGCACGCAGGGACAAGCGATTGGAGTACAACGTGAATTGCACGGACGTGTTGCACGTTGAGACGACGGCTGACCTCAGCGCGGCGCAGTTGCAACATATGAGAAATGATGGAAGCTTTGCAAAATGAATTGCGTTGAGTTAGGCATGCCGCATACAACTTGTGGTCCCTTGTTATCACACACGTGAGATTGCGTTTTTACACCGCCACACTCGATGTTTTGGATATGTATCATGATTTTCTGGGGTACGTGCTACAACCAAGGCAAGCTTAAACCAGCGACACAGGCTTTCGACAAGAGATGCTTTATTTTCAATTTTCTGTGAGTATTGTTGAAATTAGTGATAGTTTCCTCATTCCCACCTACGCTCTTTGTGACCCAGGTCATACGCCTAACAGTCCAAGGCAGGAAAGGCATCATCGGTGGTTTCAGACTTTAGTTCAAATTGACCGGCCAGGTTGTGGCAGCCCTGCTACCTCACCGGGTTCGTTGTTCTGGTTCCTCATTTTTCGTAGTTTGAAGTTTTATTATCGTGCGTCAGGCAGGATGCCTCTTTTTTGCCCTCCCTCGTTCTGTTTTTGTCCGCCACCTTCAAATCTTTATGATCTGATCTTGTCTCAGCTTGATATGTTTCCCAAAAAAGATTAAGTCCTAGTAACTGTGTTTCCCTTCCCGTGCCGGTTTGGGCGTGACCGAGTCTACATCGGATAAAGCCCACTGTTTATGACACTGCCCTTTTTTCGCGAAATCCACAGTAACCGCAATCCCCCAGTC
The DNA here is from genome assembly GCA_004794785.1 of Opisthorchis felineus. Classification (NCBI taxonomy): domain Eukaryota; kingdom Metazoa; phylum Platyhelminthes; class Trematoda; order Opisthorchiida; family Opisthorchiidae; genus Opisthorchis; species Opisthorchis felineus. Next base: position 271,721 of record SJOL01006390.1, on the reverse strand, counting down.
GTGCTTCATTCTGACTGTAACCTTGTGATCATGCCCGATGGTATGCCAGTCACTAGTTGGGAATAAACAATATTATCATTATCATTACTGGATGATCGTTCTAATTATGAAGTTGGTAAATTCGCCCGCTGTGTCTCGTGGAAGGAACGGCGCTACACAAAGTAGGGTCGACTGAGAAAGTGTTTAGTGTTGATTGAAGTGTACTAAACACTGTGGTTTGAGCGGGCAGTGGAGGGGAACGAAGGTCTCAGCCCACGGCAGAGGGTGGAGTATCGGGCTGAGCATGGACTTCGGAGGGACTTAAGAAGGATGGCATGCAGTTGAAGAGAGAGGTATCAACCGTGCAGCCCTTATAATTGTTAGGGCAGGGAGGAGCGGAATGGAGGACATGGTACAGAAGTATCTGGTGGATGTCTAGGGACGGATGGCGGGCGGAAATTCTGGCCAGGTGGGATGAATGCGGAGGGACAGGCAGGGTGCATTTTGGGAGTGGGTGATGGGAGGTCAGGGGCAGTCGACGGTTTAGGGGACAAAGACGGGAATGGTGGCATTGTGGTGGTGTATGATACCTTGATGTGGGTTGATGGATATTTGATCTTGGGGCAGCGAGATAGAGTAAACTATGCAGTACCGATGTAAATAAACAGCAAAGCTAGATTTCATCAGGAGTAGCTGCATTAAGATAGTTTTCGCTCGATTGTGGGAGCGAATGTGGATAGCAATACGTTGGCATGAGCGATGAGTTAGAGGTTGCTGGAACCCACATGACAGACATGTAAACTGGCCTCAGGGTAGCATGAACTTGAACGAAGGACCGTAGTTGGCCGTTGGATTAGGCTATCATGTGTGACTGCTCCGTTTCTGCGCAACCATGAGCACCCTCATCTGACACCAGTCGTGATTTTTCTGACTGTAACATTGTAATTATGCCTGACGGCATGCCGCCCACCATGAGTCCTAAGTGGCGTCGTTAGCCGTTGGTTTAGTCTATCTTGCATAGTTGAGGCGTCACAACCAGAATCGCGCATAGGTATGGGCCTAGCATTGACGATAAGTAGCCAAGGTAAGTGACAACTCGTACTGTTGTTGTAATGAAGAGCAATGGCTGGTTTTACTTTCCGACAATATTGTTGCGCTTTTTGACGTATTCCAGCACAGGATCGTCAGTAATTCAATTGAAAAATATATCGTTTTGTTGGTAATTTACATGCGTGTATCTGAAAACACTGCATTATCTCTGAGAGTGAGGATCATTCGCAGAGTTGCACATTCTCATTATCACCGTACAATGCACCAAGTTGTCTTCCATTATTGTACTGAACTCAAGGCGAGCATACCAAAAACAGTGTTATCCCGGAGTATACTGGACGAACTCATTTCCTTTGTTACATCTGACGAGTTTAACGCTTACAAAAGTTATTTAACTATCCACCTGGGTTGAATTTGCATTGGATATTCTGTAGATGTTATCTCACATTTAAAGAAAACCACAGAATGCTAAAGTACGCTCGGACTTTATTCCGTGGTTTATCCGATAAGCTGGTAGTCCCATACGAATCGGCTGTCTCCACTGACCCAGACAGTTTGCTTACTTCAGCAAAATGGCATGAGTAACATATCACTAAAACGTGCAACCGGATTAGACTAACTGTCCGTAAAATTCGCAAATTCGAAAACATAATGGTTTTGAAAGAATTAGTTTCGGTTTACTTCTAGTCAGTGGTGAGCACTTAGATCGTGCCAGACATGGCTTCATCTGTGTCGGACAATGCCCAACATTTGTGACTGCCCAGCTTTCGCGCAACCCTGAAAATACACGAATCCCATCAGCCATGCCTCTGTTCTGACTCTACAGTTATGATCATACCTTACGGTATGCCACCCAGCAGCTGGGAATGATTTTTATGACGGAAGTATCGTCCATGCAGCAGGTTTATGTTTTGGATGTTTTGTCCAGAAGCACAAAGCATTCAAGTTTATGCATTACAATTTCTGCATGCAATCCTGACTATTCTGTATCTGCAGATGGGATTGTGCGCACCTGTTTTCAATAGGCTGATCATCCGCCTACCATTCTGTTCGGACAAAACCCACGCTTGTTGACGGTTCAGCGGTAGTCGATGGGTTGCTCAAGAGGGCAGAATATACTGTAACGATAGACGCTACTGATGAACCATGCGATTAGTCCACGGTTGGTGGCCAAGCTCGGCCCCGCATGTGATGAAAGTTGAAGTTTATTGCGAAAATTGTGGAGCAGCTTTGTATTGTTTGTTTAGTGATTATAATAACAGTAATAATATTCGTTCCCAACTGATGAGTGGCATACCGTCGAGCATGATCATAATGTTGCAGTCAGAATAAAGCATGACTGACGGGACTGGCGGGTATTGAGGATTGCCCGGAAAAGGAACGGCGTAAAAAAGAGTGCGCATTATCCGATGTAGACGCAGTCACTCTTAAAACGACACGGGAGGGTAAACAAATCTACTACTTTTTGTTTTTGCTTTTGGGGGACCTATCAGGCAGAAGCAAGGCCAGATCGTTTGGAGTGGAAGGTGGGCTGGAAAAACAAAATGAGGGAGGGCAAAACAAGAGGCATCCTGCCTGACGCATGGCAGGAAAACTGCAACATGTGGAAAATGAGGAAGAGGGACAACGGATCCGGTGAAGCAGCAGGGTTGGTGCCATCCAGCCGGTCAAATTCAACTAAAACCTAAAATAACATCTGAGGCCACGTGGCCTTGAACTGATGTGCTTGTGGCCAGGGTCACAAAAAGCGTAAGTGGGGATGATAAATTGGAGGGATCAGCGATGCGGATACATGGTGGTAGGAAACTCAGAATCATTGTGTACAGTGAAACTGTAGAGACCCGTCGGTGCCGCTATTATAGTTGAGTCAGGTATAAAATTTCCTTGGAAGTGTGAGTTGGTGACAGTACACAACCCGGAAGGCGAACTGTAAAGAATATTATTGACTTTGTGGGGAGCACAGACTGAAAGTCCAACGAAATGGTTAAATTGGAACGAATAGTTCAACAGATAAAATGAGCGCATCCTCGAGGCGGTTGGGGCCATATGAAGAGTTTGATCGTATTAACAGTTAAGAGAACAAGTTGGCGAGGGGGTACAATCAATAGTAGGAGAGGAATATTTACGGGTTTGCTATCAAACTGGATATGGCAGTGCCGTGCAGTCATTGCACTGACATACTTCGGTTTTTGAACAGTCCCGTAACAGGCGTCCTGTTTGTAATCATCGGGCTGGGATGTGCAATTCTGTGAGCAGCGTGATATTTTGGGTTGGCCAAGGGAATCCACGGAGGTAGAATGAAGCCGATGTAAGATCTTGGGCAGGTTTCCGGTCCGACTGTGGATCCTTATGGACGCAGATCACGATCTATGTGAATCGGCCGAGACTCCGCTGGCCACGTTGCAGCCACAAAGAAGTTAGGGGACTCACCAGTAGAGGACCCAAAGGTTGAAGTGGACCAACTAGCCAAACAGCTTGCAGCGATGAAGACAGAATCGCTGAGGCGCGCTTGAACCAGCTGGTACTACAACTGTGGCATGTCCGGCCACTGGAATGACTAATGTCGCCTTACTGGACCACCGGTACACATTAGTACTTTGGATTATCATTCTGTACTCTGTTGGTTGTGATTAGCGCTGTGACACAGGCCACGATACAGGCCGTTATCAAGGTGGACGAGAATAGGGACCTCTGCCTAAATGCTACAAGAGCAGAGGTACTACCGAGTCAGAGAGTGAGCGAAGCTAAATGCAAACCGTGTGCGCTAGCCGTCAGAGCGGTAGGTGGATAATGACCAAACATTGACGGATTGTCAATGCTTTCAATGCCCTTAGGCGACAGGTCGGTGCAGCACAAGTTTCTGATCAGCCCGGATCCAGAGCAGACACTTTTGGGAGAACGAAGAATCCGTGATTGACCCACAGCGAAGAAAACTGGTGACAAAGCATGGCTCAGTAAAGCTCAAAGTTTACCCAGGCACTACCGTGAGTGAACTGCGTGCCTGAAAGCTTCCGTCTTGTAATGCGCTGTCAGTATAATCTGTGGTTGAGGAGTACTCCGATCTTTTCGCAGGCGATGAAGGTCTGTTTTGTTTCTGGTCGTGGACTGAACACGGAATTCCGCTCTCATCCGAACGCATTTGATCTTACGGTCCCCGTCAGCTGCCAGGCCATCTACGAGAGGAGGCCCATAAACGGGTTCAAGAGGCGTTGAAAAATTTCGTAGTCAAAAATGTCAACAGTGCGTACAACTTCCCGGTTGTGCTTGTAAAGGAAACTGACAAAAAATACAGATTTTGCGTGGATTTACGGCGTTTGAATTAAGTGGCCGTAAATTGGGTTGTTGCCCTCCATTCTGTTTCGATGAGTTTTGATTCGCTCCAGCAATCCGGATATTCCCCGGCGTTCAACTTGCGTTCCGGATACTGGCAACCATCTATCAACTCAAACGACCGCGAGGAAACGGCTTTCACAGCTGGAATCTACTGCCGTAGCCCATTTCCTTTAATCTAAGAGGCTGGGGCGCCTCTCTCACAAGCGCTGCTTTTCTAATTCATCTGCAATTCCAAATATTGTGGCCGCTGACGGGAAGCCTCTTTTCGACCCTGCTTATATTGTAGAATCCCTAAACGCTTATTTCGCCAGCTACCATGTTCCCTCCGAATCGACCCTATCTACTCATTACTCCACACCTCGTTCCAATGCGACCACATCTGTTGACGAAACAAGCCCCACCTTCTGCACACTCTCAGGTACTTTTTTGACTTAACATCCTCACTCATCTGCCTTAGAGACTCCATTTTTCCAGGCACTGACGGTACCCCTTCGCTCATCTTAAAAGCTGGTGGCCCGGACATTCGCACCCTCATCCATAATCCCTTCAATATCTCCTTTATCACCGGCACAGTTCCAAGCCAGTGGAATCGCTCCACCATTGTACAATACTATAAGTCAGGTCCACGAACTGCTCCGGCTAGTTGTCGTGGCATCCACTATACCCGCTTGCTCTCCCGTACCCTTGAGCGCCTAATCAAATTTCCCGTCATGGATTACCTGCTCACCACCAAGAAACCTACCAATCGGCAGTATGGATTTATGGCACGGCGGTAAGCTAACACATGTCAGGTTGATTAATTTAATCATTTCTTCCGCCTACGATGCCGGCCGTTCCAAAATGTCAAGCCCTCTCACATTTATTCCAGATTCCTCCTGGGAAACTCATTCTTAATTGACTCTCGAGCCCTACTCTTCCCGAAGTGAGAGACCTACGTCTTAGGTATTCCCGTGCTTTCAGTTTTTCTCAACACGCATGGTACCGGGTGGCTAAAGCCCGCAAGCTGTGCGCGTTCATTCGCCGATTCTCCCACAATAAATCATGTTTAATTGCCATCTTTAAGCAGGTCGTAAGACCCACTATTGAATCCAGCCCTGAATTTGCTTCACAGTATTCGCAGGCATGCCGGACTGCTGTGGAGAACGCGCAGCGCACGTTCACTACGTCCTTGTTTCCGGCGTTATCCACACTGCCGTATCGTCTTCGCTGTTCATCACTTGGGTTGGATCCTTTACGGCTGAGGCGCATTAGGTTGAACCTAGGCCTTCTACATCGCCTAATCTACCGACGGGCTTGCATAGCTGACTGCCATCCTGAATTTTCTTCCTGCCCTTCCTACAATATCTGCAACTCTGGATTTTTGCTCCCATTGTCAACCTGTCGAGCTGTCTTTTTCCTTTGCATGTATTCCAAACTATGGAACAACCTCCCCTCCCGTATCCGCACTATACCACCTCATGTAGAATTCCGAAGGACTCTCGATTCCCACCTCTCCATTGAGGGAACCGAGCATCTTTTCGCCCCACAGCTTACACTAAACACATTCTTTGAAACAGGCCCTAAGCCCTTCTAATTTGCGCTCTCATCCCAGCTGTCCTGTAACTTGGTCCTAGCATGTACGTTCGCCACCTTGAACCCCTTAACGTTAAACCACAAGTGAGACAACTACCCTCCCAAGTGTTCCCGTTCGTAAATCACCATAGTATCTATCTCTCATGCAGACGTTTTCCTCCTGGGACTACATCTGCACCTGCTCTCTGAAGCGTTGTTGTTTTGCAGAGAGTGTCTAGCGCCTGCCATCGTAATTGATTTCATACCCGTCTCCACTGACCTCGTTGCGTCTCCTTACCTCCGGTCTGAAGCTTCTGTGCCCAGCCAACTTATTCCTAGATCTTTCAAGCCTGGTCCCATCCCTGAATAAGTCTGTCAGCTCTATTTAATGTTTGGCGCATTGCTTTTACTGGATTTAACTAACCGTAGCAAAGCCGAAGCCTTATTTCCTCACCGTTCAGAAACATTCCACATCCTCTGACCACATGCAGTGCACGCACATCAAATAGTGAGTCTGAAGATACGCAAAGAATGAAATACCTTTTTGTTTCCACTGCCCACTCATTCACACATACACGTAACACTGTGGTGCGCATCTACTTGACATGGCGGCTCACACCAACGCTTCGTCGTCGTTTAGCCATAGTACGCACACCCTGAAAATCTACATTCTACTCCCATGGCCCAAAAGGTAGCTGCTGTTTCATTTGTCCCCGCGACTTGCCTCTTCCAGTGGCTGTTTGCCGTTTGCTTGTTCGAAATGACCTAGCTGTTTTATTGGCCTGGTTTTCCTCCGACCGGATAAAATATCTGGTAACTGGAGTTTTTATTATTATTAATGCACAAATTGCAATTATGACTGCTTGGTGGCAGGTCACCCTGCAGATCTGGTAGCATGCACGAGGGATGAAAACCTCATGTGGTGGACGGGTACACCCTGCTAGGAGAGTCGCCCTGTTACGTTGCACCATGGTGCGTTCATCTACCCGCCACCGCTCCAGTAGCACGGGTGCATCGCCCATCGCCGGTGGTTCTGAACCTCGCCTTTAATTTGGGAACATCATAAAAGAGCACCGTTGTTGTTTGTCTGTAGCTGGATTGGACTTGTCACGGTTGTCACTTGTCTGACAACACCAAGAAACGCAAGCAAATGACAGCAGTTCTTTCGTTTAAAAAATACATGCATGGGGTAGCCTGAAGACACTGTGCGAGGCTCACGGCTGACGTCGACGTGCAGGGCGTGGCAACCTTCGTCTAAGTTGAACTGCACCACCCCAAGTCCACTTCATCATCCAAACATAACTCACACGTTCTTCCCTTTTGTTCTCTGAAGCAATCATATACATATAAAACGTAAATCCTTCATTGTTTCCTGATTACCAGTAGTTACAGCTAGCGCCTAATGGCTTTTCTTGCCATGCACCATTCGCTTCTTGGAGCTGAGAGCAGTGACCCAGTGACTGCTCACCCATACTCTCACCTTCATGTTGAGTTAACGTGGTAGATTCTAGTTAAAATACGGTTGTTACCCATTATCTCAGAAGCTGTTGCCCAAACGCTTATTATTTGTCTGCTGTCCCTGTTAACATTAACACCCCCTTTGCACAACGGAGACCCTTTGGTTGGATTTTTTTGCTGAGCTAAAAACTACCGCCATGCATTCTTACCATGTAATCGCCTGTTCCAAATAGTCCAACGGATAGCCACCCTGCCTTGGCGGCTAAGTCCTTGCCTTCCAAAAATTAGGCACCTACTCCGGCCCAGCTAGTACTTGGCTTCTAGGTCAGCCAACAAAATGCACCTCTTCCTGGGTTCGTTTAGTTTGCTGTCATCCGCTTTTATATTTTTTCTACTGAACACCGTTTTATCTGATGCCTCCAGACGCTCAACAGACGCTACTGCTCTCATCCTATTCCTTCCTACTTCCTCCTTCCTCATTCCCGCTCTTCCCACGCTTCACACTTCGACTGGAGTTGCGCAAACGCCCCGTGCTTCCGTTATTCGTTCAATTTGGATTGTCCGCGGTCTACGCTCGCATGGTCCTCCAACTGAATTGAAATTACCAATGACTCTACATTGGCTTGACTCTACCTGTGTCAACTCCTCGTCTAACCCAAATCAAGCTCAGAGCGAACACTTTTATCAGGCAAAATTTCTTCTCATTTCCTGTAGTAGCTGCGTGGAATAACCTTCCTCCGACAGTTGTCCACGCTCCTTCTAGAACCCAGTTCAAAGCACTACCAGACACTTTCCTATGCGAGTCCTCGTGCTGGCAAAATTACTGTCCCGCGCTGAGAACTTAAAGAGCAGTGCTACACCCTTTTTTCGCTTGTGCCTTTCAGGTGAACGACAACCGCAGAACGACAAAAACACAACCGACCCGGGAAACTTGGGAAAAAGCCTCGATCCTGTGTATCAATCCGTGAATCCGTGAAAAGCTGCCACGGAAATGCGTATCCCCTGTCCCATTGCGGCGACCTATGACGACCGTTACGGGGCAGCCCAGAAACCGAAGTATGTCAGTGCAATGATGGCATGGCGCTGCCGTACCCAGTCTGATGGCACCCCCACAACTACCTTCTTCAGAAGCTCGACCGCAGCCTCTTGCCTACTCGAGTCTGTAATCGCAACCACAAACATATTTTTCCGCTGGGACCAACCGCCTCGTTCTAAACTGCTGAACATATCGTTCGGAATTAACCAACCTAGATTCCTGCCGCAATTTCGGTTTGACCCTTCCAAAAGTTCAATTTCATTTACGGTGTTCGGTTGGCCCTGTGCATTTGCACCATCTCCCCATCAACACTACCCTTTACACCTGACGTCCCTGTTACAGTGACACCAGTGAGCCTACTTAGTTTCAATCTAAACCGAATTTTTGAGACAAAACTTGCCATTTGTCTCCAGATCGAATTCTTCTACCTCCATCTCCATTTTTGCATTTGGTAATCCTAGCCATTTAGTCGACCGCCCAAATTCACTCATGGCCTGCAACGGTTCTCAGTTTTGGTTCAGGTCACCAGGCCTCATCTTTCAACTAATCGTACCTCATGCCCATTGTCCTCGTTTTTTTCGGTTTTCACAACTGTGGTGACTTTTCACGTAGTAAGCATGCCCGTTGTGTTGTTACCTGCCGCGTTCGGGTTGTAACGAACTGATCATGTCTCAATCGGCATGCTCCCTACAAGTTACCATTATTATTATTAATGCCCAATGTTTATGACACTGTTCCCTTTCCGAGCAATCCCCTGTATCCACAAACACGGTCAGTCATTTTTTATTCTGACTGTAATATTATGATCATGCCTGACGGTATGCCACCCACCAGTTGGGAATAAACATTATTATTATTATTACTATTATTATTATTATCATTATTATTACTATTCATTATCACTAAGAGGCGTGATGCTTCGAACGACTAATCTAGTTCCTTCACTCACCGCAATGTTTCTTACAGAAACGTGTTGGACCAGTAATTGCATCCTATACATCCGCCCGCCTTAAGCTTTCATTGTGGTTGTGTGGGTGCTCGCTTTTTCTGTGCCGCGTAATTTTATATTCGTGTCCGTTGGCAAGTAACGCCACGTTCGGTATTTGTCTCCATTTCCATTCGCACCTTTTTGAGCCTGGTTCACATTTACAGATTTACTACGGCAGCCTCGACGAGTGTACTCATGCCACAGTCTTCCAGGAGTATGCTCTTCGTAATACCGCAATCAATCTACAATATGCTGTACATTCTGGGTAAAAATCAGTCCGCAATGCCTCCAAAGCGCAGGGGTATTGAACGGTATCAAGTTAGTGCGGGCCATCGCTGGCCTGTAAACTGAACTTGAAGGTCCTCAAACGTTATCGTTCGGCCGTTTATCACATTTTCCGTCACTTCCCGTATATTTCACTCCGGGCTGGGTATCCTTCGTACTTGGGCCGCATAGAATGTGCAGTTCAGTGTCCTTCAGGTCTATGGCTGGCCTGTCCGCAGTTGTACGTGACTTTTTAACTTTGCTCCACCTCAACAGACATTGCTCCACTGCAGATGTTTCAGCACCAAATTGAACGATTTTTCGTGTTGTCGGGATAGTTTTCATATTAAAGTGCGTTTCATACAGCTACTTAACTTGTCTGCTATTGCCAAACTTGACAAAGCCGTCAGATTTAGACCAACCAACTGAACGGCCCCGACTTAAAAATTGGCGGCCTTTAAAGATCTTGTTTGCACGCCCTATGAAATGTCGTCCGAAGACAACAAGAACAGCCGCCGTTTTTGTCTGCCTTCGGATAAAAAGCCCACGAATTGAAGACGACGCACGGACCATCACTGGCTGCATGTTGGAGAGTCGTTGTCCAGTCAAAGCAGTTCCGCCCAAATGACAGCGTAGGCTCAGAAACAAGCGACAATGTCGCCACCAACTTCTGGCTTGCATCTGTACCATTTATACGCTCACGCAGCTGAAAATTCAGTAGGATTCCCGGGAGATCTAGTTCCGCCAAAATTATTAAGTTCGTGGGCGTATATCCGCAAGCGTTTCTTCAGTTGTCCCAAGCAGCTGAAGTCTAAATTGACCGCCGGCAATTGTATAGTGAATTCGCACGTTTGAATCATCAACGTGTAGACAAAATGAACCGAAACTTAATTTCAGGACACGACTGAACCATGGTGCTTCTTAGTTTGCTGTTTTTGTTGGGTTATTCCGGGCTTTCGGTGTGTCCAGATGTCGGGAGGAATAGTTGGGGAACACGCGAGTAGGAGCATCATATGGCATCTCATGTAGGCAGGCGGTTGGAAGTTGGCTGGGAGAGAAAAAGATGTGGGCTCCGTAGCAACTGGTGCCAGACAGAAGTGGGTTAGGGCTAATGGATGGGTCACCTAAATACATACGCATACGTAAATGCTATCCAGATAGTGCAAATTCATACTCATGTAGAATGAATGCGTAGTGGTGTGAATACTAGGGGCACCAACTAACAAAAGGCGTGAAATGCGTAACGGTTGACCAGAGGTGAGTTGCAGACCCAGTTTGGGAGAAGACTAGAACCCACAGGATTCTATCAACTGCTCGCCTAAACCCGCTCACAGCGGGAGGCATCTGGCTAGGGAAACGGACATCTGCAAATAAGCAAAATGTTCGGCCTGACCATGGCCTAAAGAGCCAGGGGAGAGCTTAGGTGGGTGGCCAATCGGTTGGAAATTATGGGAACGAGAGGGTGAAGAGATCGGTTTTTGAACGGACTGTAGATATAAATGTCCGTGACCGTTCAGGCTTTCGTCAGTTTCATTTCCTAAGTTATTGAACCTCTAAGTAACCCGAAAATTCTGCGAGTGGCTTGTCTCCGCTGCCCGCACTTTATTCACAGACATACTATCTAGCCATTTTTGCAAGAAACCATATCATCCCTTGTTCACCAAACTATTTTCTTGACCGAAAAATTGTTAGGCCTTGCCCGAGCTGTGCATCTGGCCTTGTGTTTTTCAGGTAAACTGACGGATATTTGAATTCACTGAAACCACCACCCTCTTGCTGTCTGCGATGAACATAACTGGGGATGCATTCGTAAGGGTTTGAACTGAAACTCAAAAGGGTCGCAAAGGTCGTTGCTTCAGTAAAACGACTGTCCAAGTGCCCTTTCCCAGTGGCATTTCCAACGCAGTATTAGTTTTCAACTCTAAGTACGGCATTCTGGTGGCTTTTCGCGAGTCATATGCCCTGCTCATTTTGGCGGCCATAGCAACAAATGTAGATGGGTGAATTCCATTTGACGGGGCTGTGCATTAACATTGTTACATCGCGCCACCTGGGATTTTAATTGGATATTTTTTTACTGATGACTTCAAATGCTGCGTCCCCGAACAACCCCACTACCGACCGAGTTGTAAAAAGTAAGTTCTACCTATTTTACTACTACCCAGCTTTTCTGAACTCATCAACACTTGTGGTAGCAGTATGTTTAAGCTCGCCAGCAATTAAAGGGTGAATGGGTTGAGTGTGTCGTGATATCCGTGTGAATGCGTCGAATCAACCCATTAACAGATCTGCCAGACGATACCTCAAAGATCACCGGTGCTATGCGCAGTTCACGGAGCGTTCCAGGGGTTGATACACAAGGGCGAGGTGATTTCCCAAGCTCATGAGTGGAGGGAATTGGTTGCCAGTTGCCAGGTTTTCCAATATTCACCCGGCTGCACATCGCCGGAGAATCGGCAACATAGCGAGAGTGCGATGTCATGGCGGTGCTGGTACGTCACCGACCTGAAAACAGCTGGTTTTCTCTGGCCCTACGTCGTAACTACTTGATTTATTAACTTTGCTAAGTTGTAAATAATCAGGGTTCACTTCAGCGTAAATGCAGTTGCATGGACTGATTAGCATTCGGAAGCCAGACGGCGGTGAACGACAGACTTAGGGGAGGAATTACATAATGAACAAACTGGGCTACACCAGTCGTTCAACTCAAAAACACTACATCGTTCTGGTGACCGATGTATGGTATCGCTGCAGCAGATCACCGTAGTATACGGTTCTCATCTCGGTTGAACCCCTACCGGAATTCATACCACCTCTCTTGGTGACCAATTGCTGAAACAGCTGGACTATGTCTGCAGTTTCTGCTTCAGCGGCAAAACATTGCTGAGTACCCCCCTGCGGTACTAACTTGGCATGGATATAAATTTCACTGACCTTTTGATCTTCAGACTAAGGCTGTTGTCCTGAGACGCGGGTTATCGATTCACGTGGTGAAGCCGACAAGACCACCTTCCCTATTATCAGTTCCCTTATTTTCTTGATGGGTGGTCCTGCAGAAATATTGCGAGAACGTGGTCATTACTTCTGATGTACTTGCTCAGTGGCTTAATCATCCCCTGCGTATAAAGACGATAGGCAAGTTCTAATAAACTAGTGCCCTGTAATTACCCCCTTTGCCTGTGTAAGGCCACGATAGTTATCACCGTTAATCAACGGTCTGCGTGAGACGTTTAGAATGTGTCCGAGAACGAGTTAAAACAGAGTCCGGGTTATCGAAAATAAGCAACGTTTTACTTGTCTAAGAACAACCGCGAATGAGCTGAAATGTACATACAAAGGTTCTATATGAGTATATAGGGTAAGTATAATAATAAGCACATATAAATCATGACATTCACCCCGGCATTGTTTGAATGGACACATACTCTGAGAGACCTCAAGATTTGGCGCTAGGTCAGGTTCTCCCCGCTTTCAGTAACGATACTCATCCCAATCTCCTGTACCAACGTTTTGTTACGACACGAAGCTCTAGAGAGCCATTGTTTTCCTCTCAATCACCAGTTTCCGCATAAGTGCTTTGACTGGTCTTTATCCAACCGTCTACCTTTCCACAACGAAAATTTCCATGGTCCCAATGCACCAGCACTTGTCTCAACTCTCTGAGCTCATCCTCACCTTATCACACAAACTCTAGAAGAGATCAGGGTGTCCCTTTACAAAGGCATGGAGGGCAAATTTCCGAAGGTCTTCGGTACTCAAGCCTCCTAAACCTTGTTCTCGTAACACTGGACGGACGCTTTCGGACGCAACTTATCATGAGCCGACATCAGTGCCCACGCTCAACGCGCGGCCCAAACTTGGTGACTTATGCGACCAAAGGCTATTAGATCTAGCACGGCGCACCGCCACGTTAGTTTTTGACCGACGAAACGTCATACATTGTGAGTCAGACGTCCTTTCCTGTCTAGGCCTGGGCAACCTGGCAGTATCCCAGCCCTCGTGCTTTCTTCTGGTGGCATGGCAACTAGGCACCGAATTGGTGTCACAGCTGAACGATTTTTTTTTAGACGTCCTTCGGTCTGTACTATGGCGATTGGTGATCCGATCCTCATATACTAACTTTTGACGGAACTAAGTCATCCCTACTACCAAATATCCCATCTTGCGAATTACCGAGGACATAACTGGAAGCTCTCCTTACAGACCTCCGACGATACGTTTACGCCTCTGTGAAACTCCATGCTCAGTTACCTGGTCTGTTCTCCAACACTAACTGAGCTCAGCGCAGGTTGGGTGTTTACCCGCAAGAGCTACACCACACAACCTGATTTTTTGCCACGACTAACCTTGCTAGTAGCCATCGACCACCTAACTGTTGTGCTCTGTGGGTCGTAAAAATCTCGCGTCAGTCCAATGCATTTGGTGAAAATACCTTCCTGCTTGACAGGATAAAAATCACGCATCTTACCAGAAGTGGCAACTCCCAACCATCGGACTATTGTTCGCTACCGTCGTTCGTCTATTGTCAGGACACTTCTCTCCGGATCTTCCATGCTCGATCAGAGATCCTGCACTGGAGCGCGTTCAGTGACCTACAACATGATTCCAGAACTCCAATCTCTGAATTACCTGGGAAAGCGGCCAGTGGGGAGTCCTTTTCCCTGATTCAGCTTCGAACGTGAGGTTACCCAATAATTGTTTTCAAGATATCCAGGCACGGAAGATGTTTTGAGTCGAAATGCCTTCGTATTGACAGAATAACTTACTCTTCGCGGGCACATTTCTCACTCTTTCCGGCGCGAGGTTACAGTTGAAGGCTTTATGATAGCGGAATTCAAGCTCCGCGTTGACCAGCACCTCAGAAGATTTTGACACGTAATCCGGACGATGCATCTTTTTGTCAGGTCATTCTCGTGGATAATTGTACCTTCCAAAGAAGTTCCAGGTGGCAGGCCTCTTGTTATCTTTATGCATATGGAAGCGCAACTGAAAACAAAACACGGCTAACCCAAATTGATAACCACATTCAAATACGAACCGCTGAACAGTTTTCACACTGATGTATTTCAAGCTTGGATTTTCTAGGTGCTGTCGCTCAAAGATGTTTGGATTTATGACTTGGCAGGCATCCTGTACTACGAAAGGCTACGGAAGGCGGACTATGATACATCGAGCTGATTAGGGAGTTTCGGATATAGGCGTTGTTTGACACTGCACCCAACATAAGCTAATCGATTGTGCGGCCATTACGCAACGAACTAAAGATTAGTGCGTCTATCCAAGAGAAAACACAACTATCTGAAAAATTTCCTTCTTTTCCGCGGGAGATACTGACCATTTGTCAAAGCCATCCAGACGGACAAAACACACACGAGTTATGACGCCGCTTTGTAAGGTAGCAGTGGCACTTCAAAAGGGAAAATTGTAAAAGCCAGACGTTGGGAGGCAATACGGATCCCTGAACTGTCGCTAATCGTAGAGAAGGCAAAAGGTAATCAATTACGAGACCTAGTCAAGATCGAAATCAAACTTATGAAGTGAACAAAACGCCCGGTCCCGACTCTCCCCTTGCATCGTTTATGGATAAAGGAAATGGACTGGTTCACAGTCTGGTAAAACACTTGTAGAGCACCTAGGAGCTGAAACAAGTCCCAAAGGAATAGCATGCCTTGTCGTCTGCAATAAGGGGGTTGAGTCCGAACGTAACAATCTGGTCACAACTGTTTCTGAGTTGTTGACGTGTCTGTCTGCGCGGACGTACTAGGACTAGGGATAAAAATGATCCTGAGGTTAAGTTGGGTCACGTCAGGGTTATGGATGTGTTGACCATATTATCTTGCGACAACTTCCCAAGCAGCACACGCCGATAAAAGTCTAATGATGGTCATCTTTTTAGTGTAAAGCGGCGTTCTACTGAGTCGGTCGCGCTGCTTTGTGGTGTTCCGAACATTTTTATCACAAAATTTTCACTCCCGAGCTTACTGACCGGAAGGTCCGTGGTTTGAATCCAACATCCGCATTTTAGTTGCTCCTGTCTAGGCTTGGGCAGCCTGACAGTATCTGGGCCCCCGTGCTTCCTTCGGGTGGCATGGCAGCTAGTCACCGAAATCATGTTGCAGCTGGACGATCATTCTTGGGTTACTTGGCTTTCATTTTCATTTTATTTATTGCAACAGAATTTCGTAAGTCCTTGATTTTAAGTTCACTTTTTTGATTGAACATAAATAAATTACTTCCGGATGCAGTTATCGTCATTCGTTCTGCTTGACCCGTCAAGTTTATACGTAAATGAATAGAGACAACCCACCGAATTAGGCCATTTCACTCTGCCCCCGGGAGATTAGGCCTGACATTACTAGATCACCTATTGAACTCCCAACAAAGGCTACTTTAGGAATTCAAGAGGAGCAGCTCTTCTCCAAACGAAGACCGGGATACAATGTCCGAATTTCGGATCACCTACATGAGAGGACTCAGCGAACACATCACTATCCGCAGTACATTCAGCTTCCAACCTTGCTGAAGTCTCCAAACATGATTTTCAGCTACGTACTCCTTGAGTACTGCAGTAACTCCCTGAAACTCATCATCACCATCAACAGTAAAAACCGCTTAATTGTCGTACAGTGGTTCTAGCTGTCACAGTTTTTTTCGCCGCTAATTTGGTTAGGTGGGGTAGATAACTACGCATTGGAGGTGGTAGCTGATATAGTTGTCTCGTAAATACAAGAGTATTAGTGGACTAGGGGCGAGATGGCTCCGTGATAAGAGCGCGAATTTACTGTCCGGAAGGTTCGTGGTTCAAACCCGATCTCCCCCTCTTGACTTCCCCTATCTAGGCTTGGGCAACCTGGCAGTATCCCAGCCCTCGTGGTTCCTTCTGGTGGCATGGCAGTCAGCCACCGAAAGGGTGCTACAGCTGAACGATTTTTTTAGTGGACTAGGAGGAGGAGATGGTGCAGTGGCATTCCCCACCATCCACAATTAATTAGACAGATCAAAGTACATTTTGTTAGTCTCCTGGAGTGTGGAACACTGATATTGTACATGGCAACGAGAGGTCGAACCCAGCATGAGAGACAGCTCAGTTGTGAAGGTGCGAACTTACCGACAGGAAGGTCCGTGGTTCGAATCATCTCAACTTCTCCTGTCTAGTTTTGGGAAGGCTTGCAGTATGTCAACCCTCGTGCTTCAATGGGTTGGCTTGGTAGCTAGACACTGAACAGGAGTTACAGCTGAACGACTAATTTGGTTTTACTATTCTCCCCATGAATGGAACTACTGTATATATATATATATATATATCTATATATATATATAGCCATGTGTTGCGCATGTCGAGTTACCGCCTGCTGGGACGAGCACTATTTTTCGTGCCTAATTTGGAGTGGCGGAAACCTAGAGATGGACAGAATTTGACATGAAAGAAGAGAATGGTGTTTCG
Source organism: Opisthorchis felineus (assembly GCA_004794785.1). Lineage (NCBI taxonomy): Eukaryota > Metazoa > Platyhelminthes > Trematoda > Opisthorchiida > Opisthorchiidae > Opisthorchis > Opisthorchis felineus. The sequence goes on along the minus strand of SJOL01006390.1, from coordinate 254,618 downwards.
AAAGGTTCGTGCGTCGTTGATGCTGTTCGCCTTCCAGGATTGGGTCCACGTGGCCCTCCCCGTGCTTGGCTGGGGACCCTGAACGACATGGCTAACCGATGTCAGTGTCTTTCATGCTATCGGTTTCTATCCAGATTGTTTGACTGATTGTTGGAGGTGTGGACACCTCGGATGTTTGTTATAGGCTAATCCTAGGTCCCCTCACCTGTCCCATTTTTGCTTCTTTCCATTATGAGGCTTTATTCAAATAAGTTGTCCGGCAGTGAGGCACCAGTGTTTTTTCTGGTCGCTGTCAATAATGATGATAGTGCGTTTGTCCTGTTTTATACGGATGCCACGTCTTCACTGAGGTGTAAAGAGGTCCGGATACTAAGGTTTTTTCCTCGGTGCATACAGTTCATTCCGTAAATAAAATAGACAAGTTCACGACGATGTTCCGGCATTTTACGACTAGCCAAACATCCATCCAAGCACCACTATCCCTTGTGTTGGTTTGGACACGTCTACAGTGTAGACGGTGAGCACATGAGGAACGTACATGGCGCCAACATCTGTATTGGCGGCACTGAGATTAATTTAAAATGTTACAGAGCACGACTAAATCAGACGTTGAAAATCTTGGTACCTGATGTATCCTACGTGTCCACTGAGCTTGGTTTATCTCAGGCGACTGACTTTGAGTTCCATGGGTCGAAACCAACACTAGCTTGGTTCCTTTTGTCTAGACGCATGCAACTCAGAAGTACCTCAGCCTTCGCGTTTTGTTCGTGTTGCGCGTTATTTCCTCGAAAGTTTCACAGATGAGCGGTTTGGTCTGAATTTCCTACTTTTGGAAATAAGACGGATTTGGATTCCTGTGTACTGGTCGTAAAACTTGAGCGGTTGCGATGTAGCGTTGAGTTCATGTAGCCGGCGCGTTCTATAGGAGGGGTAAACTCAAGTAAACTAAAATGTGTGCGATAGTTGACCTAGTCGCACTTCACAAGTTACGCCGTTTAGGCCGTGTACACTGATGTTTTCTATAGGGTACGTATTTATAGAGCAATCCTCATATGACTGGGCGGTTTTATTCGGTTCCACTTTTCAACCACTGCACAGCCCTTACAAAGAACATCTCGCGGGCGAAGAGGTTCTACTAAAAACCAACCTGTGTAAATAGCGCTCGCAGTAGACTGTTTGGCTTAAATAGCTTGCTGCTGCGATCCCATTGTTCAGTTGACAAAATGAGCATGGCAACACCTCTAGGGCCTGTAATGGGTTCTACTCGGCAACGAATAGTGAATATAGAGTCACCCGTATCTGCTCTATGTTCAGTGGGTCGCACCAAACCAGTACTGATCAGCAATGACTTCCGGCCAGAACTGAACCGCGTTTTTATAATCTCCCTGTCCTTTCTATGAAAAAAACTTGATTGATTTCATGCTATTCGGATGCAAGTACCTGCGGCTTCATACTTGTTTCGATGGTCTTGGTTAAGCCAGACAAGCCGCATTGACCGAGTAACTGAAACTGGGTACCGCTCGGCAGGCAAAAAGTGGAGTATCAAACGGCAGTGTCCTTTCCACGCCGTGAACCTCCTTGCCATCGCCAGTTATAGGATGCCTGAATTCTATAATTATTCCCAGATTTGTCTTCTGGGATTCTATTCATACGTCCTAGAAGATATTGTGTATAATCTTTTGAGGACACATCTATTTGACGTATCCACCTTCCAATCTCCTGTCGAATGGTGGCTGATATCAGATACCGTATGAAGGAACTCAAGGGATACTATTAAGCTGTTTTTTTACCTGTACAGGTATCCGAGTCAATCGAACCAGGGTTAATTGAATTGGTGAATTGGTCCTAGGGATGGTCTACATCCTTCACTTTAAAAAAAAATCATTCATCTGTAGCACCCTTTCGGTGCCTAACTGCCATGTCACCAGAAGGAGGCACAAGGGCTGAGATACTGCCTGGTTGCCCAAGCATATACAGGGGAAGTCGAGAGGCAGAGGTCGGGTTCGAACCACGGACCTTCCGGTCAGTAAGTTCGGGATCTTGCCACTGAGCCATCTCGCACTTTTCAAAGAAACTGATGAAGTCTTGTTGAGCAGTGTGCTGACCGTAATATGGAGGATATAGGACGAAAACAATGCCAGTGGGATGGAGCACGAGGGCCGTGGTCCGACAAATCAACTGCTTGTCCAATTGATGAGTTTATTCGGCTGTACCAACTACAGTGGCTCGGCCGTGTCCTCCTTAAGGCGCTGTACGCCAACCATCGCGGCCGTGTGAAGGTCTACGAGAAACTCTCTTCTGAGTTCACCACATCAAGTGGTGTCAGACAGGGCTGAGCTCTTTCAGCTTTCCTTTTCAACTTCGTCATTGATATGATCATGGAAGACTCACTATCAGCCTCTAATGCCTGCGGGGTCGAAGTGCTCCCTGGGCCTCCGCTCACAGATATCGAGTACACAGACGACATAGCTCTTCTTGGATCTGACCCCGTGGTAATTCAAACAATGTTAAATAATCTAAATAATTCCGCCTCACGGTTTGGCATGCGCTTCACACCTGCAAAGTGTGAAGTGCTACTGCAAGACTGGGTGGGCTCGAACCCTAGCCTCATGCTATCGGATGAGCCGATTGAGGTAGTAGACAAGTTTGTTCACTTCGGCAGCTGTATCAGTCCCAGTAGTTTCGCGAAAGGTGATATTTCCATCAGAATTGTGAAGGTCAGAGCAACTTTTGTGAACCTGCGTCATCTGTGGCGTAGACGTGACACCAGGTTATCCGTCAAGGGTCGAGTTTACAATGCTGCGTTGCGCTCCATACTACTATACGGATCAGAAACCTGGCCGTTGCGCGCCGAGGACCTCAAAAGACTTTCAGTGTTTCGCTGGCTTGGCCACGTGCTGCGTATGCCAGTCGACCGACTTCCTCGAAGGGTTCTTTTTACACAGCCACGTGAAGGGTGGAAACGGGCCAGAGGCGGTCAAACGATGACTTGGCAGCGAAGTAGAAAAACCATTACCAGCAAACTCAGCTGCGCTGGTCATTGCCGTCTTCCTGGATGGGGACCCCGAGACGGGCCGCATCAATGGTTAGAGACATTGTCAGACATGGCCCAGTCGCACCCTCAATGGCGCTCGTGCATCCAAGCTATTGCCTTCAATACATAGCTCCCGTCCCAATCCCCCCACTTGACAGTCCACTGACAGTGTTGTATTTACGCACCAATTTATCAGCTCCCGCCTCCAATGCGCAGCTACCTACCCCACCTCCCCAAATCAGCGGTGAACGAAACTGTGTCAGCTATAGGCAATATACGACAAGTACGCGGTTCTTACAGCTGACAATGATGATGATGATGGCCGTGTGCTCTGTATGCCAAGTGATTTCCGCCCCACGTTTACTGAGATATTCTGACTGGAGCGTACCACAGGATGGACAACTCATGGCCCGGAGCATAAAAAGCATAAAAACGGGCCTTGGTTGCACCAATACAGTCGTATTCTCCTCCGCATGTTCATATTTATGGAAGCAGCGATGCTGCCTCCCTCCAAGGAAGGGGGGGTTAGAAAAGGCTGGCCCTAAAACCGCACACCCCAATCGCCCAACGCTGCATGGAGGTTTAATGGGAGCGAGTTAAAGAAGCTATGCTATCAGATTTCAGGATTGTTTGTCCCAGCCATCCGACTCGACTAAATGAACACTGGATATCGTCGAGCTCAGCTGATATTTGGAGGTGTCTGGCGTTCAAGGGTGTCCCTTCCAAATTTATATTCCTTATTAGGGCACTGTATACGGGAAGCTTTCGCCCGGGTTCATTACATCCACTGGTATAAGAATCACTGTCCTTTTCAACTTTGTTATTGATGCGCTGCTTGAAATTTCTCTACCTGCCTCGGAAAAATCGGGATTCGAAATGCTCCCTGGACGTTCGCTCACAGACACTGAGTATGTGGACGATATTGCTGCTTTTGGTTCAGATCCATCAAAAACCATTTTTAGTGACCTAATTGATTCTACCGGGCGGTTTGGTATGCAATTCATATCTGCGCATGACATATGAAAGTTGTCAGTGTTAGACCATCGGTGTCTCCGAAGTATTGGTTGGGTTTGGTGGGGACATCAGATTAGCACTCATGAGGTACGCCAGATAGTTTTAGGAAGAAGGAACTCTGCCACGATGAATGAATTACTCACGCTACATAGTTTACGGAGTACGTTAGGGCACCACCGTACACACGTACATGGTTCTCGGTTGTCAACCCGAACCGAAGTGAACAGGGTCACGGCGGGTCCACGGAATACCAAAAACGGTCACTGTTGGTTTTTGGGTGCGGTGATGCGTCCAAGTACCTATGATGAAATATAGAAGTGTTTACTGCATCATTGCCGTTAGACGAGCCCCATTTGTTAAGAAATTCACGGGTCACTCCTTCAAGGTTGTTAGGCTCATGTCATGTCAATTGTCGTACAATTTTAGATTACAATTACCACAAGTGTTTCGTCCCGTTGGTATCCTGACCACATCCTCTGTGATTCTGAATAAGCTCGTCGAGGTAGTTGCCAGTGCCTACGTGCTTTTCAAATGTGTTGGCTGTGATATGTCAGTGCGATACATCTTTTTATTACGAATCAGGAATTAGATGATGTTCATGAACCGTATCAGGTGCATGATAAGCATAGCCACGGTGATTGTCCTGCAGTATGTGGGAAGCACTTTCTTGGTGGCGGCACTCAGGTATATATATATATATATATATAAATATATATATATATATACATATATATATATTGTTTTGCGGTTGAAAACGGTCACAGCGATACTGAATGGTAGCACCGACCACGGTACACGCCAACACTTTCACCGAAATCTGGTTATCCTTCGTACCTGTTAAATGAACCGTTAATGTCGTATTCTAACCATTTAACACTTCAGTACATTCGGCTTCCCTCATGAAATCTTGGTTGCTACTCCGTAATGTTGGAGGTTTAAACCGAGCAGTATGCAGCCTAAATCCTAACCTCTTGTGCAATGTTTATGTGTGCTTAGTAAGTGCTCGGGCTGAGAAACGCATTTCACTATGTTGATCATTTCCTAACGCAAGTGTTATATAGACGGGAGGAATGTCATGTCATTAAAAACCACATTAAAGCACGTCTGACCGTTGCACTCGCACGTACTGGATAAATGTTATAATTCCCAGCTGGAACTTCATTTTCGGTGCCAAGCGAATGTGCCTTTGCAGGTATCTTGTACCGTTCGTTGCACCTTCCACAGCACAACTGCTTTTTATCCACTCCCCGAGTAACACTGGACGTACCATTGGTGTGTTGGACAGTAGAAAAAATAATAAAAAAATACTCCAGCTGTAATAACCCTGCGGTGTCTAACTGCCATACTATTCGAAGAAAGCACGAGGGCCCAGATACTGTCAGGTTGCCCAAGCCTAGACAGGAGCAGTCGAGATGCGGAGATTGGGTTTGCAGCAAGGACCTTCCGGTCAGTAAGTTCACGCCTTAACCACTGAGCCATCTCAAGCTCTTAGACAGCATACCATGTGAACGTATCACTAAAAGCGCATACAGTGTTGGCCAGTACTAAGCCTTAAAAGTGTTGTACTCCACTATTACGGCAAAATTTCCGCGTACACTGATTACTGGAAGCAGGTCCGTTATTCATGTGCATGCCTACCGTAAAACACAGTAGTTTTGCTTCCAATATAATTGAACTAGAAGCGAAAGTATAGTCCGTCAGAAGGTAGACTTCATGGTGAACATTGTCTTAAAGGGTTGTTATTAACGCTTCGTAGCTGTATAGAAAAAACATGAAGATTGAGGGGAAATCAGGGGCCGGTCTTACCTGAGAAGCCCCGGGGAAGGCCAAACTGGTAGTGAGCTGTTGAAGAGTTCTCACCGGTCTTATAAATGATGTTGTAACAATGATTTTATCCTCCACATTGGAGGCATTTGCTACTACGAGAAGTATATTCCAATAACGATAGCTTCAGTGTGGGGATGGTCAGAAACAACGTATGACTGTTTTCATATGCTTCAATGCGAAAGCATCTGGTGGATTGTTTCTAACTACTGGAAAACTAACAGAATTAGAAACTTCAGGAGTATTCAGCAATTTTGTTCGATATACATAACAAACAAAAACATGGACGCTACGTAGTGTCTATAAGACCTTCTGTCTTTGGTGAGGTCATGACATATCGGCATCCAAAGGTAAAGAGTAATTGGAGGAAAATAATTTGGACGCGAACCAGTGTGTAGGTGGTGCAGCTAGTGAAGAACTGACCTTGGTTACTAATTATACTCTGGTCTGGATGTCAGAATGTCGAATGTCAATCGATCCATTTGATAGATCATCACGTGGAAGTACGTCTATTTCACGTCGGAAAACGATTACCAGTCTTTTTATATGACGCTGCAAATTAGGAGCCTTTTTGAAGGATGTGTATGTGGACATGTTGTAGACGTCTTTCTGGATGCGTTACGCGTTGTAGTGCGGATTCCAACTGAAAGTTGTTCTTCATTTGATTTAATGTTTGGTCCGATGACAAAATAAGCCGAATTCAGCGTATCTATGTGTCCATGATTTACTTAGTTCCGCCACTTCTAGCGAATTGTTTCCAGTGACTAGCAGTGTGTTATGTTGCGCTCCAGTGTAACCACGACGGACCCATTGTGAGTTTGTTTATTGTTTCCGCCATCCGATTTTCCTTCCCCTTTGAATCACTGGTGGAACTATTTGAAAAGTTTGCACGCATTGAAACGTTTGTCACGTGACTTGTTTTTGTGTCATGAGGGTGCTTCATTTTATATAATTCTGTTGCCGTGATTGCAACCCATGGAATGCCGGTGACCTCCCCTTCTGAGTATGTCTACTCCAAGTCACTTAATATACATGGGAGCGACAAATATGATCAGCTGCCCTAATTAGTCTCCAGACTGCAGATGGGAGTCCGGCCACCGAGAAGAAGTTACGTGTGAAATGCTTTCACTTTTTTGTTGGATAAATATTCAATTTCAGCTGTGCTACAATTCGATGGATCTTCGGTTTGCAACGAACCTTACTTCCGTGGGACTCAACCGCATATCGGCTGAATTCCTCGTTTGTAATGATTCTTAACTGAATGTGGTTGCTGAATGGCGCTTCATCTTCTAGCTGAGACGATATTCAAGATATTGAAGTACTTCCCTTTACCCATTACTATCTGTAGGGTTGCTGAAAACTATTTGACACTCCAGCGTCAGTTTCGCCCTTCTTGGGGCTCATCACCAAATTGTACGTAAATGGAATTATGCACTCATCGTCAAGTTGAGTTAATCTCAACCGATAGATGTAGGTGTTAAGTAGTTGGGTCTCCCGTTCGCGTCAAGTTAATTTGTTAGTGAATGTAAAACTCCGTTTACTTACCATTTGGTGCTCCATTCCGAAGTACGGCTGGTAGAAGCTCAACGAATATGCTTACTTGATGAGCTTTAAGAAGGGCAAAACTGATAGCTTTCGACAACCTTGGTAGTGTTCGGTTAGACGAAGTATTATCTTTGTCTGACCATTTACGAGCGGCAATTGGGGGCCACAGTCGAGTAGCGTATCAGCTGCATTTACTTGTGGCGTAAATTACTGGTGTGGCGTCGGTGCACTTTGTCAGGCGTTTTTTCCTTCAAGGCTCTGATAACTCAAAGTGGCATTCTTGTCCGATTAGAGACTTGGTGAAATTCAGTAATGGTATTTTTTTTAACGAAATCTATTACCTTTCAATTTCTTAAATGAGGACTATCGAAGAATCAAGCGGGACTATAGTGAACTTTTTGGGCTGATGTGAGATCGATTTTACAAGATGTTTGTTGTTTCGGACGTCGTGATACCTACGTTCGGACATCAGGGGTTAATTGACCACTAAATCAGACTCAGTGCGTTTGTCTGTTTGGATACCTATTGGATACTTACTGTGTTCAATAATTTCCATTCTTAACATTTTGCAATAACTTTTATTTAATTCACTTTTGCACTTTATTCCAGGTGTTCCACATCCACCCACCTACCGCCTCACCACAGCCGATGTTTTTGATCACAAAGGGGACCCTCGAATTGAGAAACTCAAGCAGCATTTTGTCCTCGAAGGGCGCGTTACCGAGGAAGTCGCACTGAAAATCATTCGTGGTGGTGCTGCACTTTTGCGTGAAGAAAGTACGGTGTTGAACATTGACGCACCAGTTACCGGTTAGTTGCCATCTTTGCAGCCTTTGTCAGTGGCCTGTACCAATCAAGTGTTTGAGCAAATCAACAGTGTGTACCTACAGCTGGTTTGCATGATCACTTCATAAAACGCCCGATTCAAACGACCCCGTAATGAGTCTAGTTGTGGCTGCCTCATTACTCAACCAGGCCAGTATTCTAGATCTCAAAGCATTTTCTCCTCAACAGCGATATCAACCACGCGATTGGTATAAATTCACCGACTGCCCACATCCCTCGTATAACAAGTGTCGCTTATGAAGGAATGATAGCAAACGCCGTTGGATTCAAAAACGCATTGTGTCCGGTTTGGTCTGCAGTCCTGTGAACTCCAGTGCAGGTTGGCTCAATCTGTGGTTTAAATCTTTTCAGCGGGTCGAAGTCATTGGTAAAAACCCCATTACGTGTGAATATTATGCACATACTAAGTCTTTCGGCAGAAGTTTTTAGATGAGCACTATAGGGTCCACTAGCGGACTTATTGAAATTCAAACCCAGGAGCGGGAACTTCAGTTCACTGTTGAGGGACCTCTCCAGATGCGCGGTGCATTTCCGCACCCGTATTCTGTTTAGGATTCCCATTTTCAAGCTGCGGTCACTTCTACCTGATGCTACCGTGCTCCCAATCTACGAAATACCGATGTTACTTTTCACTCACGTGGCTTTTTGCTGCCTGGTCGGATTGATGGTAAGCGTATGATCGATATCCTACATTCGGAAGTCGCTTGGTGTAAATCTGTGAGTAACTCTCAGCTCTCCCATCCTTAGCCATCCTATTTTCAGGTGATGATTCACCGTGATCGCAAGTACAGCAATAATTCCCAACAGAAACCGGCATAGGTAAAGGGATTATTAGGTCTCTTCGGAGAATACTTCTCTCTGAGGACCTACTGCAATTATTACCCAAGAGTTCGTTATCGTTCATCGAGGTGTGAATCTTTTGCCGCAACCGGGATTCGCAGTTTGGTATCCTCATTTTTTTTTTGGTGCGTGAAAATCGACATATCAACTCGTAGGCTTGAAGTAGTCAACCATATAAGGCGTCCATAACTTGGGCAGTTGCGCCTCTCTGGGTGACAGCGTGAGACGTCTGGTAGTACTAGAAAACTCGCTCCACACTAATGTCCGTGACAACAGGCTTTACTTCCACCCAGACTGTTCTGACTGAAAAGAATGGATCAGTCTTTTCTCTCCATGGATTTTCCCTAATTCATCGCTGAGACAAATTCATCCAGATCGGGTCAGATGGACAATATGGGATATCTTTCAATACAAGAACAGAGCATTTTGCTTGATTGCAATTGGGTTTGAAAAAATGAAGTGTGTCACTTCGCTTTAGACAACTCCTTCCGGTTGCTTACAGTTTACTTCAAGCAAATGTCAAAAGTTTTACTAGTCAGACTATTCATTTTCTACTCCGCTAACGAAGAAATGACGGTGGCATAAAGTAGCCACTTGTCCGACCGAGTGCGCTATCTGTTTATTGACTGTTGTGTTGGTGTTCCCTTCCTGTTTCGCTTGGTCATATCAGACAGTAAGGGAAGAAAGTAGCTGAATGTTTTTGTATTGAACAGTTCACAGTGTTTTTTGGTTCACGATTTATCAGTGGCCTTAATATTTTAAACTGATCTTTCTATTGAGTAGTGTGTAAGCATTGATCATGGTGCAGTAACTTTTTCCATACGTAAACTGTGAAATTTGTCGCCTCCATACACATATGCGCTTTAATGTGTGCACAGAGCTCTTTCCCCCAAAAGGTACCCCTTTGGATAGAGGCTGCTCGTCTAGAGGGTCCACAGTAACCTTTGCCCTCCAGTTCAATTTAATTTGACCCCCAAACAAAGGAAACTTTTCTTTTGTGATAGTTTATCTTGTGAGGACTACTATGTTCTCCAATTCCATATGCACATTATAGATCGTTTTCTCACCATCAGAGACTGATAGACGTTCTCTCATTTTACTTTCTCATCATATTCGCGTCGACAATATCTTCCCATTTGTAATAATGCGGATGTTCACAAATGTCTCTTAGTACATGTAATCTGCAGCTGCGGTCATCTCGATCCACACAACTAGCATAACCTACTCCCCAAAACACAGTACTGGAATTTCATCGGATATAAAAGGCAGAGTTGTGCCGAAATCAACTTGCTACTACTAGCCTCTTAAGTGAACAGTTACATTCGTTCCAAACTAGTACGGTTTCTTCACTCTTCGTACACTAATAAACTATAGGTTGAGTCAAAGAAAAGTTTATGCACTCAGAGGATACATTTTGAACTGTGTGAGACCACGATTCCGACTGAAAGTTATCAGACACAAATGCAACACAAAAGATTGGCCATTATATAAACATAAGATTCGGGTAACGCTGAAGCCTTTCTTTAAGGTTTGTAATGAGTAGGTCACATTGAATGAACAGGAGAATGGGTTAAGGTATATTAATGTTTTTATTGATTGATGCATGAGAAGGTCATAGATTGAAGTCGGGGCCTATACGCGATGTCAAAATTACTATGGATAGGTTGACGTACAAGGAGCGGCTGACTCATTGAAATAATTTGCACTATTTAGGATTGCTTGCAAACGACGTAATCAGTCTATTTAAGCCGAGAGCACTCAGTGGCTATTTGTTGGTTTTACAGCACACGGACATCTGCTGCTTTAATTTGCATCGTATCTTACTCATTTCCTGACCGAATTCCGCGATGACTACTCCTCAATGTTTTACCCTATTCCAGTTTGTGGGGATATACATGGTCAGTTTTTCGATCTCATGAAGTTGTTCGAAGTCAGCGGTAATCCGGCGACGACTCGGTACCTATTCCTGGGGGATTACGTTGACCGTGGCTACTTCAGCATTGAGGTAAGTAGGGATATAGCGATTTTATCCTTCTGCAAGGCGCTAGGCCAACCACTCCGATTGTTCGATTTCTCTGTCACTTTCTCGATAGCACGCCATCACTGTGTGGTCTAGGTTTCCTTCCTATATTGTTTGATAATCCACTGTATCAGTAGTCTTGATGCTTTCTCAACTAATGAACACTCCCAACAGTTTGATTTTGCCACTAATACTAATGTCCCATTTTCGAATGAAACATCACTGGAATTCTCGTTTCTATCTTGCCTGGCCAAACGTCTTTCTAAGTTAGAGATGCTTATTTGCGTTAGAAAGCCTGGTTTCCTTTCCAAGGAACGTCCCCCGGCCCATTCCCCAGTTTATCCTAAGTCTTAATTCACAACCATTGTTGTCTCATAGAACGTCCATTTATGTCATTATCATTGCTGGGTACGTGTATGTGTGTAAGTGTGTATTTGTACCTCCTCTCGTTTAACGGACCCTATGTGGCCCGTCTGAGTTATCCTCTTGCCGGCCTTGTCTGCTGTTGAAAGGTGGTGCTGGATGACTTTAAACGTCATCGACAAATGGGGCGACCACCGTGTGAGTCAACTGCTCGATGTTGCAACGCACACCTACACACCGTTACCTGACGACTTCTAGTGGCCAAGTATGAGCTTGCTGCTTCGTTAATTTGTTCTCGCTTACCTGGTGACAGCGCTGTAGAACTGCTATGTTATTTCCCCGGATATTTTCCTGGTCTTACCGTTCCGCTGTCCTGTTTAGTCATTGTGACAGCATTGTTGTCGCCATTGCGGATTGTAACGCGTGGGCAATATGAATGTTATATTCGTTGTAAGCCTGGCGTCAAGGGACTGCCGACCGCTTCAAGATAGCGGACATTGTTTCTTTTCTTGTTCAGCCGTGGGATATGGGGGATATTTAGACAGTTCTAAACTGGTTGTATGCACGAAACCTATCGCGGCGTATGCTTGTTATTCAGTATTACTTGCTCTTCAGGGCCGACAGGTGAAAGTTTGAATTATTTTCCTCATCGGTTATATATCTCGAAGGGTATTTCGAGCGGCTAGAAATATCCTGTGTTTTCTTGACGGAACACCCCACCCATAAGGTAACTGGAGACTCTTCAACATTCTGCGAATGCCTTAATCCTCCTTGGAGCTCATCGGGTGTGTGCACTCCCCGATTTTCTGTCAACCTGATGTTTCGTATTGTGTTGGAGTCGGAATGCGATTGTCTCCTGACGAAAACACCTCAACAGGTTGTCCAACATTGGTATCTTCTGAGAGCGAATTTCCTACTTAAGCAACCGAGAAAGACGTTCTTGTCTGCTTTTGTGTAGAAAAGCTGCTGAAAACCAGCTTATCACTTTTACCCCACCAAATAATTCTGAAAGTTTACGTCAGACTACTTCATTTTTCGTTATGCAAGTGACTGGTGAATTTTCACCATCTTTATCTGACTTAGGTATCGTCCAGATGTTGGTGGCAAGAACACGATTTCGTCATAATCATGCCCTTGTTTGGACTCAATCTCGGCATCAGGACAAGAGCTGTAGATTAGTTTTTACCGCTTCTGCGTGGTCGACTTATTTTTGCTATGACTCTCTTAGCTTACTGTCGTTTTTCATTAAATGCGACTTAGTGGACATACGGATCAGTCGGCATATCAAGAGCTATGTTGAGCCCGGATTTTGTGGCTAATTGGAAGAAGGGTAAATTGTATCTCAGGTTCGTCTAAGAGGCTCGATACTGGCAACCAAATTTTCCATAAGTTATGGGTGAGGCTGCTAGGATCTTCGTGTGAGAGGCAGTCGAAGTTTTTGTTCACATGGTGCCCGTCAGCTTTCCCAACTGAATGGACGCATGCTCTACGGACGAAGTCTAATGACCCGTGGGACTGAGTGAACCAGGCATTGGTTAATTACGGGACTGGTTGTTCTGATCGGTAGCACGGTGGTTATGTGGTCAGTGCGGCCTGCTCTTGAATGAAAGTCCCAAAGATTTCGGCTTATGTGAGCTCTCGCTCCCGTGAACCGACGCAGTATTGGTGAGGCAGATAGTTTGCCGATGATGTCTCTCAGGTTGATGCCTTCATCATTCTCACATGCCTTTCCATCTGCGTTTTCGGGTATCTGGATCACTATAGGGCTGCTTCTACCCGCTGGGGACATTTCGAACCCCCGGTTTGCCGAATGGCTTTTAAAGAGGTTAAATAATGTTTGGAAACGGGCCTCACAGATTTTCGTGTGGGCATCGTTTTCATCTGAAGGCTGTTCCCCAGATGTCTGCTTACTTCTGTTAAATTACTTTGGCTGGAGGCATCGAATTGGGTGTGTTTGACGTTGTGGCTGTGTTGTCCGTGATGTGTATATGGTGGTTGGAAGTTACCAGTTAACCGTCGGCATCACGAAGACTAGTTTGCTGACATTGATGTTGGCCCTAGGTGTGACGAATCAACCGGAAAAGTTGCGAGCGATCGGTATTTGCAACTGTCACCATAGTAAAAGCCATTTCTGACCAATACATCACATAATCTTTTCTGGCGGTGCAGATAGTTCCCCATGGTATGGGCAGTGGAGATTTACTAGGATAAATGGATGGCTTTTGCGATGATGTTCACAATATAACTAGGAGATCTGCGCTGTGATCCCTAGATCGGACCAGAAATCTTGAACGGAAGTCGATTGGCATCGGAGACACAGTGACGATTGGCAGTCGGTTGTCTGCCGGTCGCCTCTGAGTGTGGGGGACACTTTCCAGGGCCTTCAAGGTAGGTAGTCCATGACTTGTGCTGGACCGTAAGGTGAAGGTTCGACCTGACACAAACAAGGATGTAATCTGAACATTATTTATTCTCGAAATACACTCATTTGCGAACAAATTTGGTTTTGCGAGAGACTCACCTGGAACCCAGCTGAATCTCTCGTTTGTGATGTTTCCAGGCAACTGAATGTGCTGCACCAGGCCGCCAACGTCGGGGTAGTTGCTTACCTAGAACGCCATGTAGTGGTCAGAGATATTTTTACGACATAGCATTATATATATATACGAGCGATTTCCTCAGGACCGTACCACTTTTATGATCTTTGCCTAACCAGATGCAGGGAGAGCACAGGGATCTGAACCGTCAAAAGACCATGGTTGTCTGTGGATGCTGTACAACACGAATGTCAAATCGGTGGTGCTGTGTAATGACCAGGGGTCTATGTTCCTGGCGTGTCAAACTTTTGCCATGTCGTAGTGTCCTTTGCTAGTGTGGGTACCCGGTTAATTCCGCATGTGGTCACACACGGGCGACGTATTGCACTTGGGTCGCCATATCAGGCATGCACGAGTTTTTCGGACTGATGTTTTGGGTACTCAGCAGAATTCTCTCTTTTTCGAGGGTATTTCGGGAACATATATGGTAATTACCCTTCCATACTTTTCTTGAAAAGTTTGTTGAAGGCAAATTCCTCTGGGCGTTGCCGTTGCTCTCTGACGGTAGGTTTTTCTGGTCTCCAAAACTTATTTTGTATTGCTTAGTGGTATGTGAGTGTGTCATACCGTACCACACAGGTCTTATGTGTGGTTTGTTAAATGTGACCCCAGGGACACTGGTCCTTTATCGAAGTCACCGGAGGCCAAGGTTTGTAAACGACCCTCCAGATCGTGTTTTCGGTCGATTAGATTTGGCTGGACTTCCGGTTTGAGTACTGCTCGCTGTTTCATTAGGGCGGTTGCTATTTTACCGAAATTTCTGAGTGGATATCCTCTCAGAGAATGGGCGAATAATGTTCTCGCTAAAGTACAACCAGTGGCAGCCTGTCCTAGTATGTGTTTGTCGCGCAGGATTTGTTTGCTCGGTTGCTAATCAGGCGATCGATGTCCTGGATATATTGATGTTCCCCTCCAAAGTTTGGGATTGTCGTGAAATTGGCACACCGTTAACGCTACGCGGTGAGTCCACTGTTGTCCTTGATTCTGTCGGGTCGTGTATTGTTTTTACTGCCGAACACCGCTGCACAATACACCGGTTTGTAACTGGCTGGTGTACGTGTTACGTTGCAGAACCATTAAGTACATTATTGGAATGCTAAAGAGGAGAACGTTGGTAGCTCAGGTAGCATAGATGGTCGTTGGATGACTCCTACTCTACGCAGAAATCTATGGGGAATTAGTAGTACTGGCTAGTAATGGCTTTGTAGACGCCGGTTGTCACCGTTTTTTTACCTGTACAGGTTCATCTTTAACAACAGGTAATCAGGTGTGACCTGTGTTACCTTGCTACACCTTTGTAGTGGCAGTTCGACTCACT
Organism: Opisthorchis felineus; assembly: GCA_004794785.1. Taxonomy (NCBI): domain Eukaryota; kingdom Metazoa; phylum Platyhelminthes; class Trematoda; order Opisthorchiida; family Opisthorchiidae; genus Opisthorchis; species Opisthorchis felineus. The sequence goes on along the minus strand of SJOL01006390.1, from coordinate 239,217 downwards.
ATTTAACGTAGTGAAATTTATTGTAGTGGTCCGACCTCAAAGTTCACAACATCACCATCCCCATTGATAGCTAATTAAAACACCAAATGATCGGAATTTGTAGAGGCTTTGTTTTTGAGCCTTGAGCTCAGATCCTCAATTAATTGCAGTGACTTCAACTGGGGTCAAATTGATAAGTTTATTTGGTATGGTGGAAAATTATTGACGCACTCGCAAATGTTTTGCTTTTGGTACTGTTGCATGATATGGGTAAATCGGATGCTCTACTTCGTACTTTCCGGGCTTTGTAATCCGATTGCAATTCAGTTGTCAATTTCGGCGAACAAACCAGCTTTTCGCTGTGGATAGGTCCAACACATATAAAGAATATGTTATTCTCTGGTTGTGTTGGTTCTTTTCGCTCAGCTCCAACCCACCCCCCTCGTCACAGCACAGATCGCTTTTCAATTTATCGCTGGTCAACCTTGAGCGTTTGTGGTGAGCACATGTTTGCCTGTCCGTTTGGCTGCCTGTGTTTTGCAACGCTAAAAGTTAGTGAACCAGAAAAACCATGTGGTAGGTAATTGGATGCTGTTTACTGCAACTGAATGTCAAAGTTTTATGGGTTCCTCAGTTTGATTTTTGACAGAAATTTTGGATCCGCCTGTGTTTGATTTTCGCTTCGCACATCCCTGACTGAACACACCTATAGACTGCTGTCGTTTTATCCACCGTATATCCACAACGGCAAACAGAACAGATTGGTCGATAAACTGTCCGGCATGGTTTGATTACTTCAAATTTCCCTCGGGGATACTCGGACGCATTAATCTCGCATTGGCCCTCTCACATTGTGTAGCGAAATGCATACCACCCGTACGGCGCGCAGGTGACAATAGACACCGTTGGCACTGGCGAGCGCACACTGGCTTTCTACGTGGTATCCACCTTTTTAGCGTGCATTTATCCGGTCTGGAATGTGTATGCACGCGATGTAATCGGGCAGACTATGGACACATTGAGTCTGTTCATATAGCTTTCCGGCTATAGAAAAAACTACATTGATAGCAGTTAGTGACCCTATGATGTATCCAATTTTTCAAACCTTTTTAAACACTATTTTTTCTGCTTGCTACTTATTGAAGCATACAGCGACGTTCCATCTTTAGGGGACCTAATTATCGTCCATCCATCTCTTTGAATACCAACCAACTTTAACCAAACTGAAATCAGTGCGGTTACCGTCAAACGCAGTTGCTCTGTTCATCTCTGGAAACAAGTTAACCCGTTACTCCCCGTAAACGTTCCACGGATGTAAACAATGGCACTTATCCACAATAACACCGCAATTCATTAGTATATATTTGCCCTTGGAATAATCAGCGCAATCGTCAACGTCATATTCGTTACCGACAGCAATACAGCAGAATTGAATAATGGGGCTTAACAGCCTCACAACCAGGCGAAACGGACACCCTAGCATAGGGTGGAAGGAAAGATAATGCAAAAGGTCTGGGCGCTTAGGGAAAACAATCAACTACTAGGTGCTTATACATTCGAAAAGTGACTAAATAAATACATCCGTGCATCGCGTCGGAAAAAGAAGCCATCAGCGGGCTTAACCCAACGTCTTTTGCAAACCTTACTGAACACAAGCCCAACGCAGATAGCTTCAGCTAGGCGGTCTGGTAATGAAGTGACATCATGTCATGCCTTGTTCTGTATGATTCCTGGTCTTGCGCAAGTATAATCACAGGCTGCAATGGTGATGGTACGGAGACTCCACAGCACCCAATGTGACCGTAAGTGCCTCCATTTTATACGTCATGGTCTGTCTAACTTTCCACCAGTAAGGATTTGGAATAATGCGCGAAAGTTGGGTATGCGTAGTATGTCTCCCAACCACAGCATCCTGGTCGGTTTTATTTGCTACTCTAGCGATTCTGATTGAGTATTGAGTACTCGCGTACGCTTCTTTCCACGGGCACGCCGCAGCCGGCTAATTCCTGTTATGTTACGTGGACCCAGGGATCGAGTGTTTGAAGCACTTAAAGTCTTCAGTTAAAGATGGGGAAGTTTCTCAGGCCTAAAGTAAGACTGCTCTTATAATTGCATTGTATACACGATCCTTTGGTCTCACCGTTAACTCATCTGGATCTGCTGATAAACCTCATGCAGTTCTAATGTCAGGGGTCTCGAGAATGGCACTTGTTGATTCTTGTTCGCTCTTTATAGGTGGTATCAGCTCAGATATAAAAATGCGATCTGAATACGAATTTATTCATTTGCTTTGAAAGTGAGGATCATTCTGATTCTGACCCTTTCTATGTTGCTGGCTTATTGTCAGTATCAACATCGACATTCTATACTCGTATTTGTTACATTCGTCGAAGTTTCAATGAATATGGTTTACTTACTAGACAGTGCGGTTAGCTATATTTTGGTTTGCACTATAATAGCTTAGTCACAACGCTTAGACGGAAAAGTGCAGTTAGGTAGCACGTACTAGGTGAACCGAACCGGACGCGTCGCTCGGAGCACGTGTTAGACTAGCCTTGGTACGTCTCAGGGAATATAACTTAAACACGCATATTGTCTGGCCTAACACAGTCGTCTCATCCGTGGCAAGTGAATGACTTAGCTTGCAGTTTTGTACACTTTTCGTTTGTTACACGAGCCCTCAACTATGGTGAAGGTCGCGTCTCGGAATCAGAGGGCCTCTGTAAAAATATGAACAGAAGGCGCACGCCACAATACTGGCGAGTAGCTCAATTCAGAAGCTTGGATTGACGAACCCCGTGAAACTTCAATAGGCTGTGCGGTGATACGCTCCTGGATAACCCTGTGAGCTGACCTTCAGGTGCCTTTGTGTGCCAAACGTGCACCTTGGTGACTTGTAATTAAGGAACTGCTCCAGCGGCTCAATTGACTTCGAGTGATGCTGATCCCTTAATCCATTTTTGTTCTATTTTTTATGCTCCGTGCAATGTATTCTAGCTGTCCTCTTCCAGCCATTGCCAATTGCTGTCCCAAGAATGGGAGAAAAGAGGAGACATAGCCGGGCATTGGAGTCGATGGTACAATCAGTTAGTTGAAGTTGAACCATTCCAGCTAACTGAAGAAGCAAGAAACTGGGCAGCAACGCATTGAAGGCGATAGCTTTGGTGCACGAGCACTACTGACAGCGTGATTGAGCCATGTCTACCAGTTTCATTAACCACTGATGAGTTGAGTCCCTGAGTCCCCATCCGGGGACTCGGCAGTTGCCGACCCGACTGAGTTGACTGGTTATTGTTTTCGCATTTCCTTGCCAGGTCATACACTGTCCAACTCTCGGTCGCTTCCACTCAGCACAAGGCTGGGCGAAAAGAGTTCTACGAGGCAGACGGTTATCTGGTATGCGGAATACGTATCCTAACAAGCTAACCTATGAAGCGTGAATAATTTATCTATCGTGCGAGAGCTCCTTCTTCCTAAAACCATCTGGATTACCTCAGAAGTGCAAATCCGATGTTCCCACCAGACCCAACCACTACTTAGGAGACACAGATGGTCAACTACTAACAGCTTTTGTATGTCCCCTGCACGTACAAGCCTCGTTTCTAATCCATAAAGCAATATGGATCGCACCGCAGCAGTGTGTAATCTGCCTTTGACAGACAAACTGACGTCACGCCGGTGATATAGGTGTCAGAGGTTGACAAAAGCTGCCCTGTCTTTCCCGATTCGAGAACCAATCTCGTCTCCAGTCGGTCCACCGGAACTGGCACAACTGCCCAAGTAAACTAACTTATGCTATAAAGGAGAATGTTTGTACAATGTACTACTCATAAGGTTGCTGAAAATTCTTCGACAGCCCACGACCGGTTTCGCCCTTTTTGGGGCTCATCAGGCAGGCGCAGTCCCAAACGAGAGATTCAGCTGGGTTCCAGGTGAGTCTCTCGCAAAACCAAATTGATTTGCAAATGAGTGTATTTCTTGAAAACAGTCCAATTTGGGTCCAAGTAGAACATAAGGTTGACGAAAACTCGGGGACTGCGCCTGCCTGATGAGCCCCAAAAAGGGCGAAACCGGTCGTGGGCTGTCGAAGAATTTTCAGCAACCTTATGAGTAGTACATTGCGCAAAATTACATGCATCGCGATATCTCGAATATCGTAGCAACTGGAACATGAGGCGGCCTGGTGCAGCACATTCAGTTGCATGGAAACATCACAAACGAGAGATTCAGCTGGGTTCCAGGTGAGTCTCTCGCAAAACCAAATTGATTTGCAAATGAGTGTATTTCTTGAGAATGTTTGTAGCTCAGGTAGCAGAGATGGTCGTTGGTTTGTTCGCTGAGCTGGGCAATTTGATTGCAAACGTTTCTTCACCAATCGAGGTGACATCATCAGTGCGTTGTTGGGGAGTGTGATGGAGCGTAGCGATGGATCGGTGGCTGTGCGTTGAGTAGTGTTGTGTGTGTGTTAATATACATGCTGCTGGCCCGGGCTGATCTTCGATCACTATTAGTTGTTCGGTCGGTCGGCTCCATTGGTTGCTGTATTACCCTGTGTCCTGATTGATCGATGGCCACGTGACCTTTGAGCCTGGCCTCCCCTGCCCTCGTGCTCTGCTGGATGCTTGAGTGACCTCTGTCGTTGACCTCTCTGGGTTCCGGCTTGTGACCTTTGTTGATCCGACTCTAAGGAGTACCTTGGTTCTTGGTTTGTGAATCCGATATTTGGCTCTCCTTGAGTATTTTGCTGGAGGAGTTGGTCCTTTGCAAGTAGTGGTGCGTAAATTTGGTCCAGTTCAATGCATCGGTTGATGGAATCAGCCGTGGAGTGCCATGCCTCCAGAAATTCCCTTCCGTGTCTCGTGTCTCAGTATGCCAAAATTTTCACGTTTTCCATATTGAACTTGTGGCCTTCTTGGTCTTCGTGTATGGATATCAAGGATAGGGGGTCATGTCTCCTGACGGCCGCGTTGTGTTCCTTTATTCGTGTGCATAATTTCCTCCCAGTTTGTCCAACGTAGAATTTGTTGCAGTTGTTGCAGTTGATTTGGTATACCACATTGTTCCTCTTGGTTTTGTCTTGGTTGTTCTTGCGTCTGGAGATCAGTTTCCACAACGTAGCATTTGGTTTGTGGGCCACGACGATTCCTTTTAGGGCCAACAATCTGGTTGTGTGTTCAGATATATTCTGGATGTAAGGTAGGACTACCCGTCTGGTCGCTTGTTCTCGTTGTTACTGTTGTTGGGATGTCTTCTTCTTGAAGCTCCCCCTGATAAAATTCCTTTGATATCCATTGTTCTGGAACACTCTGAGTAGATGGTTTTCTTCCTTCTTCCGTAATTCTGTGGTGCAGCAGTGTGTCTCCGCTCTCATGAACAGGGTTTAGACGCAGCTCTTCTTGTGGTTCATTGGATGATTACTGTTGTAGTTGAGTATTTGATCCGTGTGTATCTCCTTCCGGTATACGCAGGTTTCCAGAGTCCCATCCACCTTCCTGTTCACTAGAACTTTCAAGAATGGTAGTCGATTGTTCCTCTCCAGTTCGATTGTAAACTTGATATCCTCACACGTGGTATTGAACAGTTCGTGTGTCCTGTGTAATGTATCTCGTTTCATGATGACAAAGGTGTCGTCTACGTAGCGGATCCATAGCTTTGGATTGATGATTGGTAGTACCGCGCGCTCTAATCTTTGCATTACCGCCTCAGCGATAAATCCTGATATTGGAAATCCCATTGGAGTCCCTTTCAGCTGTTGATATATTTGTCCATCAAAGCTAAAGTATGTATCCATGCAAAAGTCCAAAAGCTTGCATATGCTTTCGGGTTTCATGGTTGCTGTCGTGTTTGGATTATTCTGAAGCAGTTCTGCTACGGTTTCTCTGGCGAGGTTGTGGTTGATTGAAGTGAACAGTGATGTGACATCAAATGAAAGCATGATTTCGTCGTCTTCTATACTGACGTTCCGTAGTTTGCGTAGAAATTGACCGGCATTATTGATTGTGTACTCTGATCCAGAGATTATGTGTTTCAATCTTCTCCATTAGTCTTTTGCTAATTTGTAAGATGGAGTTCCCGGAAGTGAAACGATTGGTCGAAGTGGAGTTCCTTCTTTGTGCACCTTTGGTAGTCCGTAGAATTGTGCAATGTTGGTGTCATCGGCTTTTATTTTCCATCGTTCCTGGCTGGTTATCTCGTGTGTTGCTTGCAGTTGCCTGAGCGTCGTGTTGATTCGATTGATGAGGTTTGAAGTTAGGTCATGATTGATTGACCTGTAGGTCGTCGTGTCATTCAGTAGTTGTTTGGCCTTTTCAATGTAGTTTGGCTTGTCCATTACTCAACGCACAACCACCGACCCATCGCTACGGTCCATCACGCTCCCCAACAATGCACTGATGATGTCAACTCGATTGGTGATGAAACGTTTGCAATCAAATTGCCCAGCTCAGCGAACAAACCAACGACCAAACTAACTTATCTACAACGTCGATGGGCTCGTCTGCAAGCATAAGGGTTTGGTTTGATCCCACCCAATCTTGTAGCAGCATTTTACACCGTGCAGGTTTGAAGCACACACCAAGCGGTGCGGCAGATTTATTTAGTTTATTTAAAATGGTCTACATTTTTGAAGGAACTCAACCGAGGAGAACACTTTTCTGCGCACTCACTGTTCGTGAGCGATTGCTCCGAGAACATTTCGATTCCCGGGTTTTCAGAAGCAGGCAGAAGCACTCCAACAACGATGTAAAGTATTGGTGAGGGACCAACACGACAGGCACCTATGGAGACCTTAAGTGGTGTTGATTTTGTTTCGTACTGATAAAGAAGTGTTTTCAGTTAGGAATAACAAACTCGAGATTGATGTAGGTCTTTGACTCCCTTCAAGAGGCTAATATTTCACTGAGGAATTAAAGTTCCCCGGACGAAATCGAAGGCTTACGACAGGATCATCGGTTTTTCTGTTTTTTTTTTCATGTCAGTTTTTCATACCTGGCCACCTTGTTATCGAAAACTGAGTGTCCCTCTAACTCGTAAGATTGGCTTCCTTTAGTTTGCGTCCGAATAAGCCCGTCCCGAATGTACCGCCGAGCAGAAGTTCTGGAGAATTATGTTTATCTTTGTATTCACTTTCTTATGATATCCCAATGAAAGTTACCAGTTCCTTCAATGAAAAACTAAATCCGAAAACCGCGGAATGATCTTTGTTGGACAATTATACCGTCTCGTGTAGAATGGACAAAAAGAGATACGTTATACGATATACTTCTACGTTGACTTATATATTCGGGCTTTGTTAGAACGTCATACGTTTTCAACATCTACAGATGCCTGGTCACATTTTTCTACACCGAATGAATGTTTTCCGATGTTATCGCTTCTAAACTGACCGTCATTAGCGAGGTTACCAGCCGTTTAGTAGTCCGTCTGATCCGCTTCAACTAAACCTGCGTCCTTTTTTCGAATGATGAGAAGAGCAGTCTGTTCGATGAGCGTGATCCCTCGTTGGTTTGGCGGCTTTAAGGCATTAAGTGGTGGTGGAACTGTAGCAGTTCCTGTCTGCTGCTAGCCAGCCTGCTGAATCTAGCTGATGTGTCTCAGACAAGATGAGAACTGCAATACCTGCACAGTGCAGTTGATTGGGAACATCTGACACAATTGGAAGACCATGGCTTGATGGATCGATAAATAATCAAATAAAACATTCTGACCATTCACTCGGTCAGGTGGTTGTCTGAATAGATAGCACCTGGTCAAAACCAGTTTCATACCTAATTTCCAATGGCTTAGGTAACATCAATTAAGTCACTTTTGGAACGTTCAAGAACTGAACTGACACTATAGGTTCAAAACCCCAGACCCAGACAGGGAACATACTTCTTAAAAAAGTTTCGCATAAACGGCGGGCCGTTTAGCAGTTGTGCGTTACTTCCTTGCTAAAGTCTGTGTGCTCACAAGGTCGCCCATTCGTCTTTCAATTACCCGGCCCCACGTTGTTGTTATCATGCCGCTAACACACGTCCTTTTCTCGGCGGTTTCTTGTTTTTAGTGTGTTTTATACCTATGGGCGTTGAAGTTGCTGTATCCGACCACATTCTTTTTACTTCGTGGGAATCACGAATGTCGCCACCTGACGGAGTACTTCACGTTCAAACAAGAATGTGAGTTCGTCGTATTTTTACGAGGATAAATGCCATTACTTGCCGTTTGCTCGCATCTATCAATGAGACGTTAGCTGTTATCATTCAGCTGTGAAGTGTGCGACTGGCCACTCTTTCTTCTCAGTATTCAACTGTTTACCACTTATCTAACAACATCATTGATCGGCTTGCAATAACCACCTGGGTCATAGGGCTTTACATTCAGCTATAGCGCACGTGAATTCGATACATCATTGAGTACGGAACTTCGCGGCCCTGATGTCTGCCTCATCTTATCAGATCAAATGACGTTGTGTACTGCGCGTCAGTTCACTCGTGTGAAACAATTTATGCATTCCATATTCTGGGTGGAATATCTCCATCAATTATTTTCGGTTGAGAATTCAATACTGCTTACTTTTTGTGTGGTCGTGATGGTAGCAAGTAACCTGCAAAGGAGTACAAAGTAGTCTACTACACTTTTACGTAGACGATTTGGTGTTGACAGGAGACAGGTAAAATTCACCTGAATCTCTCGCTAATGGTATTCCCGAGGTAAGTTTCAGCCGAGCATCCCGGCAACATCAAATTTACTTGCAACATACAATCTGTTGTTCAAGTCAAGAAATTGGTTGGTGGAAATTCGGAAAACCCGATCTGCCTGATAACCTCCAAGGAAGACGAAACTGGGCTATCCAAAGTTTTGCGTGCCGTATGAATAGTGTTATTGTACGTAAACAACTTTTAACGGTGGTGAGACACTGTTTGCAGCGTTTTGTCATTATCACCACTATTCCGGTTCTGTCATGTGGGGTTTTTGTGGGGGACCATAAGAATCGTTCGTCCAGCGCTAGTCGTTACCATTCATCCGTGTCCCACATGTGTCGCCCCAGATACTAACAGGTGCTGCCCATTACTGGGGTTTGTCACATCCAGTCATTCTGCAACATGTTTGACGCTTATTGAATGGAATATCGAGCGTACCCAGCCTTTATCGACTATCGGTACGCAGAGGCGAGAGTGTTTGGATATACTTTTGTGTAGATGATTGGAAGAAACGTCGTAGCTCATGGATTTTTATCGTCCTGGAATTCTTCACAGCGCTTTCTTATAGACGCATGCATCGACCGATGTTCGTCTTACTGGGTTGTTCAAATTTCCCATTATTAAAAGTTCGATCTCTACTGATGCAACACCAATCATGTTCGGTACCTGCCCAGGATCACCAGCATTATTCGGGAAGGGAATTATGAACGTCAAGATAAACCACTTTTCCTACACAGATATGCACTGCAGCAGAAGTTATGCCTCAACCCCGAGAACAGTGTGAGGATTATGAATATGATTTGTGACAGATCTCTAAGCCATCGGCTGCTGCAGGTCCGGCTGGGATAGGCAGATCAGGAACGTACATGCTTTCCTCTCATCCGGAAGCGAACGGATCTGAACTGCTCGTGCATCATACAAACTTTTTAAATTACGAAAATTAATTAATTAATTCCTTCATAATCGGGGACAGAAAAGTTAGTTTGACTTTTGGTTTTCCGCAGTTTTCGTTGAATTCGTTTACCCTATGGAGAGGAAGCTGCGTATAAGGTTGAGCCAAAAAGTTGAACAATAAAGACAAGTATTGTGAAAAATTCCAGCTTTCTAGTAAGAGGTCAAAGGTGAGGTGTTCCGTCACGAGGAGACTGAACCTTACAGTGGTGTGTATGCGCACCTCAGCGACCCATTGAGCTATACTGGGAGGTGTCCCCGCGATACTCACAGCCTCCCATACCAGGTTGGTCAATGGTTAGAGGTCTGACGAACACAGTCTCCTGGTCCTCCAGGTTGGGGGCTGGAACATGTAGTGACTTGTTCCGAAGAAATGGAAATGCATTTGCATTTCCCGCCAAACACCGCTGCCTTGCGGTTAGGCTCTTGAGCCAAAGGCTTTGGTTGAGGACCTTAATCGTCCTCCTATCTAGGTGTGGGCGCCTTGACAGTATCCCAGCCCACGTACAACAATGATACCTGCGTCTAACAATAAACTCATGCCACATCGGCCGTCGCGTGGTGCAATCAGCCGGGTCGCCTTACTCGCTGCATACAGCAGGGCGGGTAAGCGAAAACATGCTACTACTGACCCCTCCCTTTCTCTTCCACATGCTATTTCTTCCCCCTCTCCCTACCGCATTAATAACTCTCCCCTTGTAGACCCACCACTTAGGACTGATGACTCCGTTCGTCTTGCATCGGTTTTGAGTGCAGACGTCAAGTGAAGGCGAGCGTGCAAGCCGACCGTGAAGTGTGGTGGACACAGAAAGCCAAGGAAATGGAAGAGGCTCAGAAAGCCGGTAATGCCCGAAGATTATTTCACTTGATCCTTTCGACCGGTCCCAGGAAACCACCGGTGAGTGAAACCAACAAGGATCGGAATGCAGTGACCTTCTTGAATAATGAAGAACGCCTCAACCGTTGGGCCGAACAAAAATAGTCGTGGCCACCTGTTGCCACTCATCTGCAGCCCAGAGTTGACGTAGAACCATGGACGGTGAACATGGAACCACCTACGGCCTCGGAGGTTTACGACTCCATATGTTCTCTCAAGCGCCACCGAGCTTCTGATCCGGATGACCTCCCACCCGCATTGTTCAAAGGTGAAGATGAAGTCCTCAGTCAGCGCTTGTCCGTTCTGTATGCTTGCATTTGGGAAAAGGAGTCCGTCCCAGACAACTGCGGAGAGTCGGTGATAGTGCCAATTTTCAAAAAAGGGGCTCGTAGTGAGTGTGGCAACCACAGGGGGATCAGCTTGACCCCGGTCGTAACGAGACTGTTGGCGTCACTCGTGCTTCGTCGCCTTACGGTGGCTCGTGAAACACTGACTCGAGAGCAGCAAGCGGGATTCCGGCCTGGTAGGGGTTGCGTTGACCAAATCTTCACACTTCGTCAGGTGCTAGAACAACGCCATACGTATAAGCGACCCACGATTCTAGTATTCCTGGATTTCCAAGGCGCATTCGACTCGGTTGACCGGTCTGTTCTTCTTGACACGCTTGCCCACCAAGGAATGCCCCGGAAGTTTGTGAACATAATAAGCTCTTTGTATTCTCGGACTTCCGGACGTGTGAGAGTATACGGCGAGCTCTCCAAAAGCTTCCGTACACAAAGCGGTGTCCGTCAGGGATGCCCACTCTCTCCTTTCCTATTTAATTTCGTGATCGATGAGATAATGAGACGAACGCTGGAAGGTCTCCAAAACCCCGGTGTTCAGATAGCCTGTGACGAAAACCTTGTCGATCTGGAATATGCAGACGACATCGTTCTCATCTTCGAAGAGGAGGAGAGGGCGCAGGTGTTTTTGGATGAACTGACCAAAGTCATCCCGTCCTTTGGTATGCACTTTGCACCCACAAAGTGTAAGGTCATGCTGCTGGACATGCAGTCACTGAACACGCCACTTACAATCCAGGGAGAGGCACTGGAAGTTGTGGAGCGTTTTACGTACCTGGGTAGTTGTATTAGTTCTGATGGTAGTGTGACAGACGAGGTCAATGCACGAATCTGCAAGGCACGGGTCGCGTTTGCTAATTTGAGGCACCTATGGCGTCAAAGTGGTGTATCCCTGAAACTCAAGGGACGTGTGTATCAAGCTACAGTGCGGGCTGTTTTGTTGTATGGCTGTGAGACCTGGCCTCTTCGAGCAGCGGAACTGAGGCGTCTTCAGGTGTTTGACAATCGTTGTCTCAGAACCATAGCTCGTGTGGGTTGGTGTCGGCGAATCCGTAACGAGGCAGTTAGAAAGCGAGTTTTTGGTTGTGCAACGGGTACTTCCATTGAAGAGTGTGTCCAGCACCAGAAGCTGCGTTGGTTGGGACACGTGTTGCGTATGCCTAATCATCGTTTGCCGAAGAGAGTGCTGTTTTCCATGCCCAATTCAGAGTGGCGGAAGCAGAGAGGTGGCCAACCCTTAACCTGGCAGAGGGGTATGAAGGAAATTACGAAACGCTTGGGTGCTGTCGGTGCTACTCGCCTTCCAGGTTGGGGACCGCGTGATCCTCACTGTGCCTGGTTGGAGATGCTGCAAGATATGGCTGCCAACCGATGTCAGTGGTGTTCTTGTTGTCAGTTACTATCCAGATTGCCTGAATGAGTGTTTGGAGGTGTAGGCACCTCGGAATAATTGTAGTGAGCTAGCACTAAGTCCCTTCCCCGTCCACCTTTTCTTCACAATAAGGCTTTCAAATAAATCATGGTTGTACGGCAGCGAAGTGTTGGTGTTGAACACTGATGTCATGCTGTCGATGATAATGATGATGATGACGCGTTCGTGCAGTCTAGTGCATCTGCATAGCTTCAGTTTTTACCTGTGTGTATCGTGAGATCCGGTTAGCCAGAACTTTGCGAATCAGAATTCCTGAATTTGCTTTGCGTATATTGCTGACAATAGTCATGGTTAACCATTTCCTTGTGTCTTGTAATGTTTGTTGCGTTTTAATTAAACTTATCTCCCCTGGTGAAGAGTTATATCACCAGCTAGCAAACTTCTGCCCCCCCCCCTGTTAATGTGGGACGCATTTTCCGTGTCTGTTTAGGGGAAAGCCATGCTTGGAACATGCATGTCTTTACAGAACAACGCCAAATTTTACGAGCATTTTTGGAAAGAAAGTTACTGAACCATGTGGTGTGCGCATCTTTTTTAAAAATATTTTGATAATTAAAAAAATACGTTTTGACTATACTAAGAATGAGTTATTTGTATTACAGTATGTTTTCAGTGTCATGGGTGGAAGCGCTGGAATTTTTGCAGATAGTGCGAGCAAAGAAAAAAGACGTGGAAATCACAGAAGTAGTAAGAAACATAACTTCGATAAGTTTCAGAGGCTAGATGATTCTATGAAGTACACCATTAACTCGCTCATGTTGGTCTGTTAATCAACTTGTGTGGCGTGCCTATCTACTTACTGCATTGCTAAGGTGTACCGAAGAGAGTTTTATAAAAGGTTCAACTTCATTTTGTTCATACATTTTGGGTGCTGTTAAAAAAGTTGGGGACGTTAAAACCGTACTGGCCTTCCTGTCACTTACTTTAATGGCACCTCAGTGATTTTGTGCGTCAAACTCATTTACGTGAATGTGCACCCGCGAACAAGCGCCATTCACCTTCTGTGCACTTTTGTACTGTCGTCCTACCGCTGTGTGCACTTCCCCTCATTTGTGTTGTGAAAAGAACGACTACCCAGCGAAGTAATATCAGCACTTTTATCTCACCATTGTGAAAGACGGGTTCTACACTTGCATTCAGTATGTTTTTTACCTTTTGTTAGTTTCAGCGTCACGTTAAAGCAGCAAAGTCTAACGTAGCCCCAAGTAGATCATAGGCTGTTACAAGGAATGCTGTTTTTTTGCACAGGGAAAAAGTGTCCTTCATTAGAATCCAAGAGAATGAAAATATTCGCATCCTTTCCGGGGCGGTAACGAAAAATTACTTGTTCTCTTTGGTTGGTTTCTCAAACAAATGTCTCCGCGTAGCACGTAGCAGCTCACTGCCACGTACTTGATACGACTTTATACATTTGAAGAATCATGGTTACGGGAAAATTCTGAGATTCCAATCCTTTTTCAGTCTTCATTGTTCCGATTAATGACACCTATACCATTGTCTCTTGACTTCCTCCGACTGAAACATTATTAGCGCGTAATAAACGAATAATTACCAATGTATCCAAATGTCCAAGTGGGTAAATGTACATCGCACACGCATGTTTAGGGAGAGGTCAGCAAACTGTTCTCAGCAGTGGACGGCCTATTCTGATTGTCACGTTCGACACAAAGACCGGAAGTTAACCATTGAAATTCAGATAAACAACTGTAACATCCGGTCACATTTCTAGCTCATAGCTCTATCATTAGTCAAGTTTTCTATAAGGATCGATGGCTTGTCAGATCAACACGCTGACTAGAACAGTTTTCCTTCACAAACACCTGACGTTCACAACCTCCTGGGGCAAATGATTTTAACGAACAGTATTTCTGCTCCTGGACAACTCCTCAAAAGTATGTAACCTCCCACAACACAAAAATATCCTGGTAGGGACATTTGCTCCTGACTTGCGACTGTTCTCAGTTGGAGATTATCGCGTCAGTTTACTACTGTCCAAGAAAAACTTTGGGGAACCAGGAAGGAAAGCCGGAAAACTGCTGCTTATGTGAGATAGTTAACTCTTGGGGAGCGTAATCCATTGAACAAGCTCATTGAATCTACTTTGCTACTGGTTGTAGACTCAGTCAGCAGTGCATGAACCACAATACCTTCCCGGCCTGACAACCGGAAATCACGTGGGCAGCGGTTTTTCAGCTTTCTGTATCGCAGTCAACTGGATGCACGGGTTGGCTGTCACACTGTCTTTTTTAAATGAGTGGAGTGATGTAATCACTGCTCTATTTCAAGATGCACACTCGGAGGCGTACGTTGTCGGTGAAACATCGCTTAATCGAGAGATTGAGGCGCATTCCTCACACATTTGTCGTGTACTTCCAAATGGGGTGTTCAGCCCTCACACCACTGCTTGGCTGCCTGTGTTAGATGAGTGCGATGAGAGCTAAATAGTCGAAATTGTCTTCTTTGATGGATCATTATTGTGTTGAAAATCTAGGGATTACCATAATCGTTCCTTTCTCCGAAGTGTTGATTAGGAGGTTTCTTGTAACTATGGCATACTTTTCTCTCCTCAGTTTTATTCCCTCCTTTGTACTAAGTCCACTGGCTGACAGAACTCTATTTCTTGATTTGATTCGAGTGCATCTTGTAGTATTTTAAAATTCAACCTATTTTTGTACGTTTTCGGCGTGGGGATACAAGCGCACTATACATCTATACACCTTGTCCACATATTAATATCATGAACCATATGCCTCCGTCGATGTGATCCACTCCACAATGTAACTAAGCCTGTTTTGCTACAGCCCTCGGCATCAGTTTCGTAGTTTTTTCCTCCGCTACCGAATAATGTAATGATTTGGTTGCTGAAAGCTTACTCAACCGAATTCAACCAACTGGTTGTAACATACCTCTTTTTTGTGCGTAACGTCCACTTGGTAGAATGATATGCATATAGTATCTGAGTGTTCAGTATGGAAGGCCGTCGCTATACTGGGGCTGTGGGTTGAATTCTCCACCTCTGAACTGCGCGGGAGATGTTGAGTCTTTGAAACTTAGACTCCGGTTTCAGCATCCTTCGGTGTATTCTATCAACACGATTTCACTGGATAGTACCGTAACTTAACCTTCTTGTGTTGCCTTCGGTTTTCCATAATTCTAGGTTTGCGCTGACTCCATAAATTTCGCAGCTATCACAATGAGCTGCTTGCGTAATTCGAACTCTTTGTGGTCGCGCTAGAATTCTGCCCAGATAACACCGTCTTCCTCTGGGGGCATCGTTCCTTTATGTTTCTTTTGGGTGGAACACGCCTAACCCCGTTCTATGGTCACCACTAAAATGCGACACCCTTTATGGGGTCAACGTGTGACTATGGGAGGTAATGTTACCCCTTGACTGCACTTTTTTCCATCACACTGGCCATCATCATCTACTTGCGGCTCTTCCTCGGTGCTGATAGAGCTTACGGTATTCCGTGATGCACTGCTCCACACCCGAGATTTCAGCAGCGCGCGATGAGGTTTTACTCTGCATGGTTGGCATGGGCTGGGCAGCTCTCTCCTTCTCTTCGCTTCCATCCGTTCTAGCTGTGCGGAAGTTTACTGTTGCGATTTGATCCAAACCGTTTGTCTCGATTAACTATCGGCATCTTTTCTCCTTCCTCCACTCACCCAAATGCAGGCAAAATCAAATACACCGAGGAAGTGTACGAAGCGTGCATGGAGGCCTTCGACTGTTTGCCACTCGCAGCCCTCATGAATCAACAGTTCCTCTGTGTGCATGGCGGGCTTTCACCAGAAATCCATTCCCTCGACGATATTCGTCGGGTAAGGCATCGTACTTCTTCCTACGTTTCCACTCTATGTAATCTGATTTGTGCTGTACTGTACTGATCTGCTCCACACATACCTGTACAACAGTGTAACAAGGCTTTCACGTGCAGAAGTCTGTCTGCCTTGGATCACTGGTACATACAGAATGTCTGTACTTGGCTGGACGACCACGTTAGCAACAACCAGAGCCATGGACGCTTGTTTGACCTACAAGGACTTAACACATTTCTGGGCATTATCACTTTTGAACTCAGGCTTATGCTATTTGAACTGGAAATATGCAGACAGTGCTTACAGATTATCCTGTCGCTTGAATGAAGTAAATAAGTCTGTTGGTATACTTTAACCTAACCAGATCCTAGAAACTATTTTATTGTCGATTATACAGAGCAGACAGTTAATAAAAGAGATGCGCATTTGGGTTAGGTTAAACGTTTTTAGACGTAGCTGAGCGCTTTCTGGAAGCCTGTTAACACCTTGTCATTCCTGGTAACGGTCCTTGGTGCACACGAATACAAGTCTAACATAAGATTCAACCAATCATCCCAACTTGAAAAAATTCACATGGTGGAAAGCATAATTTATGCACTGTAGAGAGCTGCATAGTGCAGTCAAATGGAATGACTCCAGGCGTGGCAGCTCAGGTCAACTATTCGTCTTCTATATACGCACGTTCAAACCGTTTAAAGATTAAAAAATATGATTGTCACGCTTCACGATATTGACAGTTCATTTTCGCTTCAATGCATAATGTGGTGGTATAGCGTCAACTGCAAAAAGTTCAGTTAGTCGGCACAAAGTGCATTGACCTGGGTTAGAACTACCGTTTGAAGCATGTTAGATTCGTCTTGGAATATGCCAAGTGCGATAACCTAAGAGCAAATACTACCTATGAGAACATCAGTGAAGCTAAATTAATGCTGACTTCCTCGCGCCCTTCCTCAGTACATCTCCTTGTGCATACCACTGGTGACGGCGTGTGTGCATTTACCGGGAATAATGCATCTTTGTTTAGCCACACGTTCGAGCATAATGTGGTATGTTTTTCATTTAACTCTTCCTTGTCTTCAAATTGAAAGGTCCTAACAAGACATTGATTTGTGCCTGTAAACACTACGCAGCCCTTTTCAAGTAAAAAGCAATATATTGACTCCTGCAAATTCGTACTTCGTTCTGTGAACACTGCCTAGAACATGTTCAGAGTTTTCCTTAGTTGCATTTGGTTCGACCGAATTAACTGAGAAAGAGCGGAATCCAGTGAGAAAGACACAGTAGTTGATATTAGCGTCACATTTAGATCATCATAGGGCAAAGGCTTTCATGGCTTGTAAGCCAGACAATGTTCTTTCGATTTTTGCTTCCGATGTGATTGCGGAACATCTGTAGAAGTTGCACGACTGACTCGAATCCTAGTCATCCAACTATACACTTATAGTCTTGTGCATTTGTCCGGAATTATTATATGACGTTGTTTGGCTCTATGTGTAACATACCTACTATGTTGTTTGTGCACGTACTCATTATTCATCTTACATTGTCAGCCACACTGTTCGCCACATTCTCATGAACCTCACTACTCGACATCCATTTTGCAGTGAGGTCTGATATGCCCTTGTAATAAGCCTTTCGGTCGTTGCTAACTGAGGAATACGAATTTGACTTCCATTAATGTTGTATACCGACGGCTACTTAAAACCTTAAATGTACGTACGCGTCATGGTCCCCGTAAATGGGAGACGCTTACACTGGGGATTGTTTTGTCACCATTGCCATAGGTGATGTTGAATTGAGCTCGTCGTGTGCTCTTCATTCATTAGATCAAGTGGCTTTTGTTTCGTTATACTCATGTTCCTGAGATTCGGTGGGAGTTCCGCTTGAATGGTGGCATCACATTTTTTTGAGGTTGCACGGGCGGACCTTAAATCCGCTGTGTTTCAACAACCGTAATACCCGACTCCGTTTGTGCCCAAATCCGTATCTTAAGAATACAGTAACCTAGTCAGAATTCGGCAGGTTGACATGCAAAACACAGAACCCCAAGAAGGATGAAATCGGTCGTGGGCTGTCGAATTTTCAGCAACCTTATGAGCAGTGTATTACGTCTATACATGTATCATGATATCTCGAATATCGTACCAACTGAAACATGAGGCGGTCTGGTGCAGCACATTCAGTTGCTTAAAAAAATCACAAAAAACGAGAGATTCAGCTGGGTTCCAGGTGTTTCTCCCGCAAAATGAGTGTATTTCGCTAATAGAACCTCTGGTTTATATTCTGGGATCTCGAAAGGGGACAATGATCATCTAGTGCTTGCACTCGATAGAGGTGATCTCTTTGATGAACGAGACTTTCCTGGGAACTTGTAACATAAGCCAAATGAGGCTGAGACTGAGGAAACAATACAGTGTCCTGTGAGGTATCAATCACTTCATCCATTCATTCTGGTGTACACTGTTTCTCTGATGCGTTTACTATTTACCAGTCGTTTGAAGCTAAGATAACGTGTTGGTTCCTGTTCTGGGGGTGTTGTCATTATCTTTGCTTTGGGGTATTTTGTTTGCCCAGATCGACCGATACAAAGAACCTCCTCCATCCGGTCCGATGTGTGATCTTTTGTGGTCTGATCCTTTGGAGGAATTTGGCAACGAAACATCCCCTGATCACTTCTCCCACAACAGTGTACGCGGTTGCTCCTTCTTCTTCAGGTAGGATAACTTTTTCCGTTTTGTGCTTCTGGCACATCATGACTAACGGTTTTCATACTGATAGCGGTCTATCTGCATGATAATATATGTATAGGTTTACTCTTCTATGCTAGTTTTTACGTGAATTATCTAATTCTGAATATGGCGATCTATTCTTGCTCCGATATTTTCCCCGCATGTCCAATTTTTTTGTCACCTAACAGCTTGATCGCTCCATGCTTAGTTCCGCTGTGTTTTGTTCGTTTCTGAATAGGCGTTCTTTTCCTTTTCGTGTTAGGCTGCATACAAAACTAATTTTCCCATTGGTGCGCTGGATTTCCCTCTTCACAATTTACCGTTTTTTGGTTTGCATCTGATTTACATTTTAAAGTCGACCAAACCGACTCTTCCATCATGTCAGTGTTCGACGGACTGTCAATTAATTTTCGGTCGATTTATTGGAATTTTTTTTAGCCCTTAGATAAATTCGGTTCTTATTTACCTCGCTGGTCAAGTAAATCACCTTTTCGCGCCTGAGGACGCTCTTTCACCATCGAGGAAACTGTCCTTGTTTTTTGTCTCCAAGTTTCATGTGACATTTGTTTATCGGGTTTCTTACATTCTTTCCGACACCAGGAAGAACATTCCCACCCATATCTTCCTGATCTTCAGATACGTGGCTCCAATGTCCTTAGTTCTTTTGGGTTCGTAGATTTGATTTGGTTGACTCAAAGTCTGCTAAAATAGTATAATGCTGCCCGAATACACCAAGTTCGTAATTAGGTAACTAAGTAACTAAGTAAGCAAGTAAGTGATTGTTGATGTGAACAAATCCGTGTGCTTTCGACGAGGGCTTTCTCCTTCACTTGACGGTTTTGTGGATATTATAGTTGTGATAAGTTCTATGGAGGGTACTTTTTGGAAGTTACTTGGTGTGACCCACTGGTTGCAGAATTTGCCAACTTTCAATACAGACCCTATCTTGTGGCTATGTGATTAGGGGTCGTTTCTACATAAAAAAGGTTTGATGCTGCAGGTCCCCTGTCATTTGGCTCTATTTTCCGCACGCGATCATCTTCCCTGTAGGCTTAACAAGTTTTGATTCACGTCACTGTTTGAACAATGTCTGTGTACGGATCTCATGTATCCGGTTGAAACAGTAGGTTCCAAGAAGTACTAGGCTAGTTTTTTGCTTTCGTTTCAGATTCCCAATACGTGTATTCTAAGAACTCTTATCTTGTGGCTTGCGAGGTAGACCTGGTGGATTACACAGTCTGTTGTTCAACGTCTTATTGCCACGTTTGGTCGAACAGACATTCACGCACTCTATTTGCATCCTATTGAAAGACTACTAATCTATCACCTACCGGAGTAGACTAGAAGTATGGCTTCATCCTCCAACCAACCCACAACCAACGCCGTGATACTTCTTTACTTAATGGATAGTCAGACTAGCATTCCATCAGTGCTTGGATTTCACTTTGTTGTCACTTGGGGTCACTTCAAGAGATTGATCATTCGACACAAAGCCCTATCTTTGAGGCTGATTAGAAACTGGAGCACCATAAAGCTAGTGTAGAAGGGTGCATTCAGTCACGAATTTGTCAGTGAGATGATATGCGACAGAGATTTTCCACATTTCACTCCTAAAAGGAAACGTATCTCGCTCTACTGAAGACTGCCTCTGTGCTTGAATCAAGAATGGCTGTAGGTAGAGTCGCATGGAGGGATTTGAGAGAATAAAGTCTGTGAATGGATCGATCGTTAGAGACAGTGTTCTCCACAGCATATAGGCAACCGACAGCCATGTCGTTTAGCTTAGTTTCAACCACCAGCCAAATAGAGGGTGAGAGACATGGGAAACAACAAAAATGACTTAGGTGGACTTTTCTGGGAAGTGAGAATTAGGAGAACTTGTTCATTGTATGGGATGTATTGCTGAAATGATCGTTTAGGGTATCGGTGATGATATTACAAATGGGGTGATTTAATGACTGGGGTTCGTCCTGCTTAGTGTGAGTGCCTGATTAATTGCCAACTTTGTGCTGTGTGGTGTACATGCTGCTACCACTTTTGGTCCTGATCGCCTGAACTGTTTTGTAAGACTATTAGTATCCCTAACTCTCACGATCAGCCACTCGAATTCTTTAGTTATTTCGGTATTGAATCAATAGTAACACGGATTCTCCGTTTTCTTCTGGTTACGAAGCTACGCCGCCTGCTGTGATTTTTTGCAAGCAAACAATTTGCTCTCCATTATCCGGGCGCATGAAGCACAGGATGCTGGGTGAGTTATAAAGACGCTTGTGATAAAATTTGAATTAAAATGTGTCTATACAGCCATGGTAATGTGTCTTCATTATTTACTGAATCGTGGGATGTGTTGCCTCTATATACTCGTGCCTGGCAATGCACTCGGTGTGCTTTTCAATTCTGCCCGCCCTTGGATACTCCGTTCTCAAGAGCCATGTTATTATGAGCTTCTTTATAGGGTCACAACACGTCGTACGTTCAAGATATGATAGAAATGGCGCCCTCACTAAACCGAGACTAGTAGAAATTCGTGTATCCAAACCATTTCAATTTCAGTCAACTTTCAGTCGGGGCCACTACGACCTGAAGTGTGTTGAATGCTTCCGAACGTAGTAACGGACGTCTATGTGGTCACGTCCATCGTTTATATTCAGAAACAGCCAAAATGTAGTCAGTTTATGACTAGGCGAGATGGCTCAGTGGTTAGAGCGCGAATTTACTGACCGGAAGGTCCGTGGTTCGAACCCGACCTCTGCCTCTCGACTTCCCCTGTCTAGGCTTGGGCAACCTGGCAGTATCCCAGCCCTCGTGCTTT
This sequence comes from Opisthorchis felineus, assembly GCA_004794785.1. NCBI lineage: Eukaryota > Metazoa > Platyhelminthes > Trematoda > Opisthorchiida > Opisthorchiidae > Opisthorchis > Opisthorchis felineus. The sequence goes on along the minus strand of SJOL01006390.1, from coordinate 217,596 downwards.
GTTCGGGTGGCATGGCAACTAGGCACCGAAAGGGTGTTACAGCTGAATGATTTTTTTATGACTAGGCAGCGTAGTTTAAAATCCTTGGTCATAAACGGGCCCGATATAACTCAGCAATTAGGGCTACCGATCGGGAATCCCTAGGTTCGATCTCAACCCTGGTTTTCTGATTGCTCCCGCCTATGCTTGGGCAACCTGGCAGTATGTTGGCCTTCGTGTTTTATTTGAGTTGCATGACAGCACTGCGCCAAAAGTGTGCAACAGCTTAGCGGTTGTTCTTGTTATTGTTGACTAAAAACACAGTCGCCTTTGCAGCAACTACACTGGATATCTCATGCAAGTCTACTGATATGGTAAACATAACCCAGCCAGTCAGCGACCCATCTGTATCGAAGCTTTCTCTTTCAGTGCTGAGAGAGCGACTACAGGAAAGGACAGACTCTAACGTCTGGTGACCCGTGTAAAAAGTACGGGCGAAAGAGTGCATAAAATTCGAAGCACGGATAACGTTACTTTGTTGGATGTGCTGTTTAATTCCTGACTCGTTCATGTAGCTCCCTGAAGACTTGCAACCCAGCCCAAGAGGCAGGAGCGGAAAAATTGGTGAGGCGTTTATAGGTATAGGTAACCGGAGGATAGTGTGAAGTATCTACCAGATGATCGGAAAACGGCGGAAGTCCAGTGTTTTTGAAATGGCTAAGTCATTATTCTTAATCAGTCATTATCTACTCCTCATTTCTTCTGTTGTTGATTTATGCATATGGGGTCTTTCTTTTCATATCTTGCCCAGGACTTTCTTCCAAGGTGAAAGTGTTGCGATTAAGTCCCTTTTTCCCGCTACTTATGTATTGCTGTACATGGTGGTAATGATGATCGAACCTCTGGTAGCTGGAAAGCTGCGCACTTGGTTTGTGGTTGAATAACAACGGGACTGAACTAAACTAAGCTTTTTATCTCTTTGTTTACAGGCCTACCAAAATAGTCACTGTGGATGTGGTATTTGATAAGATCATGCCTACACTTCTGCTGCTGTGTACGACGCGAAGGCTGTACCACCGACAGTGACCCAGTCGACCAGATGGGCGTTTGCCGAGGTTCTAGGACTTCGTTTATTTATATCTCCGCTTGAAAGATGGAAATCGAATGTTAATGGGAATTAGCCAAAGAAACGTTCCCCTTTAGCAATCTGGTGTTCTAGGAGCTCCTCTGCTTTTAACACCGGCTGCCGCCGTAGTTCATAATAAGAGTTTACACCTGTGCGGTATGTACACTGGTTTGTTTTAGGAATTTCTAAGCCCGTGTTAGTTATATATACAAGATTACGACAGTCCGACGACCCGTTGTCCCATAGAGCTTCCGCCTCTTCTAAAAACATCTCGTTTTAGCAATATACTTGTGTCAAATGCCATCAAGGGTGGACGTTTTCTGCATTTTAGGAGTTTTTACCTTATAAGTCGTACAAAGATCTGTTCACTGGAGCGCATTAAATTTGCTTTTCAAGCACATAAAGGAACTGTGCCAAACACTTGCAGACATCCCGATGCGTCTTTGAGTAACTATTTCTCTTCGAACTTTCTCAGCTGCCAAGGAAATGGTGCGTATTCCATTGGAATTCGGCGAAGACGACATGTTTAACCTGGTAAATTGCTGCCTTCAAAGCGCACTGCAGCACCCATTTCCAGCTACTGACCTCACTTTTGGCTAAACTATCCCAAATACTGGGCTGGTTGTTTAATGTCTAACTATACAATGGGAAATTCGAGGATAGCCTGCGGGTTAAGGCCAGAACCCCTGGCCGATATATTCTCGTTTTGATTCACTATTCGATTATCATAGTCTCACTCTCAACAGCCTGACAATATTTTAACTCCCCTGCTTCTTCGTGTTACTTGGCACCGAAAGCGGATAACAAATGAACGATTCGAGTTTTTGTGATTCATTGGGTTATCTCTGACATTTCCCAGTCTTGAGAGGGACTGATCCAAAAGGACTGTATAACTCGAATCGTCTCTTCGTATTCCCCTTGATTCACACCCATGCTCGCTCTTTTTTCAGTTATCGGATGTATCGAAAAAACCAGGCGACCGACTTCCCCTCACTCATTACCATTTTTAGTGCACCCAACTATCTGGACGTGTATGAAAACAAAGGTGAATTTACTCAGTTTCTGGATTTTCCGGAAGTGGTTTTCACATGCATTTTTCATTTGCATTTCTCTACTAGCATTGCACGCGATAAACTTCGTGCAACTCGTTGCCTTTGGTTAATCGGTTAAAATTCAATTCTGACGTCTGTTTATTCACCTCAGAGTGGAACAGTGAGAACGTGTATTGGGATAGGTAGCTAGGCATAAGTTATTCGAAAGAACACTCATCGGATCTATCATTTTCAGGATATTATAAGCCCACTTTTTACGGGAACTTAATCAGCAAGCTTTTCTCAGCTCGAGTGAGCACGAAAACGTTTTTCGCATTGCGCCGTGAAACGCCTCAACTTCATTCATGTGATAATTGTTTTATGTGGTCGTTACTGGCTCAGTCATTTGCTTTCTGAGTGATTCTCTCTTTCTCACACTGGACGTAATTATTTTGCAGCTCACGATTACCTAATCAATGAGATGAGCCACTCAAGAGAAATTCTGCTTGACACTGCACTATGTTAGCCTAGAAAGGGTTTGTACATGAAGAGATCTTTACAGTCAGCGCGTTTGTTGTCCTCATGAAAAGAACCCCCCATTTCAATTATTGCAACTTATTTGTTCGATTCCGTTATGTTTACTGTGCCGGTGCTCATCGAAATTTCAGGTACGAATCCAGACTACCTATTAACATCAGATTAGCGTTGACTTGTCGTATCACGTGACGGTATCGTCCCTTAGCACCAAAGGGGCGATATCATTTTACATGCCAACTGTGTGCTTTTTAGCGTGTTTCTGACCATCATTTCCATCTGTTTCCTTCATAGCGGCCATTTTGAAGTATGAGAACAATACAATGAATATTCGGCAGTTCAAATGTTCCCCGCATCCGTATTGGTTACCGAATTTCATGGATGTTTTCACGTGGTCTCTACCTTTCGTTGGAGAAAAAGGTAGAATAATACGTTCCTGTTTTACTCTTTTATGTGTATTTTCTCGGACTTCCATCCTGATGATGCGTGAGGGTGAATTTTTTATATTGATATCCTCCCTGTTCGCTGGCATTTGGCATGCAAATTATTTGGGAGAAAATTGTCTTTGGTTTGCTCTGAAATTTAAAATTGTCGTCTGGACATTCAAATGTCCCCGTCACTTTTCTCGCCTTCTGTTTTGGAAAGCTTTTCAACTTTGTAGACAGCTGCGAGAACTCTTTTTCAGAGGCGCTATGTCTGTTTCGTCAGGAGCGTATCGATCCTTTCCCCGTCGTTCACGTTCTTGATTTTCCATCCAACCGTCGCCCCTAATGCTTTCCATCCTAGCTTTCTTGTGTTGGGGGATCGATCTGGTTTATCCAACTTCACTGGTTTTCTTTCTTCTTGTCGTACCGTTGTTGTGACCACCCAGTTGAATCGGAAAGCTCCTATATTAGTCTGAACGGTCGATACTCGTCCAAACCCTCGTTTGATTTCCATCAATCCAGTTCATCTATTTTATCCAAAATTCTACATATGGTCCAGCTGTTGAATGTGACGACTGCTTTTCACGCTGAGGTTTTATACGACACACTCATTGAATGGACTATCAAGCCGACAAGTTCTATTATTTCGGAACCTAAGTTCGTTCGCATTTGAGTAGATTACTTCATGGTTTGAAACCCAGTGTATGCAGTACTAACTTCCCCATGCTTCTCAATTCATTGGTCCAAGATAGTCAAAACTACGTAAAGCCTTCTTCCCAATCTCTAGATGCCTGTCCCCCAGCAAGCTAAACAACGAGACCGTGCATCAGCAATGCAGCGAATATAAAGTTTTTTCCTTTTAGTTAATTTTTCAGTCCCCATTACGAACCCCTTTATTTGGCTACAACTTACCGAAACTGTGCCCACCGGTTTCGGTTACGCAATCATATTTGTTCTTTTCCTTAGGATTTAATATTTTGCAAATTCCTTAGTTCATTCGCAGCATCTATTTTCAAACCTCTTTGGTGTCGTCTTTTCCAAATGTTACTATGTACCTTCGCATGCCACGGAGGTGCTGGGACGCTCTCGGATCTTTAGCCACCGATTTTCGGGAGCATGGCTTATATAGATTCCAGTTGTTCTCAGGGACGAACTTTTCTTCTGTGCATCGCTCTGGTTAACGCAAATCGCGAGGAGAACATGTGACGTGAGAGGAGTGTTTGGAAATGAATAGAAAGGTATAGTAGTATATGTATGTGGCCTTGAATGAAGTCCCCATTTGCCTGATTTGCCGGTTGGTTGATGTCGATAGCGTTTGTGCCGCCAATTTCTGTCCAGATTGTCTGAGTGTTTCTTGATATAATCACGCTGTGGTAGGCTAGCATCAGGTTCCTTTTCTGTCATTTTCCACTATTTTCGCTTTCGAATACTATTTTTGTACGACGGTAGATCGTCAACATGAGCGCTGTTATCACTGTATGTGTTGATGCATCTCTTCGTTATTCATTTCGTCCTAGTTACCGAAATGCTGGTCAGTGTCCTCAAAATCTGTTCGGATGACGAGCTGATGAAAGATGGCGATGACGCCTTTGATGGTATGTTTTATACTGTTGCTATTTTCTCCATGGGTGACTCTACCCAACATTATCAACATTGTTATACTTTCTTTGATCAAGCGAGACAACGGAGAGGTTCTTTGTTATTAGGTCGTGTTATTAGGTTATCCCAGTGTTATGTAGCGTTCGTGTACCGGAAGATGTGGTCAAATACGTACGGTAAAAGGCTCTTTATGTCCTGTGTTTTTACGAGTTCTATTTGAAACCGGTCAGGAATCTGGTGGAGGACTTCGGTACACCCATTAACTCGTCTTCCTTTAAGAAAGAATCTCTGGTCAGTATACATACTCACAGTTGAGTTACCAGTTTCATGGTAAAGTTCTGAGGATTAGTAAATATTCAAGGTTGTATTTCATTTTGAACCATGGAAACATGTGACACACGCGGAATTCTCTCGCAGAGGTCTGCATGTGCTCTACGGCGTCAAACAGTGGAACGGAATCTAGGCAACCTAGTGCTTGGACCGTGCTGCACGGCTGCGGTAGACAACACCTGTGATGCTGCCGGTGACACACTTTTTAGAGGGGTAGGCTGCGCAAACCGACACGCCTAGTAGTGACCTTTCTTGCACGGCGTTCTTGAAATGCACAGGATTCATTTACCCTACACCCTTTTTCCATGACAATGGGGTTCTTTGCCGTAAAACGCTTACAACTAGTTGAGCCCAGCCCGAAGCGTAGTGCACTAATCGGGACGTCCTAATATTGCTACTTGGACATCTTGTACATAATGGAGGGACATTCAAATAATAGGAGGTTCGGTATATTTTGAATTGGAGGCTCAAGTGTTAAACACCCAAAAACTTGACGTAGGGCGCAAACCGTTGACCTCTAGCTTACAGGAAGGTGCTGTACTAGCTGCCCTACCGTGGTTGCTGTCCGTCGCCAGAATTGTCTAGTTGGACTTCACACGTAATTCGCCGCGCATTTGCCTGATGGACCAATAGCTCAAGACTTCCAGCGCTGTTGCTGAATTAGTTGGTTGACCTCCACGTCAAACAAAGCGTTTATATCATTCAGATACTGACCGGGAAGAGCATCTTCTATAGCTCAGCTGGTAGCACACCCATCCGGCACACACTGTGGCTAGATTTCGATCCGAGGTCTTCTTATTTCTGTTCATGTTGTGTATACATTGACTACTCATTAAAAAATAGTACATAATCAGTTCCCATTGACAATTCGCATTATCTGTTGCGTATATATCAGGCGATTTCAACAACATCGCAGCCTCACAGCTGTAACCTAATTCAGGGCAGTGGACCTCCCCGCCCGGCTAAGTATAAATACGTCCATGGAGTCATGATATTGCCGAATAAAATGACTTTTCCGCCAATAAAACTTCTGCTGACTATGAAGAACTGAGGAGTAAGCATCACAGCTAGAAAGGTTCGATTGGAGCGCCAGTGAATTCACGAAATTAGTCAGGAGCACGCCAGAAACAAAGCCTGTAAGCATGGTCTATTCAGCTGCTTGATAGTGATGTACTAGCGATTCACCGAAGTGTGTTTCATATTATTATGGAGTAGTCGTATTGTCTGCTGTTCATTCGAAACTACCGAATGCGCTAACTGGTTAAGGGTGAAAGTCAGCAAGTAACTTTGGTAATCTCATCACTCCCGACGTGATGCACCATTGCAATGCACCTTGTGGCGCTGTATGTAAAGCTGACTTTCACGTTTTTCACGCACCCATCTGTCAGCATGCTGTTACCCTGGTGGTATTGGCAGGCCTCGTATATGTCGCGTGACCCACGCGTGTGCGTTCGTGACAATAGGGTTTTTCATTTTTGCACTGTCACTGCCTTTCGCAAACTTTTATTGTATTTGTCATTTCATAGCTAGAATTAATCAGATTCCTGTTTTTACGGGAAAGGCAAGATGATACGGTCTCCGTTTTTCCTTACGCAGTCGGCACTAGTCCAGTTTAACCGTTACATGATGCTACGGGCATTCTGTTATTTTTAAGCTTGTCTTGAACGTTGATGTTCTGTCCAACTGGTGGGTAGAATGGCACAGCCGTGCACTTTTTTTACATAAACATTTACCACCTTGGTAATGGTAGTCGGTACACCTCGTTGACCAGGTGTTTCTGTACCAACCAGGCATCTGTATACGGTGATCAATTTTGCATACGTAGACCTGTATTGCGATGAATGTTATATCTGTAAATCGACATGGAGTCATCCCTTTGAGTACAGGTCTCTCAATCACATCAGGTGAGTTCTTACCATAGGAAACGTCCGGCTATCGCTTAAACCCTACATGGTGTCCGAGCTGAAGAACCCTTGCATTCGTTGTGTACGCTACTGGTTATGCTTCGTGTTTCTCTCTGGTGTTTAAATCTTGAGGCCTCAGTAGTCAAATATCGGCAAGCCGTTTCATCCTTCGACGTCATGTGGCTAATTTGCCAGTGTACTACTAAAACTGAATGATCAAGCGATCCGTTTTTCCAGTTTTCCGGTCCTGCGAGGTATTTCGTAACGTGATTACATTAGTTGAGGCCACATAACCGGTGTTTTTCAATCAGTGGGTGTTCTATCTTTAACTTTCTTCGAATGTGCGAAATTTTTGTGCAACATCGGGTCTATCTGCCCGTCATCACTACCTTCTGGTGTTCGACACTGACCATTAATTACGACTTTTGCGACGCTTCTCATCTGCTTCTCCACACTGTTTCTCCAACACTCGCACATCGTTTTCCACAACTTCAGAAAGTAAGTTGCGTGATGTTTAGATACGTGCTACCTCCGAGCTTGCCTCTCTAGTTGACAACTTCCATCGTGGCCACATCTTTATGTGTTGTTCTGCATGTGTTTGTTCGTGTTTTGTTTTCAGCGGGGAAACACGTTCCCAGAACATGTTGATGACACCATTGCTTCTCTTGTTTGATGGCAGTTCGTTTGCTTATCGGTCCCTATATTGATACCTCGCTGTTTTTGTCCTTTTATTACGAGTATCTTGTGATGTGTTGTCAGTCATTCGTACAGACGTCCTTCAGACATTAGAGCGTGGAAACTCGAATAATATATACTTTTCAAGTAAACAGTACTAATTTTGGGTACGCCCACTAATCGACTGGAGTCAAGATATAGCGGTCACATGATTCGCAGTGAGTTTCGATGGTATAACCTTCGCCACCTAGAGGGTAGCCTTTGAAATTAATACGTTAAATAACAGGCGCTGCGTTCAACGAAGCCACCGTGTTCTCATTACATGTGACAGTATAGTTGTTCGCGTGCACAACCTCAGTTTGTTAAAAGGACAAACTATTGCCATATAGTATAAAAGCACCAGTACCGGGTAGCAGTCGTCCTATTGCTAAAGCCTATTCAGTGCTTCTCCTGTACAACGGCCCTGCGTTTAATGTTCCTCTCAACACGACCATGCATATCATTGGTATGTCATTGGTACGTGCCAAACCTATGCACCTTGAATTATAGGTTCAGCTTTATTATATCCAAAATTTCAACAATTCTCACCCACTTTGTTGCACGAGATAAGCGAGTGTATTTCAAAAAGGTGGTCTTAAAACACTAACGATGGTTGGTCAAGAAGTGTTGCCTCACTTTTATAGTAATGCATATTTTTGTTGCCGGTCGAATTTGAAAATGTGATTGCGTTTTGCTAAAAGATGCCAACGATCTCTATTCGCGCTGTTGCGTTGTGCCTAGCTGCGAAAGGACGTCATTATTGACCTGCGAATTGTTTGTTGTAGTAGTTTGCAGTCAACACGTGCACCTTAGTTCGTCTCGAATGGAAGACAGCTACAAACATTTGTAGCGGGAAGGGATGAAACTGCCTAATTTCTTGCAACATGAAATTACTGTGCGGTATCGAATCAGTTGACACACGGAAGCCCCTCCACACTAATGAATGGCGGGCAGGTCAAAGGCGATCTTTCTAGAGGGGACGTGAATGAAATTCAACAGTGCATTACTCCACTTTTCGAGGACGCACTAACGGGGATTTCGTAGGACTAGCCAGCAAGCGCTATATCACCTGGTTTATGCAATAAAAGTTGTGGAATCTCATTTATATGTGGGGGCTGAAGCAGTTTTCTTAAAGATTTGTAGGATTCCCCATCTCGTCCGAAGTGAGTACCTCGGACGATCAGCAGTACTACATAACCTTGGTTGCGGCATACTAGCGTACCGCGCTGAACCTTTGTATGGGTCGTCAGCTCCCGTCATCAAGGTCATTACGAAACATTTTCCATCGATCCCAACTCATATGAGAACAGAACCGTCGAACGAAGTAATTTATCACGATAACATATTCTGTTATAACAGCGAGGAGAAGGGAACTGATTGAAAGCCCAACAACCATTTAGTTGCTATGATTTGGTCCAGCTTATTCCTTTTCGCTTTATTACCGTCAATCGATGACTCAATTTCATCGGATGATGTCGCACTCGCATGTCAGACCGCATCCTTGACTAAGTCTAGGGTAAATCAGCCAGCTGGGGACCAAAACGTGTTTTCCGTCCAAGATTTATTTCTTTGTGAGGTGTTCGCAAGGGAGAAATTCCGTGTCTCAACAGTTGTTTTCTGACGCACGTGTTACGTCGTGGTCAAGGGTAGAAATACTACACTGTAGCATTCCTTCAGTTAGGGAAAGAACAGTCTGATTGATCGCTTCAGGAATATTCTGAGAATTTGGCTTCACCTGGTCTTGCATATAGAAATTGGCGCGGCAGACCGAAGCCGGTCATCATAGAGTGCTATTGAATTCGACTGACACCTGTGTAGATTAAATTTTGTAATGCATGCTTAATTATCGGCTAGGACCAGCAAATGCGAAGTGAAGCTGTGCACTTCAACCAATCCCAGTAAAACTCCCGTAGGAACCTCCCCATAACAGAAGAAGACGCACCTGTTGCTGTGCGATGACTGCGAGGAAGAAATACCGCAGCCGAGAATGCCGCATAATGTTCCCCTAAATTCACCAGTGAACCATCATTTTGAACAGCTTGCGGTCACTCCAGCTGATACTCAATTCATCACTGAACCCCTCTAGATTGGGTTTGGCTTAGCCGGTACTGTTGCCTTCGATAGGCGCACCCAACCGTAGGAAAGACGAAAGAATGCTTGTGCCATACACTTAACCCTGCAGTTTTTGCAGTACCAATAGTTCACTTTGTTTTCATTGTTATATGTGATATACGTCCTTGTGACAAATTATCTTGCTTACTGATACATGCTCGTGTGTTGGACTAATATGTACCAATTACGGATATTCGAAAACATTGAATTTCTGGAGCGTGAACTTCAGAGTAATTCGGAAAGTTTATCCCCACGTCACTAAAGCGTAAACTCTCAGATACAAATGAAGTTTACTCACCTCAGTCATCTAACTGCGATGCGGTTCCTATTGACCACCACCGCGAGAAGCCAAACTTGAACTCCCTGGGAGTTTTTATTTGGAGCGGAGAGTACCGCAGCACTGCAAGTGATATTTATTGCAAGTTTGTTGCCAAGCTCAGCGAACAGATCAATAGCCACCTGATCAACAATCAACTGCGGGTGATATTTACGACAAACGGCAGCATACATAGGATCAAGCCTAGTCTATCGCCGGAATTACTGCCTTTTACTGTTCTGTTTCTGCTTCTCGAAGGCCCTAAAAATCACCACTGTTCTAATCTGGTGGTACTGCCAGTGTTGATGAACTGCTGAGTATAATATCTGCAGCTTTGGCGTGAGGACGCCGTCTCGTGGTAACACTAGGTACATTAATCAAGAAAGCTTGCGAACTTCTTTGTAAGCGCGCGGACGACAGTCACATGGCGTCGAAAGTAGTGCTGTCGTGCGGTGGGAAGTTAACTGCTTAGTTATAAGGTCAGACAACTCTCTCTGAGGATCTTGGATGCAAGACGATCGCGAACAGTGCAACATGAACACCCATATCGCCTTAGTGATTTGAAGGTTTCTAAAGCCTGTTCTGATTCTAAGTGATAACGTGTGGGATCAGTTTTCTTGGAATGAATGCTTCAAAATAGAATATATCGACAGGCGGATTAACCGAAATGGACTCCTCGGCACTTTAAGAATACCTAAGTGGAGAGAAACAGAATTTTAACACAAAACACGGATAGTACTTTAACAATTCTTTAGTTGTTTCCCACAGTCTAGTTATTTTAACTTTTCTACATGAAGATATATATATATATA
>SJOL01006390.1:171339-206618 GCA_004794785.1 Opisthorchis felineus | reverse complement strand
ACTCCGACAGTGCTATGTCATCACATGCTTCATCGCTGCCACGTATAAAAAACAGATATGCATGAATTTTGTGGATTTGTTTGTTACTCGCCGTGTAACCAGCCTTCCGACACATAATCGCACCTAGCTGAGTAGCTGCTTCTAACCCAGGCTTAGTTAGGTAATGCGTTCTCTTATACTCAGGTCTATAATCCTTGCACTTTCCCTTTTCCTCCCTTACTGCCTATTCTCCCTTTTCTACTTTTTCCAACGGTTGTTTGCCTATGGTTCCGTTCCCATATGCATGGGTCTGTTATTCCGTTCATATTTTCTGGTTGAATTTCTCATTATTCGTTTTTATAAATGGGGATGTGATTTATGCAATTGTCATGGTTGGCATAGCCCTCTTGCCCACCTATCCTGGCTTCTCAGCTTTCAAATCGGGCTTGAGTCCAGGTAGATTTGTGGAATGCGCTCTTCCGTAAGAAAGCCCGTACACTGTATTTCATCCGGTGAACTGCCATTTACCAAATCCTATGAGGTTTCTTGATCCGGGACCAACTCTGGTCCCATTATAAGACACAAGGCTATTTCGTGCCCCGTGGTTGACCGCGGTTTGCATGTTTGGCGTGTAGACAGTCTGGTCTCAACTTTTTGGGCTTCGCAAATTGCTATCCCCTTCACTCGAACCATACCAACCTAGGGTTTCATATACCCTAAAAGGTAGCCTGCTCGTGGAGAGATAGATCTCTCCAATGGTGACCATTGTTCCAAAACTGTTTTCTGCATCACTATCCTGCCTTCTCAACTAACTTTGCATTGGCATGACACGTATTCTATACATGAGTCTTCGACTGTTCCGTAGAGAACATCGATCAGTCAACATCAGTACAGTGATGAAAATTCATCGCGTTGAGCAAAGGATTTTCAGCACTGAAGATAGGTTGTTTTGGATTTGGTACTGTGAATGTGTAACCTTATATCTAGATGCTTCGGCCCAGCGTACTGCACCCATCGTAACATTGGAAGTGCTTCATCGCGTGCGAGTCGATTCACTTGTTGACCAACTAAACGTGCATATGACGTGCTTTAACTCGGCCTTGACAACTGATTGCCGACCTAAGCCACTGTTCGTAAACAGAGTTTCTATTGTTGCTTTGTCATCCGTTGACGTTGTCAAGCGTGGATTTTTGGAGTGCGTTTTTTGATTCTGAAATTGCACGTCCCCGGCTAATGTCGATACTCTGCTCACCCCTTTTCATTCAAACTCATTGTTGTCCTAATTTTTAGGTGCGTCTGTGGCAGCTCGTAAAGAAGTTATCCGAAACAAGATTCGGGCAATCGGTAAAATGGCTCGGGTGTTTACTGTACTAAGGTAAAAGCCTACGCTCATTTTTAGTTTTACCTGAGGTCGGTACCTTTGCAATACTGGAACCTATTTTTTAACAGATCCACACAACTCGTTTATTCTTTGGTGAAACAGAACTCAGTGTGTTCATTTCGGGTCTGTTCATCGTTCAAAAAGAAGTGCAGAAAGATTAACGCGAAACCCCCCATAATCTGGTGGGTTAGTCGATCAACGCTTTCAGATTGGGTAAACCAAGCTAAATTCTCGGATTTAGTTACGCGGTGTTCGATGTTTACCTACGCAGAAATTGAAGACTCTTTTGTTCATGTTATCATCCTGAGCTAGAGCAAGATCGCTATTTACTGTGCATTCGGTCTGACAGTTCAGATTATTCGGAAGAAAGTATTAATGCATATTTGATGCATCAGAATGAAATGTGAAAGCGAATGTTGTATCGTAATCACAGTATCATCTTCAAATATCTACTTCGATGTACTTTAGAATCCCAGTTGCCGTATTAGTTCGCTAGTGGTCTATTACCATCAGATGAAAAAATTTTTGACTCGGGCTGTTCACCATTCTCTCCTATGTCAGCATTTTTACTGTTGGGGCTGCTTGCTGCGTGGAGTTTTTTCCATCCAGGCGTCCGAGGAATATAAGTTACTGGGATATCTTGGTTGTGGAGTCGTTATCTTCACAAGCACTAAACAGAATAGTCAGCATCCTTTCCTTGATAGCATTTACTCTAAGTTGGGTTTTCACCTGTTTATCGCTTTCCATCAATATCAACGCCTACTCGATCGCACTTATCGATTAATGGAGTATCCCTTCTTCGACGAATTCCGACACACGTCTCGGTAGTTATAGGATTTATACCCTCCATTTATTCAATCCCTTCCTCTGAAGCGAATCAGTGTAATGAAATTTATTCTAGGTTGACATGATAGGCACGCTTCTGCGCACCAACTTGGAATATTGGACAGTAGGATGTGTTAGCTCTTAACAGTTGTAATCCGTTTCTAAATGGCACTCGTTTGTTTGAACGGGAAATTTTCAGTGACACATCAACACCACCAACGGTACATTAGATGTTTGTCGTCAGACTTATTCGAACCATTTGTTTTTCGCATGGCCAACCCGAACGTATCATTTGTTTTTGTGTATCTATCCACTATGGGACAAACTTGCGAGCTTCCGTTTGTGTGACAGTAACTCGTGATGACCGAAAACTGCGAAAGTCACATTCCATTCATCGGTTCTGTTTGAAATAGGATAACTAACTAACCACCTTTTTACACGTGACTGCCATAAATCTACACTCCTCATCCTGATCTCTCGGGGACAAACATAATTCTAAGGTCAACTTCCTTCTTTCGCACTTTGAACAGGGAAGAATGTGAATGTGTTCTGGAGTTAAAAGGACTTTCCCCGAGCGGAATGTTGCCACTCGGTGCACTCTCCGGTGGCAGGGAATCCTTAAAAACTGGTAAGTTTGTCGCTAGTTTAGCTATTCAAAACAGTATTGTGTGTGTGTTATGCACTCATTTGCAAATCAACTTGGTGCTAACGGAAGACTGAACTGAATAGCAAACGAATCTGCCGTTTGTAAGTAGTGTTGTGTTGTTTGTTATGCTGTACTGATGTTTATCCAAAGTCTCCTATGTAAAACGTCTGAACGAGTATGCAATTGTATGTTCATCGCCTGTTTTAAAATAATCTGATACTGGGAATCCGACTCCTGATCTAACTCGAAAACTGTAACCTGTCTGTCCTCAAACGCTATATGCCCTGCATTTACGTGGTTTCCGTAGGCGAATGTTCCGGGTGTCCAGTGATGTTAGTGGTGGAAAGGCAGCTCGCTGTAATAGCTGATTCGGAAAGGAAGTGAGATTGGATAGTTTTGCCCGAGGGCACTGGATGTGGTGAACTTAGACGATTGTTTTCTACCAGTTCGTGTTCACTAGAATTGGTGTACGTAAAAATAACAAGTATTTTGCTGGTTTTGCCGTCCCGATGCAATTTTTCAGAAAAACTAGACTATCTAAATGCAGTTAAGTGTTATTTCCAGCCTTTCAGCCGATGGTTACCATGTCTTTGAGGCTTGGATTTAAAAATGGTTACCAGAATAGAAGCTGAAATGTGGTTCGTCTTAGAGGAGCATTCCACTATGCGTTCCACCCTGTTTGGGTCTCAGCAGGTGGACGTGTTTCACGTATTTTTCTGGCGTATGATTCTCGGTGTTTACCGCACCACCAAGGTGGGAATGTGAGGTCGATGCTCCCCTCTTATGTGTGCCTATGTCAGCAGGTGTGCTTTTTATGTCAGTCTGTGTCAGAAATAACCGTATGTGGCTTCTACCATTCATTGGTACCAGAACTCAGTAGTCTTGACACTTAGTTGTACGACTAGATTGGTACGACTAAAAGATGAAAGAACAAAACTCAGCATCCACGGTGGGTATCTTGTCGCACGAATTTCAGGAACAGTCAAATTCACCGGTCCAAACTACCCTCGGCAAGGGGACCTGGTAAAGGTTACAGTTGTTGCATGCAACAACTTCGTCCTAACATCCTGTGTAGACTCATTAGTTACTGATGTCTTACTACCCTTATGTTCGTTTCTTGAATTTGGGCAGGCAGTACGAATTCAATGACGCCAAAAGTATGCAAGTATACCTAACCGTATTTGTTTAGCACCGTGCACTCGTTCACAGTCCGCTTCTAACTAACTTTAAAGCGTATCCTTCAAAATGGTTAGTTGATTCTTTGCAGTTGTTTGCCACACATGCACCTAAAATGCCTTCTGTTCTTCACCTGGTGTAAAGCAACGAGGCATCTGTGAGTCGGCGCGATCATAGAAATCTCCTGTCTACCGGACCACGAGGTACTTCATATGATTGTGTTGAAGTTAGATATCTTCATTCGAGTACACTAGACGGTTTTGTTCGTAATGAGGGTCGGCAAGGTGAACCGTGGTTATGAGAACCTCATCTAAGCCACGTGGTCTAGAACATCCACTTCGGTGTCTCAAGTCATCAAGTCGAGCGCCACCTAAACCGCTGGACATACTAGTTGGAGCTTCTGCCTGCGTAATCGTACCAGCTGTCTGGAACTTCTTCCCCTCAACCATTCCAGGGACTGTTTTTAACTCGATTAGCGAAGCAAGCATCTTTTAGTGTCACCAGTGGGACATTTTGAAATGCGAACTTAATGGTCGTCTTCTTTATTTACTAATCAACCAAACGACTGAGATCTTATACTTTCGTCCCTACTCTTCCAATTAGCCTTATCTGGCATTGCTCCCGACAGTGCCACCCAATTCGAAAAGGCTCGAGCTATCGATCAAATCAACGAACGGATGCCTCCAAGACGGGATTCTGTTACCACTGTACCGGTAGTCAATTTGTCCGGCCGTACGACTGGATCCGCTGGTCGGCTAGCCGACCGCAAACCTGCAGAAGCCAGTCATGTTTCAACATCACGGGTGTCTCAGTCTTACACACATCGTGGCTCTGTCCAGCGCATCAGCACAGATCAGGGAGATTCGTCACCCGGTGCTGGTGGATCAAACCCCTCGACGGTTCGTGCTGCGAGCAATGGTATTACCCTGGGAAGCTGTTCCAGACTCCCGTCGTGTTCAAGTGACCCACCAATCACTGGTAAAAGCTACCCGTCGGTTACCAGCACAGTTTCCACGACTCGAGGATCGGGAGAATCAGGTGGGAGCTCACGAAAGTGATGATCGTAACATATTTTTGACCGAAGTGTCTAGTTACTTGTTTCAACGGAGTGTGTACGCCCGCAATTCCGCTTTGACGTCGCTAGCGGTCACGCACGCAACCCTTCCAGTCATGTTGAAATATTCATTGGGATTTTTAATGTTTTTTTTTAAAAAAAACCAAGATATCTATTGACTCGTGTGATGCTCCATTACTCGCGAACAAAACGTGCGAATGCGCCACACATCCTGTTTGTCTTTCCTCCGTGATCTGAACACGAATTTCACTCAGCATGCATGAAATCATGGGCTTAGCCTGCAGGAATCGGGCAATGAACTTGGCCTTGTCTCTATGACGCTGCGGTGGAGCCGATCTTCAGTAAAACTTCATTCACTCCGCATTCAAGTAAAAAGCGTCTCCATTAACTTGATCTACTCCAAAGCGCTTCGACCAGCTGGCTCAGCTGCCTTGTGATGGTTATTCAGCTCATCGTTTGTAAAGTAATACAGTGTATCCTAGTTTTTTGCTCATTCATTTCCATCCCACCGTGCTCTTAATTTGGGCTTCTAATTTGACGAGGTCGTTACTTTGTTTTCCTTCCCTATTGCCTGTTTGTGGTTTTCCTCAAATCTTGTCGCCTGTCTCTTATTCAAAACATCGTTGTCCACTACCCATAACACTACCAAACTAGTGGTTTGCTGTGACAGATTAGCCCACAATTTGATCAGACTGCTTCTGTTCTGTCACCGGCTCTCTCATGTTCGTCTTTTTACTCGCTTGTTTGATCTGGTGTATTCATCAATGTTTCCTCTCAAAAGGTAACTTCTCCTCACGCAGTCCCCATGTTCGTTACTCCCATTGTGCGAACCTCTTATGTACATGGCTAGGGAGTGTACACTAATTTGCAGACACTGATTCAAATGCCTTTATTCCTTGCGATGTTGAAGCCACCAAAATTCCCTGGAGCACATTAACATGACTACCTTATTCGAGCACTTTTAGTCTGGTTCTCCCGCTTGAGTTTTCATTGACAAACACTTCGACAGTTCGTCCATGGCTATCCCTTGGCGCCACATCGTTGAGGATTTTCGCTCGCTTCTTTTGCTTTCTGTTTTACTTCCTCCAGTTTTGTACATCCGTTGCCTTTTTGGGAACGTCACGTCATAATTCGATGACAGTTTTAGCGGAACACTGATCTGTAAGGGAACACATAGCCCTCGCGTTTCCATGTCGGTATCTTCTATCTGTTATTTTTATCAGTTCTGGCAGTTTTTGGACTTTTTTCTCTCGGTCCTCTACTCCATCACCTAGTCTTTCTGTTCTTTTCTCTTTTTGCACTTGTATGGCTGACACTTGTGTCTGTTATGTGTGCTCCTCTCCCAATTTGTTCACCTGAGTATGTGCATGTCTTTGAGTTCATCTTCCTTTCTTTGATGACCAGTTCATTATTCCGATAATGTGATGCTACCGGAAATACAGATGTTCTATTGAATGTTTGTGTCTCTCATCTGGTTCACGTTGTGCAAGGGCTCGTAACTAGCCCGTGCGTAGGCGTGGATCGTCTATTCGAATCCTCCGTTTAACCCAAAGTATATATATATATATATATATATATATATATATGGGTCTCATTAATTTATCTCCGTGTTTTCTGTTCGTCTACTCTGTCCCTTATCCTATGGTGGACTTGGAGCTGAATTTCTCCCAATCAGGCTGTGTTGCAACAGCACATATACTTTCTGCAACCTCTGTAGCTTGCATGAATTACTGAACTGATTGCATGGGATGCTTCCTCTAGATACCTCCGAAATAGTTGTTTGTGGTCTTTTATATAAGGAATGAAAAAATACTCAGAATCATGGTTTTCTAGGCTACCTCCGTCTTTTAAACCTCGAAAGGTGTCCTTATAGGTATTTTATCGAGACCCAATATTCGATAGGTACACAATCGGTCTGTTGCAGAACCATTTCGTACTAACAAGCACTATTCTTTTGTGATAAAAAGCCATATGCAACCCTCTAATTTCTCGGGTCGTACGTACTGAGAGGCAGGCATAACTGACCGACCACCAGTCGGTCCGGAAGCTGGCTTTGAAACTGCAGATTGATTTGTTAACACAAATTTAACTGTGTTCACCGAAGTGTAACAAATTCGCAGTTCAGGCCACCGGTAGTAGTAGATGGATGAGCAAATTTTCAGCGAGAGTATTTGATAAGTCAGTGCGGTAGCCGTAGGACATAACCGAGTCAATAAGGCGTAAAACCAGTTGGTCTTATGTGGTAATACCCGTAGGCTTTTCTGGATGTCCAGCGTCATCATCTGTTTGAAATGGCCGGCAACCATGGACAGACAAGTAGTTCTGCTAGCATTAGCGTGAGCTGCTGTCAAGTTAGTGGCTATATGGGGATATCTCAGGTCGGATTGTGAATGAACTAGCCTTTCATCAAATTCATCATGAGAGGCATGAGTGGGGTGGGTTGGTCGCAGTATTGTCGGATGTATGGCCTCCGGGAATTATCGAATGGGCTAATGTGGATGAGCATCGATACGGCCTCAATTCAGGAAGGTGTCACATTGAGCGAGTAGTCTCTACTGTTAGTTGCTGCCAGTAAGTGGATGTACTAATGTCGTAAGAGCGCTGCCAAAGGCCGGTCACTACCGTGCCATTCCACATGGAAAGTCTTCGGTTCGTTATTAATGAGAGTGTTTGTATTTCTCAGGTTCTCTGAAATCGAAAGTTATCAACGTTTCTGTCTCCAGTCGGGTTAACATCAATTACTACACTTTCAACTCAGTGCGAATAGCCGAAATCAGGGCCACTGTCATAGGAAGATTGTAGCTGTGAAGAAACACATAAGTCCCAACTGTTGGCTCGCTGATTTTGCCAGTCACTCCACAAAGGCAGCCTTCTCAGACATGGACCATTTGCTAACCTATACACATGATACTTGTCAGTATTATGTCTGAGATCAGATTAGCCGGCTGATTGTGTCAGACTATTGAACAAATGAATTATCTGCCGAGTTAGACCTACGGAGGTCTTATAAGTTTAAACAGATTCCCAGTAGCGTTTTCCCTAAGGAAATCGTCTCAGTTAGTTGTTGAAATATTCGATCTCGCAGCAGTTTGTGGCAGCTGTTGATGTGAAATAACGTGGAAAAAGCCAGTGTAAGACTATAGACTCGTGAAAGGCAGACTAATCGGTATACGATAAGTGATGAATTGGCGAATAGAAAGGTTTGGATAGATTACTCTGGATGAAATTACTCCAGATAAAATCCAACAAAATGCGATGCATGTTAGAAGTAAATTCAGTTCATCAACCTGGCTATTTGGAAGTTTTAGGTGCCAGAGCCGGGCTGGTTTGCTCATATATCGATGGGTGTGGGCTTCACACCCGATAATGGTACTGAAGTCTCTAGTAAGAGTCTGCTTGGAGTTGTTATTAAGCTGTAATTCAAATAAGAATGTGACCTGAATAGTTCTGGAGTTTCTTCCATCTAGAATTGAGCTTTATTGGCACGGTAAACTACTGTTTAGCTTATTTATCGACAGACAGTTCCTGTTGCTTTTTACCCCACGAGGTAACTAACCTTTAAAACCTTTGCGCTTCCTGCAAGAGGTGCCACCACCATGGCAGTAAATTTTCTCGTTGGCCCAGGTTTACCCAACACTTGCCACACAAAAAATGGTCAATGTTGTTGCAGTTTCAGACGACACCAGTAGGTCCCTCTGTTGCAACAGTTTAGGATGATTACATTTTCAAGCCTACCACGCAGCTACATTACCTGTTGACGTTAGTAAAGCACTAGAAGCTTACAAATCAAGGAAGTAACTTTTACCTACACGTGCTGAACGTTTACACGAGAACTTTCCAAATCAAGATCAAAATCTAGATGTATTTAGGTTTCTCTAATATTTGAAACATACACTGCAATCCAGGCGATTGAATTCACCACGCTTCGCACATTACCGTTATGAACATCTGCAGTCAACAAAATTTTTGTTGATGATTCACTTTTTCCGTCACTCATGAGAAAAGGCAGCCCCCGTATACTTTCTTGTGGACGGAGTGGTACCGACCTGGACGTAAACAATCCGAAATTGCACAAACTCTTGTTTTAGATATATAGCCATTGGACCCTAAAACCCTGGTACTCGATGGCCAAGGACTCGGGTAGATGAGAAATGGCCCTCTGCATATCATTGATCATTCTGCCCAGAACGAAAAATCTTCTTAGATTCCCGTTGCATGTCTCATTCAACTTGTCAACATTTTTCTCTCCATCCTCAAGGTGGACACCAAGGAATACGGAGTTACTCGAGGCTGGCTTGTCACAAACCACTCACTTGGACATTTCGGTTCAAAGCACATTGATATCTAATATCTATCGAAGGATTTCCAAAAATTCTGAAGCTTCTTACCTTTTTCCAATGATGTGACATGGGCTTCCCGACATAAGGCACGCTCGCAGAAAGCTCTATTGCCTTGGTCTATGGGTCGAAAGAGAGACGTAGTGTTCGGTGGTCATTGGGTTATAGTCATATTTGTGCCTCTCATTCACTTGTCCATGAGTTGTTCATGCACATTATCAAATGTCACAAAAACCTTAAAAAGATACTTAGCCTTGCAACGTTTCTAGAGTGTTTGTACGAAGTGGTCGGTGGACCGTCATTTAAGAATGAATATGGTGACCCACGTCTGCATCTTGACCATCCGAAATGACAGGTGTCATCGATTTCGGGATATTTAAGGGCTAAAAGATGACAGGTCAACAGCGAATTCTTTATGAAGCCCCTCTTAACATTAGTATCAATCTATCTTGTATGGCCTGTATCGTGGTACTGGTTTACTTGCGTCGAATTAAATCAGTGGTCAGACATTTGCTTCCATGATAAGCCAGACCTTTCGATGTTACAGGCGTGTTGCGGACAAAATCCACTTTATTCGGTAATTGTCTGGGAAATGGCCGGAAAATTCTTCGACAGCAGCAGCACAAACTTCAGGAATTTCTCAGCAAATCTTTCTGGCCTCTAAACAAAAGCTTTTTCTAAATCCATAAAATAATGTGTTCGTCAAGCAACAAGTTGGCCTTTCAGATTAGCACTGGGCTCGCAGGAATCGATGGGTGTGTTGGTCTTTCGATCCAAAGAAATATTGAACGCTTCAGTTTATCGCAAATCTGGCCCTGTTTCACAGCGACAGCCCAAGTCTTGGATCTCGATGCTTTTTCATCAACATTTAACAGTAGGTTGGGGTGAGATGGCTCAGTGGTTAGAGCGCAAATTTACCGACCGGAAGGTTCATGGCTCGAACCCGACCTCTGCTTCTCGACTTCCTCTGTCTAAGCTTGGGCAACCTGGCAGTATCCCAGCCCTCGTGCTTTATTCGGGTGGCATGGCAGCTAGGCACCCAAAAGGGTGTTACAGCTGAACGATTATTTATTTTTAACAGTGAGTTGCGTGTCGTGGATGAGGGTGTTTACTGTCATTCAAGCAGGTCTGGAGAGCGCCCAATAGTTGACACGTTTCCCCTTTCGTTAATCGCCTACTGCTCACGTCCAATTTATCTTAGAAAGTTGTCTCTATTCAGGATACTGACCTTTTTGAGTGAGCAGATCGGAAATCGGGAAACAACTAGAATTCGAAAGTATGATAATTTTGTACTCACAATACAGCAGAACACCTGTGAAAGCCCGCCTACATGTCTGAATAGGCGTGAAACTGCACAGAACTTGTCACTGAGATTTTTAAAAATCACGTCATCCATAATTTGTGTTTTTTATGAGATACCTTATACTATTTTTTTCCATTTTAAACAGCCATAGATCACACGGCACACAATATTAACAATCAGTTACCAAAGTTATCCGGGCAAATAAAGCGCTGTAACGATGGGAGCGACGCTCCAGTCTGGAAAAATTTACTTCCTTAAGAATGAAATGGCGTAGTCATGTATAGTGCGTGTTTTTGTGTACGTTACACACATGTCCTTTTAATACTGAGAAAGTAGTGTTTTTTATTAGCAATTTAGACATTTTTAATTGTTGGTACGCAACTGGAGACCATCAGAAAATCTTGTAAAACGGCATTATACGTATTTACTTTTCGCAACGCGCGACATAACTGAGAAGTCGCTTAAGTTTGAACGACGTAGAGATAATCGTGACCAGTCACTGATATGCTGCGTGAATCCAACTGAAATCGTATTTGTTTGGTGGAGGTTTTCTTTTTCATGGAAAACTGCTGTTAAACACACGGTAACCTAAGTTCTAGTTCTGTTAAAACATGTGATGAGCCTGGTTCGGAACCTACAATTCGTTCTGGTTTTTTGACGTTTTAGGTACACTGCCGTCTAGACTGATCCGGTTTTCTGATTCCATCCATGAAGGACATGTTTTGTTGGTGTTTGTGTTCCCCCAGGAACACAAAATGTCGAAAATGGGTTGTCGAGCACTTTTAAGTCCGTCCAAGCTTGGCGAAATTAAATCTAGTTAGACAGGGGCATGTGATCCATTGTACTTTGTTCATTTTAACAATCCAAACTCACTAAGTAACGAAAAATACTGAATCTCACGAACGCACATTATGAGTGAATAAAACTTGTTGCTGGCACTTCCTTCTATTGTTCGTTGCTACGAAATTTTGGGTAAGCTGATATTTCCAAATAGCATGCAATCTGACCTAACGACAGTAAGGAAGTCTATCTGAGGGCGCAAGCTCCGGATAGCTTGTGGAATTCTAAATATCTGGAAATACCTCCCACGGAGATATTGCACAGAACGAATTCGTATACGCTGGATCACTTGAGAATGCAATTTGCGGGAAGCTAAGCGAGATTCGGCGCTGTAACGTTCTAGGTGGATGGTTCATGGAGTGATAAAGTCTCTTCCATTTGTTTGCCAGGATCTCAAACCCATGAGGCCAATGACAAAGGACAAAGATATTTTTTGGAAGACAGTATTACTGGGGTAGGTAGAACAATAGGCGAACCAGATGGACGTGTCTACGATTTTGGCTACTCATGTGATGATCTGAGGATGCTAAGTATAGCACCCGCTGGATGGATATAATGTACAGGACCGTGGGGGATTGGTTTCACATGAGTTTTATGTGTTTATGGAAGACGGTGCTAGACCAACTTAAGCCGCTTTTGGCTAAAGTTCCATTTCTGCTTATAGGGAATTTCTACGTTTTCTGCATGTCTCATCTGGTGCGTCTGTTCCTAAATGAACAGAATTTGGGTTCCCTCAAATGTGACTATTTTTAATAGTACTTACAATTACAAAGAACAATCTAGAAAATCTATTCAGAAAGTTATATTGATTTGAACAGTGACAAGATTTTTGACCTAATGGATGGTGTATAGCAAGGCGCGAAATTTCCGAAGAACTACTCCGATCACAAAAACCTAACTGACCGTACGAGTGTCCATCATATTATTATTACACCCTGGATTTTAAATGATCCCGACTGAGAACTTCCATGGCTTGAGTTGTTGTCATTTATCCCCCATCACAACAATCTAGGTAGAAAAATGAATAAAGTGGTGGTAATATGGTGATTGGATGGACCATCCGTCCTTGAAACCAGAAGGGAAAAATACTGCGTCCTACCGTGACCTTAGGCGCTAATTTTTATCGTATACCTGAGCTGAGGATTTTCCTGCGGGAGAAATATCGTCTGATCTTTTTGCATTCGTAAACGAAGCTTTTCCAAAGGTATTACGAGCTGGCCACATTCTGCTATAATAAAGCTCTAAATCGGATCTTGTGCAACTCTTTCCTCATTTTCTACGGCAAATCGAGGACTTCCTTGACGATTTTACTAATAAGCGAACAGCAGACACAACAATGATTACGAAAACTCTCAAAACGCCTGAAGATGCCAGGTACTTGTCACGGATTCTTTATCTAGTCAGCCTGTACAACTATTGTGC
Organism: Opisthorchis felineus; assembly: GCA_004794785.1. NCBI lineage: Eukaryota > Metazoa > Platyhelminthes > Trematoda > Opisthorchiida > Opisthorchiidae > Opisthorchis > Opisthorchis felineus. The sequence continues at coordinate 193,634 of SJOL01006390.1, read as the reverse complement.
ATATCCGGGTGATCACCCACTTGTTTGCGAGTATTTACTGTCAAATAATTAGCGAAGTTGACAAACTATTGACTGAATTTCGAATACGAACTGTGACGGGTTCGGTTCGAAAAACTCACTTATCTAGTGACCGTGTTATGCTAAGGATTTTGCGTTCACTTCTGTCAGTGCAGGTTTCCAGTGCTCTCTTGTAGCAGACGATCACAGCGGTCGAAATCCAAGAGACCAGCATCTTACTGTGTAACAAGTGTCGTATTCCCGCAACGTCTGTGCGATATCTATACCACAACCAACTTCTTTTAATTGAAGGTTTACAAATGAAACCTAGGCTGTCTGAGTTGCCTATCTTTCTTGCCTTCAAACACACAACTATTTGTTCTCCGTTCAGTTCAGTTTGTGTATGCCCAGATGACCCATAAATGCATCTCACGGAAAATTGACGTGTTTAGACCGAACTCTACCAACCAAAGACTTCAAGATAGCACTCTGTGTCCCTTCAGCCATGTCAAGTGTGGATCTGTGGCTGGTCCAACCATCCGAAAAAGAATGACATCCAAATGTCGTTTTACTGCTCTCCTTATGAGGCTTCTCGTGCACTTGCTGGCGAAAGCAACGGGACGATTTGACAGCCGACTTCAGGCTGTTAAACCCAGAGTACCAGCCTTACAAATTCGTCTGACGCAGGCAATTATCTTGTGTTACCCTAGGGTGGCTGTGGGAAGAAAATCACCCGCACGAATCGGTTGCACGGCCTCTCGTTTCCGCTCTCCATCGAGGTCTACTATCTATCAAAAGTGGGTGCGGATCATTCTTGTGACGAGTTAATCTATCCAATCACTGAAGCACAATTATTTAGGCGGGCATTAATGATCTATTATACCAGGTGGACAGCTAAGACCGAGACTTGGTCCTTGCTTTAGAGTGACAGTCGCTATCGCTAGCTTCCGTTCGTGATTATCCAGATCGGCGTTCCTCCCTTATGACTGGCAGCCATGCAAAAGCCAAAAAAGTCTGGCACAGTTTTTTGCTCAAAACTGTGTCGTTCAGTAAGGAAAGTGAGTTCACTAGCTTTGGCGAGGCAAAGCTGTTTTCAATAGTTGAGTAAGGCAATCTTGAAAAACGTACATACTGCAACCTTCGGGCTTCCCCCTAGTCTGTTAGATACCAGCTTATTCCAAATGGAGTTAAAATCCACTGAAGTACAAAATGATTTCGGTAAACATAAATGAGATGACTGTTTCCAGTATACCCCTGGACGATCGCACATTCAAGTGTCTGCAGGTTACCATTAGGTCTAGATTTGAAGGGACAACTGCATTCCATGTGTCTAGTGCAGATCCACATTTATCGTATGGAAAGTGACTATCTGGTATTCCGTTGCAAATTTTGTCATCGGCTAAGCTATCCTGAAAAAAATATTTGGTTTGCTTCTTAGGAGACTAGGTGAATTTCCTTGTTTCTGACATCTAACTCTGTCCTATGAATGTTGGTAGTTTTTCTCAAGAACTGTTTCATGCTACTGAAGCAATGGTTAAAATAAGTTCCTTAAAATACTGTTTTTTTTCCCCGAAAGTTTTAACAATCATCAGCAATTCATCATGAAGCCCCTAATAGTTAGAGATCAAAGATTCTTTTAATTTCATCCAAAACAACGTATGGATAGTTTATGGGGGTGGAGCCTAAAGGTCATTTTGAAGGTGTCATGTGGGGTTGGAATCGCAGTCATCGAAATGATCTCATCTGATAGGTCACTCACATCAAGAGTTTGCTTGAGTTCGTGCACAGGTTTGTGAAATTCAAAGGAGGTACCATTTACTGGACAAATTTCAAGCCCTCAGTTGATTTTCCAGCTGGTTGTTGTAATGTTCTCCATAAAATAAAGCGTTCCACATATTCGTTTAAGTTGTTCTCTATAGTTGCCTCACCAAGTCTTTACGAGTTGATCATATGTCTGGTAAACACCCAATACCACTGTCATCCACCCAAGGGGTGCCAAATGTTAAATTGGTTGAGCCTATAACTGCATTCCATCAAAATAGGAAAGTAATGTCAGGGGCATTCACAAAACAGAGAGCCAACTAACTTATTTTTGGCCGGTGCTGTTTGGTTGCAGAGCCAAAAAATTTAAGCCAAAAAGTTACTGCTTGTGGCAGTCATTTCCCCCCTTAGTTTAAGTCATTCTATTATGGTAGCGACTCAGTTATTACTTATTAGGGGGGTTTAATTTGAGAAGGAGATCCGAAGCACCAAAGTGTCTTTTTTAAAGCAATACTTGCCCAAATGTTTCTTGCAAGACAGAAGCGCAGCCTTGTAAGTCATCCTGTTCTCGGAAATGCTGGGCTATGGTTGCAACAGACACTTACAGTCCAGCTGGACAAATCGCTTTCACTGTACACGTTGGAAATATCGGTTCTATACATGAGCACAATGAATCCCAATGTGTCAATGGAAAACTTGGGGTGATTGCTCATTTCCGTGACAAACATACACTAACGTAAGTGATTAGCAGTCTGACTATACTCAAGCAATATGTTTGTAGCTCTGTGTTAAATCAATAATATTTTTTAGTTGCTCAGCCCAAAAACGGTTCATTTGAAAACCAATAATCCTGCCCCACAAATGCATACAGATTTATCGACTTTTCTCAAATTACCTATTCCAGATAGAAATTCTATGGACGGATGACACAACGCATGGCCTTTACCAGACCGCCCGTCTAAAGGATGCAAATTGCTTAATCCACTTATTTTGCTCTTTCAACTTTGAAGATACACGCATTTCTTGCTTTGTCTAAATGACATGTTCAAATGGGACTTCCATGCACAGGTCTCTCCTAAGAGAAACCCAACTTACCGATGGTCATTCCAGCCTTTGAAATTCAGATGACTGTGAAGAATTTTGAGCGATAAGATTCACCTTCCAACACATAACCCCCTGGTTGTCTTTGGGGCATTAATTCTCTCTAAAAAAAGACCAGTAAGTGGCACTGGCGCATCTTTATTTTTTATGTTTTGGAATTAATTTATTTGCTCACATTATATTCGACTTTGATTCTTGGTGACCTACCGATGCATTTCATAAAGCTCTTACACACCACGCATTGGACAAACCTCTTGACCCTATGTCAACAGGTACAGTAAATTCACTTAGAGTGCACCCATTCCTTCAGGGAAATCAGGAGTCCCATGGGTTCACTTTATCGATATTATGTTAAATTCATCCTTTTTCTTTAGTGTAATAAGACTGTCTTCTAGATATACAAGCTAGCTAGAAAGCTACTGAAAACTCGGTCAAGCGGATGGCGAAAATTGCTTGGAGATTGAATGGAAGCGAGTGAAAGAGGCAATGCTGTCAAATTTAAGAGCTGTCTGTCAAAGGCATCCAACTCGACTAAATGAACAGTGGATATCGTCGAGATCAGCAGATATTATTGCTACCAGAAAGGTCATACCAGCCACGAGCGACTGTGATGTCGCATGCAGATCCCTCAAACATCGGATGCTCAGGAGCTTGAAGAATGACAGAGAACGCTAGTGGAATGCAAAGTCCCGGGATTTGGAGAAGGCTTTCGCTGCAGGCAACAACCGTGCCCTATTTCAGCTGATTCGATGAACCGGTCAAAAAGAGACAAGTGTCAGTGAATCAACAGACAAAATAAGACGGAACAGTAACTCACTCCCTCAATTGTCATCTTGAGCGATGGGCTGAGAACTTCCAAGAACAGTTCAGCTAGTCTCCTTCAACATAAAAACTGAAAGAACCCAGCGGGCCTGAATGGAACATCGATACCAGCCTGCCGTCAACAAACGAAATCCAGCGTGAGATATCAATTCTCAAGCGCAACAAGGCTCCAAGCGCGGATGGCCTGTACCCCGCACTTTTCAAAGAAGATGACGAAGTCTTGGTGAACAGTCTGACAACCATGCTGCAGAAGATTTAGAACAAAAACAGAATACCAGTCGAAAGGAATTTCTCGACCGTCATCACAATCTTCAAAAAGGGCGCAAGAATGCCATGCGAAAATCATCGTGGCATCAGACTGGTATCCGTTGCATCTAAGGTGCATTATTTTGCACAGGTTGGTCGATTATTGGGAGAGACAAACTCGTGAGAATCAAGCTTCCTTTCGCCCAGCCCAAAGATGCATCAACCATATCTCTACCTTGAGATAAGATTTGAACAGCGCCACTCCTTCAGACATCCCACGTTGGTCGTTTTTCTTGATCTGAATGCTGTTTTTGACTCTGTAAATCGTCAGAAACTTTGTCCTTATCTGGCGATCAAAGGTGTCCCTTCCAAACTTATATCCATCATGAGGGCTCTGTATGTGGACTCCTGTGGGCACGTATGAGTATACAGCAAGCTTTCGCCTGAATTCACCACGTCTAACAGTGTGAGACAAGACCGTCCTCTCTAACCTTTCCTCTTCAACTTCGTTATCGATTTGCTGCTTGAAATTTATCAGCGAGCCTCTGAAACATCGGGGATCGAAATGCTCCCAGGACGTTCGGTCACACTGACTATGTGGACGACAGTGCTCTCTTTGGTTTAGATCCTTCAAAATGCAAGCCATTTTAAATAACCGGAATAATCCCGCCGCATGGTTTGACATGGGATTCACACCTGCAAAGTGTAAAGTGTGCTTCTACAAGACTGGGTGGGATCAAACCCACACCTTATGCTTGCAGACGAGCCAATCAGTGTGGTAGATAAATTTATCTACCTGGGCAGTTGTATAAGTTCCGGTGGACTGGCTGAAGATGGGATTACTTCTCGGATCGGGAAAGCCTCCAACAACTATGGCGCCGACGTGACGTCAGTTTGTCTGTCAAGGGCAGAGCGCACACTGCGGTAGTGCATTCCATACCGCAGATGACATACGAAAAATATCAGTGTTTAACCATCGGTGTCTCCGAAGCATTAGCCGGATCAGGTGGGAACATCGGAACAGCAATGTTGATGTACGCCAGATGATCCTAGGAAGAAGGAACTCTCCCGCGATAGATGAATTACTCACGCTTCATAGGTTGCGCTGATTAGGACATGCAATCCTCATGCCAGAAGACTATCTGCCTCGCAGAGCTCCCTAGCCCAACCCCGTGCTGAATGGAACCGACCGAGAGGTGGACAGTATGTGACCTGGCAACAAAGTAAGAAACACCAACAGTAAACTTAGTCGGATCGACAACTGCCGCCTCCCTGGATAGGGACCCCAGGACTCAACTCACCAAAGGTCAATAAAATTATCAGAAATGGCCTAATTACGCAGTCAGTGGCGCTCAGAGCTATCGCCCTCAATGCGTTGCTACCCAGTTCCCGAACTTACTGACTGTGAACCGGAAGTAGCATAAAGAGCTAAACTTGTTTTTCGACTTGCGTAGTAGTCGATGGCTAAATTGTAATTACTCGCGACGGTGAGAACTGTTTTTCTTCATGATTCATAAAAAGGTTGTTGTTGGGCTATATTAAGCTCGAAATTGCTGAAATATTTCGGTCGTTTTTGATGGGAAAGGGGTGATAGTTTGCCGATCATTTTCGGTTAAGCTCACGTGTAAAAGGATAATGAATCTGCATTTTACTGACGTTCACCCTAGTTGTTTCAGAAATTATAGGCGAGCTGAATCAAGCAAGACACTTGCTTTTTACTAGCCACCAACATTGCATTGGGAGCAACATGATCCAACCTAGGGAGCTGAAGTCAAGCTCGCACATACTTGGAGGTCTCAGATGTCTGAGGATATGCTTCAGTGTAGTTGTAGGTATACAGGCTACAGATCTGATGGTATACACTGTTATGGGCAAGGGAAGAAAACTTTTTGTTCATTTCGCTTCTGGGACAGAATACGATCATCACATATCAGTAGGTAAATTTAGCGTTAACGTCAACTTGAATGAGACCCTGTCGTGCTTCAGCAGACGAAGTTATCAATGTCATGGTCTTATACAACTAATGGGATTATGTACTGGAATGAAAACGATTTATGATTAGGGAAAAATCACCGCGAAATGCAGTGGTTCCCTGCGGGAGAGTTCATGCCTACTGCAATAGCACATTGATAGTACCGTTTTGATTATATTATCATTAGCTAAAGTGAAAGGGCTGAGGTTGATTTTTACCCAATCAACTGCTCTAGTATTATCCTCTGAAGGACCGGCCACTTTTGAGAGATGAAAGGAAGTCGGAGGTTTCGTTAATATTGATTGTTTGATGACCAACTCACAAAGAACTCTGTTGGTGATAATGCTTAGTAGCATAACTACCAGACGAGTTGTGCTTGGCTGTTTCATCGTGGTCGTCCTGGGGTTTATGTGCTGACGTTGAGCTTCACTAAGATCAGTCAATACTAGGACTACTGCGCGGACGTGAAAAAGTGTCTAGCAAGGTTCGGAACACTCTGTAATAAAGCTGTTGAATCATGGGAACTCAATGTTGGCAATGTAGCTTGAAATGTTGGTTTTGAGGCAGAGAACAAATGCCAGTCAAATCTTCTGCTTTTTTGTTATGCGTAACCATATATCATTATTTTCCTCGCATCATTAGGGATCTACTCAGGAGTTAAAATACAATGTTTCTCACATTCGAACTATTATTTGCTCCGGTAATGGTGCGCTGGTAGTCAGCCATTTTTGATCATTTTTCTGGGCACAGGCTCGAAGTGCCGTATTTCTACGTGTGTGCTAAGTGCAACTAGACTTATTCAGATACTTTTAAATGACGACTGACGCAATTTTCAGCCCAAATACAATCATAGCTACGACACCAATAATTGCACAGATACTGGATCAACAGGCATTTCACTTTCGAAATATGCAACGTATGGCAGAGATACCAAAAGTGATTATCCGTAATGACAACAACGATAGTAACATTGATCTCCACGTTTATTGATGGACCCGATGGATGGACAGTGAGTTAGACAGCATCGGACCGGTTGCTCTTACTCTGTGAGTAGCGGGAAATCGGTCAAGCCTTAGAATAAGACACACAGAAACTGTTCATATACTCGTTTGAACAGCAACACTAGACTCCAGTTTCGTTCTTAATAGAGCTCATCAGTAGTCCATACCCAATGGTCGTGCCAGGGTTTGAACTCCGAACATCTGACATGCGAGGCGAGCGTGTTACCACTACTCCACCAGTGCACGTTGGGCGCATCTGAATTTTCACGTCCGAACAAGCGAACTTGTTCACGCTTGAGCGATGTAATTGGTGTGCTCAACTCATCATCGAACGATGACCCAGTAACTGTCCTGGTTGTGACGATCGATTGATCCGCCTGTCAGGATTTCTCAGTCAGGTAGCGCGCCACAGAGGTTCGAAACCCACTTGACAACATTTTTTTCACTTCTGTCGCGGGGTTTGCGGGATATGTATTGTTCATATCCACGTCACTCTGGTTTGAACGGTCGTCCCCCCGGTTTGGTGTGGACACACTAGAATAAGTGAGCCATTACAGGAGGACGACTGTTCGAACGAGAGTGATGTGAATATGAACAATACATACCCCGCACACCCTACAACATAAAAATATCACTGTCACGAAGGAACTGAGTATAGGAAGTTGAAACCGTCTTCGTACATTATCAGCAAGCAATTCGAAAATGCAAACCCATAAATTCCACTGAGATTTACGAAAAAGGTTCATGCCAACGCTTTTGGCCAGACCAGGATGAAACCAATCGGTTTCGGCAGTGTTGCAGTTGAGGCTAAGTGGTGAAGCTTGACAAGCAATCACAATATGTTTGAGTCTAAACCACATTATTAAACGGATCGAAGTGGGAAGCGTTGACAAAAAACCGGAGAGTGGTGCGCGCGATTATGAATGGCAAACACACTGAGTAAGTGTGACGTAACATCCAAGTTAGCCACTAGCCTTATGACGTAAGAACGCGTACGAGAACCTAATTCAAGGGTAAACTAACAATGGAGCTGAGCGTCAGGACAAACAAACAACACTAACTTTGGGGTAATAATAGCAGAAATAAGCACCGTTGTGGGCATCAACTGGAAGTATATTTTAAATGTAACAATTCTGCCTGATGAAAACCCCTCAATTCCCTTCAGACTCCGCACAAAATCTTCAGAGGACATGTTACCAGCGATTTGCTGGTTGGTTGGCTGTTTAGCAAAGTAAATGCAAAATACACCCCATTGATTGACGGTAAAGATCTTTGAAAAAGGATCCCGAAGGCAACCGAAACGTCGGATTATGTCACCGCATTTCACTATGTTTTGACTTTAAACTTTCCATATTAATCCCTATTTAATTCGAAGAATCTGTTCCACTTAGAGCCTTCGGACTCGCGTCAAACTGATCAACATGCACCTGTTGCTCAAACTGGTGATGTATGTTGTAACTCCGAAACACATACAGGGCCATACTTCGATGATACACCTCAAACCACTAAACATGAATCAGGATTTATCGCACGTTACTGTTGGGTGTCTGCTGATTCTAATGGTTCTTTTGGTTCGAGATAACAAAGGCGTGGGAGATGCATTCAGCGCCAAGCTTGAATGCGCTTTGCTGGACTGGATTCTAGCAAATGATCGGTTTTGTGATGTTTCGTTGTTTGGCTTAAGATAAATGAATAGACGCGGTGAACGCTGTTTAGGAGCTGCATCAGCAATTGTTCCGACAGATACCAGCTGAGAAGAACGGGTATCGTCATTCCAGGAGGTGGTATGAATGTTTAAGTAAGCCGACTAAGCCAGGAATATGTGCTTCCACGGTCAATGGAAGAGAGAGATCATCTCCCCAACTTAAATAGCATGGTACGTCCGCTAGAGGTTCTCATTCCGGTGGGACTACTGGGTTACTCCCAAAGGTGTTATTACAACCGATTAAAGGGATAAAACCAGATAAATCTATTTTCTAAGATGGGAAGCCTAACAGCAAGCGAAGTGAGCTGAAGTTCACACTTGCGACAAAAAACCAGTCTTCTCAGTGGCTCAGTTGGTTGTGTTTTGTGGTTCAAGTCTATCCATAAGTATCTTTTCGGTCGCTAAGTGTGTGACAGGATCCCACCCTTTTGAGATCCATCGAATCGCTTTCAATTCTTTATCTGCTCACACTAATGTTCTTCGGGTACATCGACCGTGTAAAAGTCCAACCAGTGTAGAAGTCAAGTCCCAGGTCCACTAATTGCAAGTATCAGCCGTTACTCTACTAGGCAGTGCGGTGAGGAACCATCTTTGGAGTTCAAATACGTAGTACTGACGTGCACTGGTTCTCATTATTAGTTCATATAGTAGGGCGTCAGTCCGTTGAGTGGATAGCTGATAGTACAACTCATTCCGCAAACGTGTCTTTGCGCGCATTCAGAGTGTAACTGAATTTCATATTTTCTAGTTTTGTCAAATTACCTCCCAAGGGATATCAATTACTTAGAAGTTGTTTCACTCTCTGTAATTTGAGCCTTGTATCACAATTCATGAAGCACGTGATTACTCCATTTCACTGTTTTTGGAAATGAGAAAACACCTCATTGAATTGTTATTCACAATAGATATAGAACAGCATCAACTCGTCAAATGTGATGTTTGTAAACTATTAATGCGAAAAATATCACCACAAAGATTGCATACCATATTATCGTTCTCATAGGTCTTTGATGGGGTTTATAAATAGTACTTTCAGCATAATGTGAAGACAGTGCATTTCAGTGCAGACTTCATGTGTTTCTAATACAAGGAAAGCGGATGCATGCGTAGTCCCATGCTGGTCCCAGCTGTTTTACATTCAAAAAAGGTAGCTGATCCAAAAGTGGCTAGAATGGGGACTGAAGTGTGAATCTTAATAAGAGCTTAAAAGTTGACTGTAATATTTTCTCTCTAGCTATTTTCACACTATATTTGTGCACTCAGCTGTCTTTGGTGCTGTCTATATAATTTACGAGCTTAAATAGGTGGTGAAAGAGAAGTGCAGAGTTTCGATCATTTACCGGACCATTTTCGTAAGATCGATGTAAACTATTCATTAAAAAGAACTGCAAGGGCACTAGAATTTACATATATTATTGTTTGTTTGTCCTGTTATGATAAGGGTCTCGGTTTTGCACTTTCATCCCAACGTTACAAAGCCCAAATGCTCTCTGGGACAACTGCTCTTGGTCTACTCCTCCATGTGGTGTTCGTCTACGTCAGTTACTTATTCTAACGACGCTGAGACGGCACTGACACATCTTCAGTTGCCAAACGATCTTTCGCTTTTTTTTGGTGTGCCGCATCAGAGCTTCCAACTGCACAACTTTTGAATGCCAGAACTTTGACAAAAATCCTGCAAGTCACGTTGTAGTGAAGAATATAAATGACAAACACTTTGTGTTATTTCACACAATCTTTCGGGTCCTAAAACGCTTCCTTGTCTAGTAATGGTGTTCTAACAGCTGCTATTTGTTTGGCCTTAATTCGGTTTTCTACAAAAGCCTACAAAGTTTTAGTAACAGTGCTAGTGATGGTGACAGTTATTTCGGACAAATTTCGGGGCAGTATTCCGCTTACTATGACAAATTTACATACATAGCAATATCAGTAACTCCCTGCTCATCTGAGCATGGAGAGATCGCAACTGATTTCTTCCACCTCAAGCGGTGTTTATGGGATTGCTTCTTGTTGCGAAAGATATAGCTCAAGTGGAACTGATCCGGATTAACAGTTTAAAACACATATAAAGACCTACCAATCATTTGCAAAGCTACAACTTCCAATCGGTTTTGTTAAGTTAAAACCCACTTCAAAGATTCCGCTGAACAAAAATATCACTGCGAATTTTAAATATACTTTTATGGTGGAAAGCATAATATTTAAAATCCCCGCTGACCAAAGTAAACGTATCACCCACGATCCCTCAAACCCACACTAAATACATGGTTCCAGATGAGAAACAGGTACCAAAGCAGGCCCCCGGAGTCAAAAAACGTGGTTTGCTTGACTGGGACCATCACAGAAGTATCCATTGATCGATGCATCCTTCGAAAAAATAAACGAATCAGTCTTACTAGGGAAGTGATCTTGGTTTGAAGGGATCACCTCTGACATAATCTTATTCTTTTGAAGTCGCTGCACAGATATATGGCCCTTTTAGACAGAAGGCCATTACAACATAGCTTATCAGACAGCAGGAGTACGGAGCTCCTTGCTTATGTAAAACCTACCGGCAACTAATATTCCACCAGAATAAACACTTGGTACTCCCGTTGAAATTGCTGACTACAACCACTGACTTGACCTTTCGGTCCCCTCGCATTTTCGAAAAGGGGTCCATTACATGTGGTGCAAATCTACTGACCGAAAATTTCTAGCTCTTTGGGAAAAAAGAGCTTAGCACATATTTCCATGTCCTTGGCGTTTTGTGTGAAACCTGCAAATTTAATTCTGCTTAGTATCAGAAACAGTGCAAAGTTGGGTTCACATAAGTTAACAGCAATGTTCCTTCCAGTAGAAGTCAGCGTTGCTTCCGCCGTTCCTCAGAGCGCTAAAACGTGATGTCAACTATGTAAAACCTTATAAGGTCTTTTCTGAATAACAGTAACCATATTTCAGTGGCATTTGTACACATCACACGTCTTTCTAAGGTAACTAGACTGCATGGGTGACAGGTTCATTCGTTCATCTTGTTTGGAATGTGCATACCTATAGAAAGTTTGTGAAACTTTCAACAAAACTTCAACGTGAAACGCACAAACACAAAACGCACTACGGGGGATATCAAAAGTTACTGCTTTTGGAGGAGAGATCTATGTTAGAAATTTGCGTTGTATCATTGTAAAATAACACAAATTTTTTTCTTCTAAAAAGGCTCTCCATCAGGGACGTGGTATGAAAATTTAGAGTCAGACTGTGCTTACCATGATTCTTCATATTTGTTGGCAAAAAGCTATCAACGGCGTTGTTAAGATGTGGTGAGGGCAAAACACTTCCATGCATTAAGCATGAAACAAGCCAAACTGCATAAGTGAAATGGTCAATTGCTCTAGCTCAAACGATAGAACAACAAACATTCAACGTAAGCTCTCTGACCTGAATAGGCTCAGTGCAGCACACACTGACCTACACTGAAAAGAGAACAAGCTGCTCTTTTCCCAACCCCACAGGTGTTTATGAGAAGCGGTCGCTCGACTCTGGTGCCATACTAATAGTCCCATAGGTATGTGTACTCAAACATCTCGCTAGTACTCTTGTTAATGCGCATGCAGTCGAATTGAATTTTGATTCCCAAAACCACTTTCTGTTCTAGAAGGCCCTACTTATTTATTGCATGAGTTGACTTATGGTACCTAAAGGTTCCTTCAGAGCATAATTCCGCTCCGTTCCGGATATTCGATGATGAAACATAATAAGGTACACTTACGTATCTTTCATTCGGACGGAATTATCTTCCATCCAAAAGATTACGTAGTGTGAAATATTTTACTTCAGTACCATCCTCAAAGTAAAAGCTTCTAGGTGGTCCATGGGAGAATTTCCCTCTCCATTGTGTAAGCATTTAGGTTTTTTCGGTTGCATGTACAGCAGTTTCGGAAAGTGAATGGGTCATTCAGTCTTCTCAGCTGTTGCTGTAACTGGATTCACAACAAGTGGATTTTGTTTTATTAAATTTATCCCGGACGCTGGGCGAGTACAGTCATGAACGGGTCAGTGGTCAGCAATTTCCACTAAAGCGCCGGAAGCTGAAAAGCAACCGAAATGAATTTGTTGCACATTTACTCTGAAGCCACGGCGCCATGTCCATTAATCCTTTCTGAATAGAATTCCAGGAATGAAAGCCGAACACGACCGGGCAGAACATATCGAACAATAGTTTTTTTTACTTTGTACCATTTGATCGAGATTTTTACTCGGTAGGTTTTATGCAAGGGAACACACAAATGCAAAAAAAGTGAGCATGTGCACTTTTCAACCACTTATTCTGGTATATTAGGTACTACTCACTGTGCTTTTAGACAACTCTTTCGTTTCACACGCAAGTGGACTTACTAATCTGCACCATTTAACTGCATAAGCGAGATCATCTGGCCGATTGGGGTAAAAGAAATTTCGAACTCATTACTCAATTGCCGTTGCTATTTGCGCGAACTAAAACATCGGTCAGACTACAATTACCAGTCATTGCTAGTCAAACTTTTTGTAACGTGCTGTCAAACCTATTGCTGTCTGTAATCCTGGAGTACTAAATTTAGCAACCTTGTGCTCTCATTTGGACACGATGATTTTACATGTTATTCGTGATGACAGGCAATTTGCCTCATCTAGGCTGGTCATTTCTATTCCAGTTAACAAGTACACCATGATACTTGAGTGGGCATCTACGTTTTTCTTGTTTACCCGAGACCTCAATCAATCACCATAACGTTGCTACATCGCTTTGCATTCACGGACCCTGTTGGCAAAAACATGGCTTTCCTTGACAAAACAGTCCATGTGTGCACGTGAAGGTGGTTTCACAGGACCGGTTACCTACCTTCATGCCTACTCTTTTGTAACACTAGGTTGGAAGACACATGGCACTCCAGAGTCTTGTGTCTGTTATACTTTATAAATAGGCATTTTATGTCTTCATTCATTGATGATTCTTGAACTTTTAAAATTGGTGCACAAAATTCTCAGGAGGCATTTGTTGATCACAGAGGGAGTATGTTGTGTGGCTAATTCTTCCAGTACTGCTCACTGAAAAACCCTCAAGTGCTGTATTTCTGTTTTATGTTTGTTGGGAATAATTCGTAGTGTATATCTCACGAATCTCTGGAAGAGTTCCAGTCACCGACTTTCCTGATGGTAGTGGAAGACTATCCCTCCCGAGCATGAACGGCCACTTCTAAAAACGGAGGACATTTCATAAGTTTCTGATCAGTAGTGTGAATAACTCCCAACTTAGACAGGATAAAGAGTTGCGTATTCTTCATTCACAAAATCCGCACCATTAGGCTACCTGAAGAAATGACCCTTAGAAGCATGACTTCTAAGATAGAATGCACATGCAACTTTGAGATGCACTCCGTTCTGAGCTGGGAGTCCCGTGTCAAATTCTCCCTTCAGATTAATGGGTTATGCACTGCTACTGACTTCAAGCGGGATAAAAGAGCAACACACTATTTGCTGACTGCGCTTGCGGGATGAACAGCAGTGAAATTTTTAAACCTCTTCATACTATTTCCAAACTATTTTTGTCTACACTATTCAGCAAAGCAGTTGTGAATTTCATCCGGTACCTTGTTCAGATCGAAACATTGTCATCATTGGCAAACATGGCTCAATCCCACACTTACAAAATTTACTAGTCCAATTTTTCTTTGACTGTACTGGAAAAACTTTAGAGGATTAACCAGCCAGTTTCGCTTCAATGGAATTCGATCTCCACAAATGTGATTTCTTATCCTTTTACATTTTATAACTTCTGTTCATTTGTTAAATATTACATTTCAGAAAGCCTACATAATCCCAATCAATAAGTCGGACAATTTACACCTATGTTTAGGGTTGGGTATTCCCAGTTTTCTTGCGTAAAATATCAGTACCAATCATGCCTTTAATGTCAAGATTGTCCAATTTGTTAGCATGTCTAAAACAGGTTGTACTTAGAAACGGATGCTGTTCTTTTTAGACTGGGATCGCCGATTTCATTGGGAACAATACAGAAAAGGTTATTCTTTTTAGCATAACACAGCAGTATGTGACACAAGAATAGCAGTGTTAATAGAAGTTTCAAGCACAAAATTCCCACAATTGCTAGTGATCTTCCTCAGATGACTGGCAATCGATATCAATAGAACAAATAAATACTGTAAATAATGCTATTGGTGGTTCCATCTGGGGAACCGTTATCATCATTCACGTTGTGAATAACTGCGACGCGTTTCAGAGTGGTTTATTTTCCCTCAATTTTTGACACACGGTGTATCTGCTGAAGTAATACCTTAATACTCAATTTTGTTAGAGTCTTACACTAGAAATGTTTCCATTAGGCACTGCTTACCAGGTCGTTAGACTCATGGGTTTTATAGTTTCATATGTCTACATAATTTCTCAATTTCTGGACATTCAAGCTTGGTCAGGGAGCATTTCGATCACTTCAGTACTGCTGTTGGTTAAACTGGTTACTAGGTTATAGTCTTTGGCTGCTCTATCGAGCTTCTTATTAGAACACCAGCTGCGACGTTTGATCAGCTGTTCAGATGTGATGTTCGGTAGGACACGCCACGTGTCCTTTGTTTGCTTTGAACTGGATTTTACGAAATCTATATTCTCACACGAGTGCTACACAGGCCATGAAGGAAATGTCACCAAGGCAACTGATAGCCTTCTGACGTGGTCTCTAGCAAAGTGACGGTAGGCAACACACTAATAGCACTCCTCTTATGGATGTCTGATTGCGGTGTTGGTTAAGGAGGTTGAAAGCCAAGTCTTCAACATATTCATAGCAATGCTGGTTTCTCCGCTTCGGTACTAATTAAATTGTCATAGTCTTATATAACAAGTGATTGTGTAGCGGCAATTTTGGTGAGACCCAGTTTGGTCTTTAAAACCATCACTCCAATGTTTAGTGGAGGGCTAAGAGCGATTTGTGCACTTCGGTTTGATCATCTCTAATAAATACTGTGTCCTTGGTAAACGATACGATTTTTGGTTCTTACTTTTCATTCCACTCAGTTCAGACGCATGTCTTCTGGTCTTGCATATTACTTTTCACGAATAAGTTTATCTAAACCAGTATTTCGCGACATTTCGCTACTGACAAAACTGAAGTTGTACACTCATCTGCAAAATGGAAAACCGCTCTCCAAACTTTGAAAAGATCCTCATTTCAAAATTGTTGAACCTTGAGGCAAAAAGCACCTTTGCAGAACGGCCGAACGAGAGCGAAATCTTCGAAAGAGGTTTCTAATTTGTACCGAATTTTTTTTACAAATCTGTACGAATAACATACTTGAGTTGCGTGTTGCGCATGAGATTTTTCAGTGTTTATTTTGCTTTCTGTCATGGGCTTCCGCTTTTGTTCAGTCAATTCAGAATGTCAGGTTTTCTTATCAAACTCTGACACCAGTATTCACTTAGTCTGATCCAGTCAGTCACTCAGTGAACCTTACCTCTGACGGAAAAAGATGGATCCATTGATCAGTTAGTATGAAAGGAGATCCTCAGCCCACAGTTTGCCTCGCTCTTGGTTTTACTGATTCGGGATCCGTTAAGATATTACTTTCTCCCTGATTCTGTCGTCGATCTTATACGACAGCGGTTAACAACATGTTGCAGCTTTTTGATATAGTGAACACCAAGTAGGGACCGGATGTAGGGCCTGGCGAACGTGGCCAGATGATAAAAACTCCTACTTCATTTGATGACTGAGTAAAACTTGAGTCAAACATTCATTATTTTTTGTTTACCTTTCATACTTTTGGAATCCTATTTGTTCCCGTCTGACAACTAGTTCTCCTACTATAAGCAATAAACATGTTAAAACACTTGAGACCCAATCGCGCAAGCTCATTACTTCAAGCTGGATAACCGGAAAGGTTAACCCGGTTCACTCAAGCCGTGTGAAATAAGACGTAAATGGACCGCAAACTTACCTTTGGGAAAGAACAGATGAAAATTCACCTGGCTTCATCCCTTTTCTGACAATACCACAGCCTTCTTATTAACAGCAATCAACTCAGTAATACCCATAACGCTTCTTCAACTGAACTGAACTGTCTTCACTTCACTTCCGAAGGGAGGGATCGTCTGAATACCTGGGTAAGCCAGCAAGCCGACTGATATTTCTTCGAGTGACTGAGCACTTAGCACTTACCAGAGAACTAGACTAACCACTGCCGACTTTGCACTTCAGAGCACAAACCACAAGACCCCTCTTCTGTGCAGAAGACTCAAAAGTCAGGCTCATCAGGCAGGGCCAAGAATGCATACCAGATGCAAACGGCAAAAATATACATTTTGTTTTTCCAGAAGTAAACACGAATATGTTATCATTCCAAATGGTATTTGTATATCCTGACTCCTGCTGGGAGTAGTGGGGGTGATGTCGCTAAAATATTTTTGTCCTTATTGATATTTCATGCATTAATTTAACAGTAAATTTCTCGGGATCTGAAAAAAATTGTCCCTTTAATGAGCAGTTCGTAGTGGAGACAAACCAAATAAGAGGGATGGCTTCCCTCTGGTGGTCCCGTACCTTACATGTTTTGAGTATTTTGGTGGCAGCAGTTTCGGAAATGGCTCTGTCAACAACTTCGTATAAGTTGGCTTTGTTAATGTATATAAGCACCAAGTAGTATCATCAAACACTTCTTCGCGTCTTTCGGACTTTTGGTAAGCATGATGTGAGTATGAATGACGTCATTCAACTTGGTGAGGTTGCTAAGCAGTTATCCCCTCGCGAGTTGATGTGCCTATTCTCGTCACAGTTGACGGCATATTTGTCTTGATTACATATTTTCTGCTTGTCATTTTAACCAATCAGTGAAGGTGGCATGGTAGTAAACATACACAGCTTAATTGTATAGAAACTTTTGGTAGCTCAGGTAGCGTAGATAGTTGTTGGTTTGTACGCTGAGCTGAGAAATTTGATTGCAAACGTTTCATGACCAATCGAGGTGACATCATCAGTGCGTTTTTAGGGAGCGTGGTAGCGCTTAGCGACCACCAACCCATCGCTACGCACCACCACGCCCCCTAACAACGCACTGATGATGTCACCTCGATTGGTGACAAAACGTTTGCAATCAAATTGCCCAGCTTAGCGAGCAAGCCAACAACAGCTTAATTGCATTTGCTAAACGCTTTGCCGTAAAATTTGGCAAAATTCTTCTCATCCATCAGTATATAAAACCATTTATGGGGTTGTCGCGCGCACCAAAGAAAGAAAGAACTTAAAATGGCAAACTTATACGTTAGATAAATCGGTCGACGTCTTTGTGCCAGGCTAGCAGTATGGAGGGCGTGGAAATTCCGGCTAAAGATGGGCTCTGCTCTTGAGGTGAACGTGCCGGCAGCAAACAAAAATTCAGTTGTGACTGGTAGGCACAGCCAACAGAAGGTTGAGGTGGGTGTCAGAAAACGCAAGTGGCCAGGTTATTCACCTACATAACATAGCCTTCCCGCATCAGACTTGAAGGAAATTGCCAGGAAACACAGTATGCGCACAACAATGAGGTAGTTTGGACGCCGCATATTTCCTATGTAAACCTATCACCCGCTTGCTGTTTTGTAAAAAGAACCAATACACAATGGAAGGCTGGCCCTGAAAGGGTTTTCAGCAATGACCCAGGGCTGCGGTCTCCAAAATTCTTCCCATCCCGCTCTCTTGTAAAAAATTGTTTGACATGAAAATGCAAAAATGTTGTTTTAAAACGCGCCTTTCAACTCACAACTTTGATAACATTTCTTAGAAAATCATTGAGGATTCCTCAATGATGGTTTACTTTATTTTCAACGTCGTAACTCAGCTGACCAAAAGATGTTTCAATGAAAATTCTACACTCCTCATTACCTGACTTCCAACCTTTAGCTCGAACACTGAACTGGTGCGTGCCAGTAATCACTTTTAAATTTTGTGTCTCAGGTGAGCCAGTATCGAGCGAACTTGTCCCCTGATAAATGTGTACGAAGGATTAGTTCTTGTCACTAGATTAAGTACCATGCTGGAACATGATCCTACTGATCAGATCAACCGAATGTCTATAGTGGTAGCTATAATCTTGCTCATACAGAGGTAGCACTCGGTTGCGATGCCAAAGTTATAAGCATCTTCTAGCCCAGGAGGCTATTTCTGACTGGCGATATTCACACAAGCATTGGTGGAGATAGACAAACACAGTATCGGAGCATTTGGTGGAATAAAACCGTGGATCCGACCAACAGTGTTAACCAATTAAACGCGCTTCGAAATCTTCCATCCCGTTCAGCAATGAATGCATTTTTACGAGACTAGATTATTCGTTGATTTCTTTTCTGAGGACGTCCTGGTAAAATAGGTTAATTTCGTCAATAAATGTAGTGACTTATTTTTGTGACCGGTCAGAGTCGCCAGTGCGCCACGGATGCAAACTGACTTCACTGAAGTTTCAGACAAGTAAAAATGCATTTCTTCCCTCTTTTCAAATTGTTTCAGAGACCACAGTCTTTGTGCTTCTGGAAGAACTGTAAAACCTTGTCAAAACGTTTTATGACATGGATAAAGCATTCTCTTGACCAGTAGAAGAATATCGTGCTGTTAACTAGTTTCTTCACAGAGTATCTGAACTACCCGGTCACTTCTACCACTGGCTTTGGCTGTATTCGCATGCATCCTAACGAGCTGCAAGAATGAACTCAGATCTAGACTCACACGTCGGGTGCCAGGATGTTTTCTGTAAGCTACACAATTAATTGCCAAATTAACCATAAGTTCACTTTAGAGATAACAGAAGATTCTTGGTTACCCCACAAAGGCTATCAAGCAGAATGTTTCCTTCTTCCAAGAATGATTTTACGAGATTGTTGGTTTATCCACCTTTTATGTCGGTTACTTTGCGTAACCTAAATCGTTCCAAAAATAGCGCGCACTTACTAAATAGTAGGTCCAACCCATCCATTTTCAAAAAGAACTTCCCACCATAACACCTGAAATCAGAATGATGCTCTGCCTCATCAGTGCACACCTGAGTAGGGGTACCACATATCGCAGAGTCAAACCTTTCGCTTTCTTTAAGACCTAGGGAATAATGTGTACCGTATCGCTTTTGATATGGAGATCGGCCATCTGATAGAAAGCAGAATGTGTTTCATTACGTTTTGTGAACATTTTAAGGATGGCGCACGGGTTCTGGGATGCTAACATGTTATGCTGAGTTGGTAAAGTGACTTGATTTTTGTCAGAGGGCTCGAAAATTAAGTGGTCACGACGCAGGAGCGTTAACTGGCCTAAAATGTAAAGAAGGCCGATGGGAAGCGATTGCCGACGGTAATTGCTAAGTTATTCAGAGAATGTTAGTAACATTTTTTTAGACCTGGGCACATGAGAAGAAGCCAAATATACATAACTGTATGAGCAACAGGAGACTGAATAGAGGACGGGATAGTTAAACAGTAAGCTTACGCTTATTGTTATGTGATCGATTAGGTCCGTACAAAGCCCTAAAAGTAACTCCTAGGATGACGAATCAACAAGTTGCACGTGAACACTATGCAGTTTTGCAGTTTTTCAGTACCAGGCATATGTATGCACATAATTGCGGTAGTGTCCGGGAAAGATTGTCCATACTACGAGTCTGTAAGTCAGCAGCCTCGTCATCCCGTCTGACCACTCTGAAAAACTTGTGGTCGAAAAATTACCAGTCTGATTTAATCAACAATAGGCATGATAGGTAAGGTTGCGGTAAATTGATACGATTGGCTAGTGACCACAAAATTGTTTAATCAGTGTCACGTACGCCACCAGAAAACAAAGGGAATATTAAATTAGCCACCAATGTGATAAAACCAAACGGATCCGCGATCAGAAGATTCAATAAAGCCCTCAAAACTCAGGATATACATGAGAGTTTTATATATGAAATACCGAAGTTCGAGCTTATAAGAGCTCATCCCCTAGGTTACGGAATGAATTACTGTAAGATGCAACACAGCCGTTCGAACAGAGAATCGGGGGGGGGGCTGAAAATTAGGAACAATATAACGTTAGTTAATCAAGGGAATGGGCAGGACAGGCCGTATTTTGTTGTCACGACCGTATGGCGAAAGAACGTGTGTCCAGCGCTATTAGCAACAGTCCAGAAGTGAGCTTTCTGGGTGTCCGAGATAGGAGCGCAGGACGAATCATAGTTTGAAGGAAAACAGAGGAAATAATGGAGTGTTTGTGTACATATGTATATATATGTTGTTCGTATGGGAGGGTAACCCCGAATTAATTCAAAAGACCCGTGTTGTTGGAAGGCTAGTGTGCCACATCAGCATTCAGGTATAAAATCTGAAAACCCAAGACGGGGTAGATAGACAAGGAGAGCGAAGAAAGGATGAAAAGTACAATAAGCCGTTCGAAATATGACCATCAGAATAAAATAGTATGACGGAAAGTAGCATGCTAAAAGTTGAGTCCCACAATGAACCCATCACAAACTAGATGATTGCTCCCCAAAAGAAAGTCTTCTATTTCACGGGCTGATCATTCGCCCTTGAAAATGAGGCTTTGTGGGCAATTTCATGTCACTGGTCTATTAAGTAACATTCTGTCTAAGAAAGCGTTAAAAATATTGAAGCCTGCATGCGCCCGTACACTTTTGCCTTCAGGACACAACTTGCACAACGTAGTAAAACGGGCACTTCCAGTGATTCATATCTGTCGGATATCAACCAGAGGTAAGGCAGTCATAACTGACGATCGTTGAATAAAAACTGGCCAAAATAAACGTGGCCACTTTAGGGTCATTCAGGCTGGAAATTCTAGCGGCAACGCAAATCGATATGCTCTGTATGATAATTTGGCATTTGCTAACTGCAGGGAGTACTACATAAAGTTCATGTTTAAATTTATGTGAAGACAATGAAACCCGCCAAATCAATTTTGAACAAGGCAGCTTAAAAGTGAACGTTCCTGTTTACACACACCCTGATAGACAGTCATTGTCTATAACATACTGTGATTAACGAGTCGCTTTTATTCAGTGGCTGGTTACCAGCTTCATTGATCATTGCCTTCCGACATAAATCAGTTCAAGGAAGCAAGTCTATCACAAGGCGAGAAACTGTTCACAACTGCTACTCGCCATGTATGTGATATACTATGGGAACGTTTCTGAAGGCAGGTATGCACTGCCGTGAGAAGAACAGACTGAGAAATTCCTCATGATGGAATCCAGTTCGTTCACTAGAGGTATATAGATATATTACCGAAACACGTACACATAGCAGTAAAATCTTGAGTTTGAACACAGGGCATTCAGTTTATCGCACTTGTCGTATCACTTGTCCACTCCTGGACCATCATCTGGTAAAGTAACACATGGGGTATTACAGACGATGCCTGTCGATCAGGTTGTATGTAAACAGGAACGTTCACTTTTAAGCTGCCTTGTTCAAAATTGATTTGGCGGGTTTCATTGTCTTCACATAAATTTAAACATGAACTTTATGTAGTACTCCCTGCAGTTAGCAAATGCCAAATTATCATACAGAGCATATCGATTTGCGTTGCCGCTAGAATTTCCAGCCTGAATGACCCTAAAGTGGCCACGTTTATTTTGGCCAGTTTTTATTCAACGATCGTCAGTTATGACTGCCTTACCTCTGGTTGATATCCGACAGATATGAATCACTGGAA